>WELA01004839.1:134255-169667 GCA_009602735.1 Mesotaenium endlicherianum | reverse complement strand
GGGGGGGGTATACACGGTCAGCATGCACAAAGACTGAGAAAGGACTAAGCAAGCGTCTACAAGAGTACCCTCTTCCCTTCACCCACCTGCTTGCCTGCCCGCCTGTCCACGTTTGTCCTCCACCCAAGAAGGACTACAAGAATCTCGCACACTAGCATACAAGTGTTTGCGATAACCACCACAGGGACGACCGCCACATGCTTGAATGCACACGCTTGCACTGTCGCAACGAGTGCAACAGGCAGAGACTGCATGACGACAGAGCCACGCTTTGCACGGTCTTCGCTTCCCATATTCGGCCACAGAAGCGGCGACTGGCGCAGCAGCGACTAATTCTCTGCCAACTTCACCACACGCACCCCCAACCAAGCACTGTAAAAGGGTCCCTCAATGGTAAAGCTTGACGGAGTCGACGCATGCGCTGTAACTCTGGTCGGTCGACACCAGTACCTGTATCCTTGCAAGCAGAGGGAAGTTTCAGATAAAAATTTGCCCCAGATGCTTATCATATCCTACGATCCAGGTCGCACCAAAGGTTGAGCTCTCAGTCTGCGTAGCCTCAAGCTGTCGCTCAATGGGTACGCGAAGCAGTGGAGCAAACAAGAAAAAGAGACGGCACCGGGAGACCGCATGGGGAGAGGAAGGAAAGGTCAAGTATTGCACAACATTACGCACAAGCACAGTGCAGCCGTCGGATTTGCAGATGGCGATGCCCTCCGACGTGAGCTCCAGGAGCGTGCGGAACCGGCGCTTCTCCAGCGAAGTCTCCGACTTCCACACCGTGATGAACGTGCTCGACATGAACCAGGTGGTGAGAGCAAACCCCGTGATGTTCAGGAAGAGCAGCAGCGTCTGCTCCTCGGCACTGATGGCCGCAGTTGGCTGCCAGAGCCCGTACATCTCCCCCCCATATACCAGCGCGTTGAGGCACACGTAGGACAAAATCCATGTGAACCCCGGCCATGGCTGAAACCACGAGCTCGTGTCCTCTCTGAGCTCCTTCTTTGGCACAATGCTCGACAGCGGGGCGGACAAGAGGCCCCACAAAATGCACCCTCCCGAGGGGCTGAAGCCTCCCAGTGACACCTGGACTGAGGCTGGAACGAGCTGCAGAAGCAACAGTTGTCCTGCTCTGAAGACTACCAGGTCCCTCTTCCCATTGTAGTGCACGAGAAGGAGCAGCAGCAGGATGACGTAGGAGGCACAGATCAGGCTGGGGCTGTAAAGCCCACAGACGCCAAAAACTGCTGCCAACAGTGTGCCTGCATGTTTGGGAGAGAGAAAAAGAGTGTGAGTGAAGAAACCTACTTGGCTTAAATATAGTAAATCAGCAGCAGCATTCTCAGCATCCTCAACATCCTTCATTCAAGGGCCTTAAATGAAACGCGCTTCTGCCTCACGTCTTTACGCGAGCCTGCAAGGATGACAAGAGACAGGACATGCATGCACCTGCGAGTCTGACATGCATGCACAATCTGACTCTGACATGCTGCCTCCCCAGGAGCTTGCATGCAGCCTTCTGGTAAAGCTACGAACAATCACTTCATCTCGGGTGCATACCAAAGATGAGAGTCAAAAGACTGATGGCCACGAGGGTGACCCGCGACGACCGCTCATATTCTCCAGACTGCCTGTGGGGGTCTACGTAGGCAAGAAGCTTCAGTAACCACCATGCCAGCTGCCCCATTCTCCGTACGCTTGTTGCAAGCTGCACAAGCTGCATGTCGCATCAGCAACCAGGCACAAACAGAACCTTAGACCAGGCACAATCATCGTGACGTTCAGTTTGTCCTTCAGAAAGATAATGACGTCAAGAAACGCCTTCAGGAATCAGAAATAGCTCTAAGTATCCCTGGAAAAATTGAGGGAGCAGCACTACATCTTGGACGAAGCTGTACATAAAACAAAAATTGAGGAGAATTGGAACTTAATCATAGGAGATGAAGATTCATGGTGTATAATCTGCAATGCGACAGCGTCCTAACCTTGTTTGAAATCAAGGTGATTTTGGTTTCAGAACAATCAGTAAGACAAGCATCATGGTAAACAATCTGCAATGCGACAGCGTCCTAACCTTGTTTACGATCAAGTAAATGATGGTTATGAAAATAACAGCCAGAGAAGCGAATTCATACCCATCAGGGCAACTATGCACAATCAACAACGGCAAGACGAACAATGCGTTTTCATATGTCTACCCTTCAGGTTGCAAACAGCTTAAACAATTGATGAGTGTATAAATACGAAATCATGTTCTATGAAGATTCTTTATCACGTCACATGCATCTGTGTAATTGCCAAGCTCATAGTGATATGAAAGCTAAAGAACTTCCAGCTCCTAAAATTAATAGACAATGCAAAGTCGCAGACATGCATCTTTCTACAACCAAGAGCTCACATCTTATACCTCGACATCAAAGTTAAATTTTGAAATCAAGAAACCGCGTGAATACTACTATGGAGAGAGAAGAGTTGAATGAAGCCGGATGTAGATAAGTGTATCAGGTCAGTGTTGCCAACCTTGTCGCTCACTCAGGCCCTACTCCATCCTCATGTGTTGCCTCTCACGAAAGCAGAGACTCACGAGGTGCATCGACACACTAACAAGTATCTGAGAGCGAAGTTCATTTCAAAAGCAGAATCCACATCTAGCATTTGAATGAACCGCTGATCACTGTACGATGCATGTCCATGGCGTCCGACATCGTCCTACTATGCAGGAAATCTGGGGGGGACCCAGCCAGCGAGACTACGGAATGCTCCGGAGTCGTGCTGCTTGCGAAACGGTGCGACAAGCCGCCTCATTTGAATCAGTTGATGGGCCTTATTAGATTGGATATGGTTGTGTTCCGGCATTCTAGACTCTCTAGAGTCTACACCAGCAACGTTGGCATTGGAGTTGATGACGGCATATCCAACGAGAAGAATGTCATACGAAAGGAGTCGATCGGTGTAGTCGAGCGGAAAGTGACGCTCCCGATGGTACGACGACAAACAGCCATGGTTGAATGGCGAAAGAGCAACGTAGGTGCATCCGGGCTGATCCGGGCACTATTCTAGCCGTGCCGTACGACGTCGAGACCCGGTAGATAACCCGAGTCATTGTACTTTTAATACTCAGTCGTACTGCAGAGTTCGAACACACATGCACATTGCACTGTGCACATATATAGACCTGCAATTAATGTGCTGGCACGGATCTATACCGTATCTAACAGAATCTACAGCCGAGTTAGCACGCCGTCAGCAGCGATAGGGTCCCGAGTCCCGACTCCCGAGCGGTCCCGACTCCCGACTCCAGACTCCAGACACCAGAGTTTGAACTAGGGACTGCACAAGCGAAGGAGAAATGAGATAGGCAATTACAGAGATAGATAGAATATAGTACAGTAGCATAGGAGAATGAAGAATTGACGTATTAGGCGTAGGAAACAAGTGCAAGCTGAGTTCGGATAGACTACTTCTACTTGGATTTTATCCTATCCTTAAACTAATGAAATACTTGGAAATATTCTTTAGTATAACCGCGCGGAGCGTCAAATTGGACTTTCTGTCGCGACTATTATCCATTTGACGGTGTCGCACGCGCAGCGCAAGCTACGGCCACCTAGTGCTGAAAGTCAACGTTGACTCACCGACCACTTGACTGATTACATCGCAGTCAGCGGTTATGGCGGCGTCAAGACCACTGGCAAGCAGTCAATGTCAGTGTGCCCCACACCCAGGGATGGGGGAGGATTTGACATGACAGACGCGAGGCTAGGAGCTGGGGATCAGCAATGAGTCGCCCGGCAAGTACCAGGTCAGGTACTGTGTGACTGGCAGATTAAGCCAGGTCATGGCTGCAATACCAAGATAGGTTACGGCCGCCCGGTTGGGAAAACTTGAGCAAGTGGCATTTGCTTGCACGCCGCTCAGGAATTCTTAGCCATGAGCCAATTAGGCGTGACTAACAGCTGAGAAGCTAAGCAGCTACGCGCGACAGTCACAAGGTGTGCATGCATGCTGAGTGACTACGAGTTTGAGTTGAGCATGGCTAGACAAAGGCGACATGCAGCTAAGTTGTGTGACTAAACACGGCATTCTCGAAAGATGACGCTGTGTGGTGCCTGTGAAAGGCACGAATCTTGCTTGAGACATGTCATTCACTCGCACGCACCTTTGCCAAGAAGCAGAAGGAAAGGGAAGAAGGGCGCGAAGAAGAAGGAGTTCCCAAGGCCATTGGAGGGCCAAAGTCCCACGCTTCTGACGACGCTGAAGATTCTTCTGTGTATCATAGATAAGTTAGGATTGTAGGAGTTCCCAAGAGGGAATCTCACGGTTGAAGAAGGAGAACTGCAGAATAGAATCTGCTAGGAGATTAGCACATTGTCGGCCAAACGCCACAAGTGTGTGTGTGAAGCAGCCTTAAAATGGTGAGTTGTGTGTTGATTTCCAAGTTCTCAGAAGTCGCATTCGCATCTCGAAGAGAGAGAGTAGTATTGACAGATAAAGCTCTTAGTGAAGAACTGAGTGAGCCCAGCCTGGCAGTGAAGAGCTGTTAAGGCGCGGTGTTAAGTGAAGAGCTTGACCCAGGCCAGCATAGACGTAGTTTCAGAGTTTTGTAAGCTGACTTGTGGAAGTTAAGCGAAAGCCTGAAGGGCAATTTTCTCTGAATCTGACGTTGCATGTCAAGCTGCTTAGAGTGTGATTTCTGCAAACTACAATTTGCTCACCTGTGAACCCAAGAACCTTAAGGCATAAAGCCTATGTGGAAGTAAGAGACTTCCGTCCTTGTAAGAGGAATTACGGCAAGGCAAGTATTTTTAAATTTTCTGCTAAAGTCTTAGGATAAGCAGATGGTGAGAGCCGGGTGACAGAGAACGTCACCCTGAGTGTTGGTCAAGGCTGCATGGTGCAAGTTCAGGAACCCAGGGATGGGTTAACCCTGGTAAGGCTTGTCACCAACACACGTGCAAAGGTCGATCGACCATGTCTGCCACACGTGAGGAGGGCCACCGACACATCAACCAGGCCGAAGGTACACGTGCTGGAAGGCTACGCACGTGCCGAAGGACCGACACTGTTAGGCATGACAATTCTTCTACCTGTGCTTATATCCTACTGTATTCTAATGTAGTGTAGCCATATTGTCGTGCCTAACGGCGTCGGACCCCTGGCACGTGCGTGGCTTCTCAGCCCGTGTGCCTTCAACCTGGTCGACGTGTCGGCGGTCATTCTCGCGTGCGAGAATTCCCTGGTCGTTTGGTCGGTGCGTTGCTGCACGTGGGGAATTGACTGGGTTGATCGACCTTTGCACGTGTGTCGGTGGCAGACTAGCTGGAGGGTGACCCATTCCTGGCCTTCCTGCACTTGCATCATGCGGTGGAGCATCCCACACTCAGTGCTTCCCATGTTCAACCAGTTCCTCATTTTACACTACCAACACTTAGTAGAAATTTTTGAAAAGATAGCTTATCCTCAGTTTCCCTTACACCCCTCCCTTTCAGCTGAGGCGTCCCTGCCTTTAAGCTGACAACTTCTATCTCCTAGCTCTGCGGCTGGGGGTTTCAGGAAGGAAGTCAGGACATTCCCACCGTCCTGCCATAATCTCTTCTTCACCAGTGCAGAAGGTGTGCCAACGGGCACTACACTTATCGCAAGTTACCATTGCTTCTTGATCATCCAGTACTTTGCAGCTGGCAAAAGGCGTGGCTGGCACCAATTCCTTGGGCACAGTCTTAACCGCAGGATCGATGTTAGGCAAGTGGCACAGCGAGCAGTTCTGCACGTGATCTCTCATGGTCTTACCATCAGAACCTTCCAGTTCCAACACACCATTGTTGAACGCATGTTTCACGCATAAGATCACTGCACCTGAACTGGTGTCGATGGTGGTCTTGGTCTGGCGCTTGCGGTAGACGAAGTCTCCTTCCTGGATCTGCGTCATTTGCAAGCGGTAGCTCTCATCTCGCGTCCTGGCGTAACGCTGCGTGTCTCTTTTCTGCGCAATTTTTAGATTTTTCCAGGGCAGCAGGCATCATGCGCTCAAATAACGCCTTGCGGCATACCATAACCTTTAGCAATTCATCAGGTTTGTCCAGGTCTTTCACCTGCTCAATCTCCTGCTTGATGCTGCTGGGCACAACTGGACTTCTGCAAAACAAAATCTGATAAGGCGAGTAATTCGCCAAAACAGCTTGCTTGCTAAATCTGTAACCCATAACTAGCCATGGCAGGGCCAGATCCCAATCATACTCATAATGCTCAAGGCAAAATTTGCGCAAAGCAGACTTAACACTAGGTACCCCATCGGACCATATATGGTCCTAGGACCATATATGGTCTAGCTAACCCCTATTTTTCAGCGCTGACCTCCAGGGTGCTACAGTTGACCAACTGGTACAAATTATGGCTCAAACGAACCGTACTTGAACCTTAGGCGAAAAAATGCAAAATGGTCTTCCGATTATTAACGACAAAGTTAGAGTGAAAAGAAGGAGGTTCAAAGTTCAGGTTCACAACAAAATTTCAAGTGAAAAGTCTGTCATACCCGAGGTCACTAAAGAGCTCTTAGAGCCATGGCTTCTTCTTCAAATGCGCCAAAAATAGTTGTGGGTGGTAAATTACTCATCCCTGCCACCTTCTGGGGAGATGCATGGGCGAAAAAGACATTTGGACAGTATTACATAGAGTTTTTCTTAGTCGGAATTGTGAGAAAAGAGGTTGTGAGGACTAAAAAGGAAAACTCATGGCTCATAGAAGTGTTGTATGACAAAGAAAAGAAGCAATGGGAGGCATGGCAGGTCAGGCAGTACCTATCTACAGTGCCTGAAGAGTCCTGGTTTTATTTCGAGCCGCATGTAGTTCGTTTTGGCTTGGTTTCCTCAAGGGCCTCTTTGCTTTCAAATTCGAGGGAGAATGAGGGTCACAGTCTAATTTCGTCCTCCCAAGATCCAAATGATGACTCACAGCCAAGGTCTAGTGATGGTGAGGAGGATAAGGAGGATGAGGAGGAGGAGGAGGAGGAGGAGGAGGAGGAGGAGGATATTATGAGGAAGAGGGGCAGGCCTGACACCGGAAGAGGTAAGCAGCTGATGCTCATTGTTCCTACTGTTAAAAATGAGAAAAGGAAGAGGAGGAGAAGGGCAACTGCTCCATAACCATAATTTCTCCTTAACCATAACTTCTCCAAACATTGTGGTGCACTACAAAACACACAAAGACGCTGTTGATCAATTTTACAAGCTCTGTGTGAGAGATAAGTTCGTTGTCGAGACTTCTGCTGTGAGCTTAAAGTGGTGGCACAAACTATATTGGGGTCTATTTGATGCTGCCCTGGCCGATGCCTACATCCTCTACAACCTGGCCCATCCTGAGAGTGACAGGTTTCCCTTCATGTTAGATGTTGTAGCGGAGATGACAGACTTCCATGATTCACATAAGGGGAGGCGCTTTCGCTGGAGTGCGGGGCGGGCTGGGATTGACAGGTTCCTAGGGAGACACTTCCCTAAGCACCTTCCAGGAGGCTCTAGACCAGGATGTGTAGTGTGCAAGAGCAAGTTGTATGACCTAGGCCATGAGAAGAGTAAGGTGAGGCCTAGCTATTGGTGCGCAACGTGTGGAGTAGCACTTTGCCCCGCGCCTTGCTTTGAGGAGTACCATACCAACAGGCACATAGCACATGTAGATAGTGGCCCCTACAAGCTGAGTAGCAGTAAGAAGTAGGATTGTAGAGCAGAGGAACTGCAACTGAAACATGTATGAAAGACAATGTGCTCCATAAACAATTCAGCTTCATGTGTGCAAAGCTGTCGATTCTGCAATATTTTGCAACTAATAATTCATTTTTAATCATTTTAATTCATTATTTTGTATATAAATATTTTTTAGTAAGTAAAGTAAGACCTTACTTTCAAGCTCCACTTTACAGATTACTATTTGCATGTGTAAAGAATAAATTATGAACTATTAACTGTGATGCTTTGGTGCATGAGGCACTAAAAAGTACGAAAAATACCCGGACCCCATATGGTCCACTAAGTACAGAGTGTGCCTCCACAAAGCTACTGATTAGAATGAAGTAAAATCTGTTTCATATGATGGGTAAGACACATGCCTACCCCAGATTAAATCAACAACTACTGGTTCAAATCCAAATTCATAGTGTGTGAGGGTAAAGTTGGCCCTATTTGCTCGTTTCTTGTTACCGTACACACCTTGTACGGAAAGTACACCTTACCTTTCCGAAAACTGCGGGCCACATGGCCAGTGCAATACTTTGTGATGTAAGCTCTCTAATGGTCTATCACACATAGTCATAGCTTCAGTGGTTATTTCAATATAGTGTGACTTAGGGGGTGCATTATTGGACCATATATGGTCTTTTCCTTGGAAGACCTAGTGTTAATGGTTTGCACCATCCGTTCTGCTAGACCATCTGCTTGTGGGTGGTCCTAGACGTAGTGCGATGATCAATGAAGCATCTGTCCAAGAGTCTCTGAAAAGATCCTTGAAACTCAGACCCTTGGTATGTCAGCACTTCTGCTGGAGCTCCATGACGTACAATCACATCGATGAGGAGCGCTTTCGCGGTCCCCAAACTCTTCTTAGCAGTTAGAGGCACAACCTCTATCCACTTAGAGAAATGCTCAATCATGACCATGATGTACTTGTTACCTCGCTTGGACAGCGCTAGCTCTCCTGCGAGATCGGAGCTCCATCGGTAGCCTAGGCCTATGCTTGGCAGAGGTTGCAGGTGTGGATGTTGCTGTGTAAAACCAGCCTTGACGCGGTCACAGCTTTGACAGGCCTTGATCACATCCTCACACTGTTGCTTCATGCCCCTCCACCTGTAAGACAGCTCCAGATGACTATACGTCTTTTTGACACCATAGTGTCCAGTATCCTCGTGCATTTCTTGCACCAGAGCTCGCCTTTTGGTGGGTTCTGGCACCAACTTCTCCTGACCAGTTTCTTCAATCTTGAAGAGGTTATTGCGTTTCCAGCAAAACCTTTTAGTTTGATGGCTCACCTGGTCCTTTTCTTTCACAAATAATCTCTCCATGTGGACTTTCGTTTTCAGCCAATGCATAGTGGCTTGATCTTTCCACATCTCTGGACTGAACAGGGGTAGAGGCTCAGCTTCACCTGACGCTGCCATTTTAGCCATTTCGGCCAGGCAGGCTACCAATTCTGCTGGGCTGTTCGGATCTTCGTCTTCTTGAGCTCCTGTTCTGTCGTCTGAGGATGGATGCGGATTCTTGCTGAGTCCATCGGCGTCGTTGTTGAGTACACCTGCTCGATGCACCACCGTCATCTGGTACTCATGAGGCTTGAGAGCCCAGCGAGCCAATTTACAAGTAAGGTCTCCATTCTTCATCAGCCAGAGTAACGGCGAGTGATCTGTGATCAGCGTGAAGGGTCCTTCCCATATATACTCTCTAAAATGTGCGACAGCCCAAATCACTGCCAGCAGCTCTCCTTCGTAGGACGAGTAGTTGCTCTCTTCTCGGTTGTCAGAGCGCAAGGCATAGGCAATGACGTACTCCTCTCTAGGACTTGCGGCCTGAGTGAGTACTGCGCCAATTCCCACACGACTCCAATCAGTGTGTAGACTAAATGGCTTGGAGTAGTCAGGCGTTCGCAAGACTGGGGCCGTTACCAGCCGCTCCTTGAGCTTGTTCATGGCCTTCTCCTGGGCTTCCGTCCACGCAAAAGGTACATCCTTTTCCAGGAGTTCTGTTAAGAATTTAGCAATTTTGCTTTAGTCCTTGAAATGAATCTTGCTTATTCAAGATTAATATATTTCATTTAAATATATAAGATCAGAGATAGGTGGAAGCGTGTGACATCAGTGAGCGATCTTCGCCCTTATAATGAATTCCATTTACTCATCTACACCACTTGACTCATTTATCGTAGTGTGCCATAGTTGCACACTAACACGAGGCACAAGTAAGAGGCGAGCTTGAGTACTTGAGCTTCTCCTTTAGAAACTCATGGCCTCTTGCCTACCAGGCATGCAAGCGTGTATAGCACATGCACAACATCAAGGGACTTAATAGCAAAGGCGCTCTCATTCAGATGACCATAATGTAGCTAAAACACATCCCACTGACTTAGGTGCAAAACCATGGAATCTGTCCGCTGTGTGACCCCGAAATGTCAGAGAGCATAACTCTGCCAATACTACTCTAAATTGAGCAAACTTAACGGCAACGGATGCATCTTGACGAGACCTTTCCGAAAATTTCTAGTTTGTCCCATTTGGAGCGCAGACGAAGCAGCCTTATTAATTTTCGTGAAGGCTGGTCATTAGAACGAACCCAAAAGTGCACACATGACTTGCAAGTAGAAATTCGACTGTAAAGCCTACTGTCCAAAATGAGGGACCACGAGATCCCAGCCTGCTATGTACCTAGTGACCACCTGGTTGACCACGGCGCAAGGTGCGCCATTTCGTGGGAAACCCGTTAAGTTGGGACCCACGGATCTAGGTATAACGACCATATTGATTGGTCGGGTGACTGAAGTCCTAATTGTTCAGCTCACTGACGACGGCTCCGCCCACCCAGGAGTTAACCACACTGGTAGGACAGTGGGTTACCGAATCTCAGGCGACCTTCCGACTTTCAGTATACTACGGTCACATGTGCCAATCTACAAATAATAATCTAAATGAATGTATCCATCCTCAGCGTACTGAAGCTAAGTATACTGACTAATATGAGGAGAGCTTACTACATGTCAACCTACTGATATTACATTCTATGTATAACTGATATACAAATCTCAGCAAACTATGCTATGATACAAAAGTCATTCTGCTGACCTTCTCAACAAGTCAGCAAACTACACTGTGATACAAAAGTCATCCTGCTGACATTTTTGACAAAGTAAGTAAACTCGCATTACATCGACATACATTCATTTAGATGAACTCGTACATGTGAGTATATTGACATAAAACTTATTTAGTGTTATATTTATGTATGCAATTAATTAAATAAATAATGAACTGATTCATTACAATCCTTCACAAAATTACTTTAGTATCGACTTTGCCCTAACAAAGCTTTCAGCTTGGACACATTCGTAGGTGCAGGTATCTTGTAAATGGCCTCAGTCTTTACAACCTGAGGGGACACATGTAATGAATCAGTCCATTATTTATTTAATTAATTTCATATACAAATACAACCCTAAATAAGTATTATGTCAACATACTCACATGTGCGAGTTCATATAAATGAATGTATGTCGATGTAATGCAAGTTTACTTACTTTGTCAAAACGGTCAGCAGGATGACTTTTGTATCATAGTGTAGTTTGTTGAGATTTATATATCAGTTATATATAGAATATAATATCAGTAGGTTGACATATAGTAAGCTCGCTTGACATTAGTCAATATACTTAGCTTCAGTACGCTGAGGATAGACATATCCATTTAGATTGTTATTTGTAGATTGGCACATGTGACCGTAGTATACTGAAAGTCGGGAGGTCGCCTGAGATTTGGTAAACCGATATCCTACCAGTGTGGTTAACTCCTGGGTGGGCGGAGCCGTCGTCAGTCAACTGAACAATTAGGACTTCAGTCAACCGACCAATCAATATGGTCGTTATACCTAGATCCATGGGTCCCAACTTAACGGGTTTCCCACGAAACGGCGCACCTTGCGCCGTGGTCAACCAAGTGGTCACTAGGTACATAGCAGGCTGGGATCTCGTGGTCCCTCATTCTGGACAGTAGGCTTTACAGTCGAATTTTCTACTTGCAAGTCATGTGTGCACTTTTGGGTTCGTTCTAATGACCAGCCTTCACAGAAATTAATAAGGCTGCTTCGTCTGCGCTCCAAATGGGACAAACTAGAATTTTTCGGAAAGGTCTCGTCAAGATGCATCCGTTGCCGTTAAGTTTGCTCAATTTGGAGTAGTATTGGCAGAGTTATGCTCTCTGACATTTTGGGGTCACACAGCGGACAGATTCCATGGTTTTGCACCTAAGTCAGTGGGATGTGTTTTAGCTACTTCATGGTCATCTGAATGAGAACGCCTTTGCTATTCAGTACCCTGATGTTGTGCATGTGCTATACACGCTTGCATGCCTGGTAGGCAAGAGGCCATGAGTTTCTAAAGGAGAAGCTCAAGTACTCAAGCTCGCCTCTTACTTGTGCCTCGTGTTAGTGTGCAACTATGGCACACTACGATAAATGAGTCAAGGGGTGTAGATGAGTAAATGGAATTCATTATAAGGGCGAAGATCGCTCCCTGATTTCACACGCTTCCACCTATCTCTGATCTTATATATTTAAATGACATCTATTAATCTTGAATAAGCAAGATTCATTTCAACATAGCATTGTTCTCAATCTCATGTCCTAAGTAAGGCACATGTGCCTCAAAGAATCTGAACTTTCCAGGATGCAACGTCATCAAGAATTTCTCCAGGCGCAGGAACACTTGTTCCAAGTGCTTGAGGTGCTCCTCTATGGACTTGCTAAACACCACTACGTCATCAATGTATGGTTTTGCACATACGAGTGGTTGTATAATTGCCAGCCTCGTCCTTCTTGGCATCTACTACTTTGGAAGCTCCATAAATTGAGGTTGACTTCTCAATCATGCCGAGCTTGTGCAGCTCCCCGGCAAGTTTTCTCCACACAGTCCCATTCGTTCTGACTGAGCTTATGCGGCCCAAGTTTGACTGGGTTATCAGTAGTTAGTTTGATCTCACACACACTGGCAGTGGTTCTACCAATCTCCTCCTTGGTGAAAGCGAACACCTTGCGGTGCTTTTTCAGCAGCAATTCTACTTGTGCTCTCTGTTGGGCTGAGACCATTTTTCCAATGGTGAAAACCTCAATCTCCGGCTGCTTTTCCCCAACACAGGCATCCGGTAGTTGCTACTCTTTGGGTTCAGGTGGGGGCTTTTTGCCCTCATCCTGACCTTCAAGCTCTTCTGCCTGACAGTTAGGCGGTGGAGTGGCAGGCTTCACAGCTTGCTCCGCCGCTGACTTAGGCTCGGCGGCCTGTTTCTTAGGCCTTTTACCTTTTCCAATGGATCGTCGCCTCTCCTGTTGAATGGATTATGTCACACGCCTCCGGATGGGCTGCCTCAAGAACCTTTCTTCATCTGCTATGGTCCAGCTGGTCCTTGTTCCTCCCTCTTCACATGGTGGGGGCGGGTTCGGCAAAGGCCACCCTGCTAGATATGCTCTGGGGTCGATTGTCCGTCCTCACTCGCGCTCAATGGTAGCAATGCGCGCAACGGTTGTGCCAAACTCCTCCCTGGCTGGTGGCGTAACCCTCATGCTTATGTCAAAGTCTGCGGTTTTTGAGCCGCAGCTAGTTGTGCGTATACAGCATTCTCTGCTGTCAAGCGGCTTATGGTACTTCTCAGCTCCCTTTCAGAAACTGCAGGTGTCCTAGGAGCTGATATCCTTCTCCCACGTTCCAGTGGATGAAGGGCGCACCATGGGAATGTGAATTCCCAATGCCATGGCTTTGCGAATCAAGCCATTCTCTCCCTCTTTGCAAAATCTCCAGGATAGATTGCGGAGGAGGAGCCATGGTTCCTTTCGGAACCCCTTCTCTCTGAGCTGCTCCCCTATACTTGAGACAACGCATCAGCATCCGCCTGAAAGGTGCATTCCCTTCCCGGACCACCTTTCTTGGTCTGCTTGCGCAACCGCGAGGATTACCTTGTGTTGGTTCCACCTTAGCGGTGCAGGCAACCGTTTTTTGCGGCTGTTTTAGCTGATGTGGGATAACTTCTGGTGCTAGAAAACTGGCGGTTGGAGTGCTGGATATAGGCGACCTCAGATTGTTGTAAAGATCTGCTGGGCTGGGCCCCACCATTATCAAGTGGTCGGCCACCCAGTCATCCGTCCTGAGCTCTTGTAGCTCCAACAGGTCCAGCTCTGGGGTAGGGAAACGTGGAATTTCTTCCTTAATCTCCTCTTCATTGGTGACTGAGGGCAGGTCGACCCCTGGAAGGTCTGGCATTTCTGCCTCATCTTCAACTGACTTCTCCACTCCAGGTGGTGGTGGCTCTCCATCATTATCTGTGTTGAGCTTCGCCAAGTTGACGATGGCTGATTGCAGAGTGCTTGCCGCTTTAGCCACTTCCTCTTTCTTGTGCCGTCGAACGTCTGCTTCCAGCAGCTGCTCCATGATCTGCCTTGCAATGGATCAGCTGTCTGACCGGCTGAACCCTGCTGTTGCCCCTTAGCCTGCGGCTCTGGGCTCATCAAAGAAGGTGTTGGGGACAATTGCTTGCCCGACTCCTCCTTGCGTTCTTCAAATATCACTTCGAGGCATATGGTCTTTGCAGACCCCCTAGAATCACCTGAATTTCGGCTACTCACTGATGCTTAATTTAGATAGTATTTAAAGTGTTCAAGCGTTGGCTCAGGGGTCTTCTTCTCAGACTCCTCTGACATGTCTTGTAACGGCGCTTGCTCTGGTGAAGACGATAAACACTTTTGGTTAGCTTCCCAGCTACTTGAGCTTTCCTGCCAGCTGCTCTTTGGCTGAGATTGGTATCATACCTTGATCTGGCATCTTCTGGAGTCTCCTCACGCCTTTATGTCGTGGCTCCGGAAGGTGATCTCCCAAATATATGACTGTGAGTGGCGTTTCTCACAGATGACGGGGTGTCCTGCGTACCGTCTTTTGCGTTTGGCAGCGGCGTCGTCTGCTCAAACATCTGGTCCCCCATGAGTGTATCCTCTCTTTCCAAAGGTGCTTGTAATTCAGCGGTCCGATTATCAATCCGATCCAACAGATCCTGGCATCTCATCAGTTCAGCTACCCCAGCTTCCCTGAACGCTCTGTCTCTGGCAGCTTCAGCTTCGTCTCTTTGCACACCGTATTCTTCTTATTGCTGATGTGCCGTCTTGATAGCCCTCTGATCAGATTTTGGCACCACATGGATCCCAATTGTCATTGGTCTTGGCCTCGGCATAGGCTTGTCGGTGAAGGTCAACTGCTGCCACGTCATGATTGTCTCCACCAGCCAAGTCATAGAGTGCTGTCCAATCATGTTGCCAAAAATCTTCGCAGCTTCATCTGACCCAACAGCACCGACTATTTGCCGAGCTATGGTGTCGGGTATTCCAAGGCAGTTTCCCTTCTCCACCGCAGTAGGCTCTCTCCAAACAACATCTCTTTCATGCATGTCTTTGACCATTCTTGGTCCACCTCCTATGAAGGCTCGAGATCCTGGATAAGCTGTGAAGGTAGGCAATACCACCCTTGGCTGACCTGGTTCGTTGATGACGCACTATGGATAGGAATCCCTCCTGGTCACTGGCCTGGTACGTACCGCTAGCGCCTCTTTCACTGTCAATGCCGTTGGTGATCGTCGTGTAAGGTCCTCCATCTCTCTCAGGACCTCAATAAACATGCCATTTCAGGCATCAGTTTCTCGCCTTTGCAGACGGTCTTTTTTGAAACATCTGCATCAAAGTAGACATTAGGCGCATTTAGTTTCGCAAATTGAGCTTTCAACTCAGCGATTTCTGCACTCACAGCGTCATACTTCTGGTTACCCTTGCAGTTACCAGAGCCACCCTTTTCTTTCTTTTTCTCCTTGTCTGCCTCTTCCGTGGCAGCATTTGCCCATGGCGGCTTTGAATTTGGGTTCTTAGACCATCACTCATCTTCTGAGTGTCCCTTCTTGCTGCAATGTGCGCATATCTGCGCCTTCCGGGTATGGACAATCTCTCTTTTGATGTCCTGGTTTCCCGCAATTCCAACCCCCCTCTGCTGTTTCAGCAGTGTTGGCGTGCTTCGCAAACTTATTGAAAGACCCGCTCTTCTCCTTAAACTGAAAATTAGAGCTGTTGGCCTTAGGCAGAGAGGATTCCTCCCTCCTCTCAGGAGCCATAAGCGTCCTAGAAGCCTCCTTATACCACACTTTACCTTCTTCGACATTGCGTGCTATTTCAGCCGCCTCGTCAATGTCCCAATCAATCCCGTGATTTGCGGACAGATGTGGCCTGACTTCACGATCTGTTTCCTTGCCCAAGCACAATAGAAATTTGTCAACGACTATTTTGGGCTCGTAGATTTTTGCCTTTTTGGCAAGGTCTACCAATCTGGATTTAACCTCCATGATTGTCTCGTTCTTCTGACGGGCAAAATGCATAACGGTGCACCTTAAGACTGCGATCCTCTGAAAATTGTGTTTCAAGCAACTTAAAGAAACGACGCAGGCAATGCTCGGAGTTTAGCTGGTCCTCCCCAGCCTCCATATCCTTACGACAGCTAGCCAAGGCTTCCGCAATGCCAAATTCAGAGAAAATCGCCCTTCAAGGCTTTCGCTTAACTTTCACAAAGTCACAGTTTACAAAACTCTGAAACTGCACATCTAGGCTGGCCTGGTCTGAGCTCTTCGCTCAACACCGTTTCTTAACAGCTCTTCGCTGCTTGGCTGGACTCACTCAGTTCTTCACTGAGAGCTTTACTCGTTAATACTACCCTTGCTATCAGCAATTCGACAATTGAGACTTCTGAGAACTTGGAAGCTAACACAGCACTCACCATTTTAAGTGACTTTCGCACGCTTGTGGTGTTTGTCCCGAATCTGTGCTAATCTCCTAACAGATTCTATTCTGCAGCTCTCTTCTTTCTACCAGCGAGATCCCCTCTTGGAAACTCCTGAAGTCTAACCTTTCTATGATACACTTGAGAAGAAATCTTCCAGCGTCGGCAGAAGCGTGGCGTCTCGGCTCTTTTGTGACCTTTGGAACTCCTTCTTCTTCGCGCTCCTTCTTCTCCTTTGACAACAATGCGAGCAAGAATGAGGCAACTGACAGGCAGGACTTGTGCCTTTTGCAGGCACCACACATTATTCTTCCTCAAGAATGCACCTGCTTAGTCACAGCGCTTAGCTTGCATGCCGTCCTTACCTAGCAGCCCTCAAACAGCTTTAGGAGTTGTCACTCAGCATGCATGCACGCCTTGTGACTGTCGCGCGTGACTGCTTAGCCTTTCAGCTGGCAATCACTTCTATGTGGCTGGTGGCTGGCAGCGTTTGAGATGAACGCTCAAGCCGTGGCTAGGTACTCGAGGGTCTTGGCCGAGGTGGCACACAACGCCTTTGCAATATCCCCACTGTACTTGGCTTGGGTAGCCGATTGATCAGTACCTACTTGGCACTTGTTGGGCTGGCTCATTGCTAGTTCCAGGCCCCTAGCCTTTCGGCTGACTACACCATCCAAATCCCCATCCATCCCTGGGTGTGGAATTTGACGTGTCGTGACCACTTTAACAGTGATGACGGCTTTGACATAACCGCTGTCTGAGATAACCCAGTTCTTTGGTCAGTGAGTCAGCGCTGACTTTCCGTACCTGGGCGGCCGTGACTTGCGCTGCGCGTGCGACACCGTCAAGTGGATAGCAGTCGCGACAATATTCTCTTTAGGCTAACTAATTGATTGGACTGTATTGACTTATTGACTGCCTTTTAAGTCTATTTAGGTGCTTAAATCACTCTTTATCAACTGTTGCTGCTAGTTTTTTACTATTGTGTATGCTCTGCTTGGGGGGTGGGTGGGTCAACTATGCACTATGTTAGAATCTTGCATGAATTATGAGGGCTTTCTTCTTTGCTTAAGTAGGGGCAGCTCTCAAGAGCTGCGTGTCTCTCAGATTTGAAAGTGAAATTTGGTGAAAAATTCCCTCGTTTTCAAACTTCAATTTGAGCGCTTGCTCAAATTGTAAGTTTGAGAATGCACAAGTGATGGAGAAATGAGATAGATAGGCAATCAAAGAGATAGATAGAATATAACAGTAGCATAGGAATGAAGAATTGGCATATTAAGTCACAATAGGCATAGGAAACAAATGCAAAAATAGCTAACATGCAGGCAGGCAGGAGCTACACAGTGTAGCCAAGTACAGCAGCAGGCAATGTATGCAACTTCAGCAATGAAGGTCATGAAGCAGGGCATGAGGTGTCTCTGTGCTACTGCCTACTCCTCTATTTTAGGAAAGCTAAGAGCAGTTGCTCCTGGGAATATTGAGCCCGAGCAATACTATCTGAAGAACTTATTTTCACAGCTGCTTTAGCTGCCTACTGCTCAGTATTCACCATGTAGGTTCCTTGCCCCTATAGGACTTCCATCTACCTAGAGCCAGAGAGATATTATCAGGTACCTCCATGTTGACAGCTGCTGAAGCTGCCCTTTTTCTAAGGGAGTGAGTGCCAAACTGTTTAGTATCTAGCCCAACTCTTTCAAAAACACTCCTGACACCATTGGTGTACTATAACATAAGATGCTTGCTTCCCTGAAGGTCGCCCTTGTGCATTTAGCTCCTGAATCAAAGGACCTGGTGTCTCATACTCTGGACATTCTCCCAAGAGTCTACAAAACATGTTGACTGGGCGCCAAAGGTTATGTGTAGCATGCAAGGTTGCCCAGGCACCCTGACTAGTCTGGTCATATTTAGCTCTAGGGATCAACAACCAAATGGCTTCTATGTTTGGTTCTCCTTTAAATTACACCTGATCTATTGAAATAAATCGACTTACCAAATAGGCGATTAACAATTAAGATCTTTATATCTGCAAGTAATCTTTCTAACTTTTTCCGTTAACTGATTAAGCGGCAAAAGGACAACACACTAGCAGTGAACAACACTCGTAAATCAAATGCGAGTAAACTAGCATCAATAATGCAATCGGTAAACTCATACATAAGCAAGGTTAGAAGACAGTGCGTATCAATGGCTTCTCACCCTGGATTCAGATCTCTCTCAGTAAGCTGTACAAGAGAGTTGGCCTCGTTTCTGAATGCCGAACTCGAGAGCAATGCCTAGCATATGTACATGGAATGAGTTTACTGTTCAACGGCCAGTGCGATGGCACCGCCTACCCGGGAGTTAACCACGTTGGTAGGACCTCGGTTAACCAAATCCACCGCCATCTCCCATCATCCCGAATCGCCATCCATTATAGGGATGTCATCTGGCCATTCATCTAGCATACCACACTAAAATGCATATCGAGGCAGTTCGCTGCTACAGAGTACGGAAGTCAGCTGGCTACCAAAGAATGTGTCAGCAAGCTGACTTAAGCTGACTTCAGCCTGCTGCTTTCGGCTGAGTCAGTAAACTGATATTAAATATAAAGTCCAACAGACTGATTATTAACAAGAGTTCAGCAGGCTGAACTTATTTAACTGTTATGTTTAAATGAATATTATATCAACCAATATACTCATTCATTACAATCCCTCCAACTTAACATGTTGTCGCTTCGACAACACTGACACAGGGTACATAGAATTCCCCAACTGAAATTACTGATCCCTCTCCCATCCAGCATGCTGTGCCCTTGGCCCTCCGCCCTTAGGACGGAGATGCCCCTGGGGCCCTATGGTCAGGGGAGTCAGTCCTCCTCTTGGGGTCTTCTGAAGCCTGTCAGAGAGGGAGGTTCCATGTAGGGACCTAGCGGAGAACGCAGTAACTGTGCTGTTTCTTCCTGCTCGGTCTGAAACTGAATGGAGGCAGCCTTCTCCTGGGCATTCCTCAAACTGACTGGTACATATACCGGCATCCCAGAAGGATGTTGCATGACATGAGCTAAGGGTACATGCCCTCTCTACGAGGGAGATGCCGGCAGGTCTCTGGCTATTTCTCTAGCAGCCCTCCTGTCTGCCATGTCTGACTGGGTCTCCGTGCCTGGAGATGGGTCCTGTCCTCTGGCAGTTCCCAGCCAAGTGATATCCTCCTCTTCAGCGTGTTGCTGCGGGGCCCACCCCGTCTTCTCCCTTACAGGGGATGTGCAGGTGTCAGGATCACGGCGGGGCTAGTGTCCTCCTCCTCGCCTTCCTCCTCGTCTTCCTCTGACTCCTCCTCCTCTCCGTCCCCGGGTTCCTCTGAGAATTCTGGGGTTTCTTCTGTCAGCTGCTCCAGTTCTTCCCGAGAAAAAGAATATCCCACTGACCTTCCCCTTTTGGGTGCTAGTGGGGGCTGCTGAGTCCGGACCGCATACAGGTCCTTTTCCCCCTGCTTGCTTGCCCATTTGGCAGAAGCATGCTTCCCTTTTGAGAATGACTCTCGGGCCCTACTTCTGACCCCCTGCATTTCTTGGCTCATGCAGTCTTTGACTCCATCCAACNTCCAATCTTGGGTCCCAAGCCGCAATGTGAGGGGGCAATACTATGTTCCCTTTTAGGTCTGTCAGGAAATCCTCATCCGTCGCCCTGTTATTCTGCTGGTCCCTCATGTTGATGGTCATCCACCGCCAATCGGTGGGCTTTTGGAAGAAGGCAGGGTCTGTCCTTTTAAGAGTACAAGGGTACCAGTGCCCTGCAAAGTCTAGCTGACTGGTTTCCCTAGCCAAGAATTCCCAGCTCCTTCTCTCCACCTCATTACACATGGCCTTGAACCTGTTATGGGCTGTAGAGTCCTTAAAGCTGTCCGCGTCCATGGGGATCATCCTGATGACCCTATCTTTCCCCCACATACCAGGAATCGATACAGCCCCTGCTTCGTTCACCTGGGCCATTGCCTTGGCCTCTCTGACCGTATATCCTACCATCCTGGCGTAATCGTGATAGAGGAGGAGCCCCGTGCTGACCTCTATATACTTGTCAAAGTTTTTCGGATGTCTCCCCTTCCCTCTGGAGGATTTCCTTCTGCGACTTACTGCGACTTCTCTGGGCATACTTGAAGGCCTCCTCCAGTAGATCAAAATTCTTGCCCAGCACTGTGTAGCGATAGCTGCTGATTCTCCTATGTTCTTCTTCTTCAGCCTGCTGCTTCCGCTTCTCTTCAGCTTGCCTCTACTCCTCTGCCTTCTTGGCCTCCTCTGCAGCTTTTCTGTCCAGTTCTTCCTGCCTCAGTCTGGCCTGTTCCTCCTCCTCCTTCTTCTTCTGTGCCTCCCGCTGTTGTTGGAGTCGTTGTGATTCCTGAGCGGAGATGGAGGATGATTCGATGTCTCCACGGAATTGCAAGTATTCTGCATGTGCCTCTTCCGCCCTTCTCTTCCTCTTGAGTTTTGACTTTTAGGTCATCCTGCTCAATCATAAACACAGTGCAGTTAGTGAAATCATGATATTTTGCCGTTACTGAGTGCCCTTGATGAAGAGGAACGCGATCGGGAGAATTCCTAGTGTGAAATACTTGGTGTGAGTGAATATAAGGGAAAATTGAGTTAGAGAGAAAGTGAGTGTGAGCGCAGGTTGAGTGTGTAATATGGTTATCAGAGATTTTCCGGCTGATCCTGAAACAGAATACCACTCCCTCCAACTTAATTTCAAAGGTGGGCTGCCTGTCACAACTGTCACTAATTGTCACATCCCCCTCCAACTTATATGGAGACAGGACCTCCTGTCACCTTCCCATGCCGATTGAAGGGACAGTTAGGGCGGTGCCCCAGCCGCCCGAAGGTGGAACCGTTTCAACGCCCCTTTGGCATTGGTCAGCTGGTCTTTAAACTCCCAAGTGTCCCTAGAGGCATCGTAACCCTTCCATCGGATGAGGTACTTCATGACATATTTAGACGATCGACGGACCGAGCGAGCGTCTTAAAATCTCATCGACCTCACATTCCTCAGGGTCGCCGTCCCGGACAGCGGGGACCGGTCCCGGTTGGACATAAAACCGACCTGTGAACAATGTATCACCTTTGATGTATGGTTCCAGGAAGGAGACATTAAAGACCGGGTGACCCTTGTAGTCCGCTGATATGTTCAGTTTGTAAGCGTTCTGACCGACACGACGCACCACCGAATACGGACCGACCCAAACACGGCCAAGCTTTTTCTTGACCACACCAGGGAGGTACAGGTGCTGAGAATGCAGTTTGACCAAATCGCCTTTAGAAAAGGTCAGTTCGCGACGGTGCTAATTAGAGTACTTTTGTTGGTTTTCTTGGGCTCTGTGCAGGTTTTGCTGGACTTCTGACAGGTTGTCAGCAAACTCCTGAGTTAACTGAAGGGAGACCGCATTGACAATCCCTTCAGGGTGAGTTAAAGACTCCCCTAGGACACTTAGGGACTCTACCCAGGCTCAGTTCAAAAGGAGTCTTGCCCGTTGACGCGTGCACCGAACTGTTGACCGCAAACTGAATTTGAGGTAACAGGTCATCCCAATTATCTTGTTTTTGGTTAATATAGGCTCTCAGTACCCCTTGCAAAACTCGGTTAGTTCTCTCAGTCTGCGGGTGGTTTGCTGTGCTGAGCAGCTGTGTGACTCCCATTAACCCCATTAAAGCCCTCCAGATTTTGGAGGTAAATTTTGAGTCTCTGTCTGAGATTATATTAGAGGGTAGCCCATGTTGGCATACTATATGGTTGTAGAATTGTCGCGCTATTTCGAGTGCAGTTACTTTCACAGTTGTGGGGATAAAAATGACCATTTTTGTCAGTTTCTCCACGACTACCAGTATTGAATCATGCCCATTGGCAGTTCGTGGCAGTGTGACCACCCAGTGTATGGATATCGTTTCCCAGCGGCCAGCTGGGATGGGCAGCGGTTGTAAGAGGCCCCCCGGTGGTGTGTACCTAGACTTATTCTTTTGACACTGGTCACAGGATTTAACGTATTTCAAGACCTCCCGAGGTAATCCCTCCCAATGATAATGTTTTGCCAGTTTGCCAACAGTTTTGGCCTGCCCCAAATGTCCACCCAGGAGACTGTCATGCGCTTCTCAGTAAGAGAGACCTTATTTCCAAGTTATCAGGAATGACCAGCTTTAGCCTGCCCGAAGTGGTTTCAGTCACCCAGACCCCTCCCTTAAGCTTATACCCGAGAGCAGTAGCACGACACACACCAGTAGTGGGGCTGGGCTCAAATGTTGGGTCAGAAAGGTAGGCTTTCCTAAGTTGTTCAAGGAAGGACTTTTTCACCTTTAGTGAAGTGAGTGCACACAGGACTTTATCTACAGCATGCTGACTAAAGTTCCTTTCTTGCAAGTTAGGTTTTTTAGAGAGTGCATCAGCAGGATTCAACTTCCCTGGTTTGTAGTCGATCAGGACTTGGAACTGCTTCAGCGGTTCTCCCTCCTCGACGGCTTGGACTTCTTCTGAAAGTGGGTCTGAGCTAGATGATCTGTAATCACCTTAAAGGCTTTACCATGTAAGTATGCTCTCCACTGTTTGAGCACATGAATGATAGCTAGCAGCTCTTTATCATGTACTGAGTAATTAAGCTCCACTGGATTAAAATTCATAGACTCGTACAACACAGGGTGCCACTCCTGCCTTACCTTACCATCCTTTGTGATTTTGACCGCAGGCTGCAACAAAATAGCACCCATGGCAAAGTCAGAGGCATCAGTGACCATCTGCACAGGCTTGCTGGGGTCATACACGGCTAGCACTGGGGCAGAACAAAGGGCATCCTTAAGGGTCTGGAAGGCAGCCTGCTGCTCTTTCCCCCACACATATCCTTTGTCTTACTTAGTAAGGTCAGTCAATTTACTGGCCTTTGTGGAATAATTCTCAATAAATCTCCTATAGTGATTAGCCAACCCGAGGAAGGATCTAACTTCAGAGACAGAGTGAGGTACCGACCAGTCCCTTATGGTCTGGACTTTCTTAGGATCCACACTGATGCCCTCTTTACTGACAACATGGCCTAAGAATTCAATACTTTCCTTAAAGAAATCACACTTGCTCATTTTAGCATATAACTGATTTCTTTTCAGAATGTCCATGACTGTCCTTAAGTGTTCAGCGTGTTGAGTCTCATCCTTAGAGAAAATTAAGATATCATCCAGGAAAACTTGCACAAACTTATCCAAATAAGGTTTGAAAATGTCATTCATAGCACCCATGAAGGTCGCAGGAGCATTTGTCAATCCAAATGGCATCACGTTGAACTCATAGTGTCCATAACGTGTGCGCAAGACAGTCTTGTGTTCATCCCCCTCAGCAATTCTGATTCGATGATAGCCACTCTTGAGATCTATCTTACTGAACACCTTAGCACCAGACAGGGTATCAAGCAAGTCCTCGATTCTGGGTAAAGCATACTTGTTCTTTACCGTAATTTTGTTCAGGACTCTGTAATCCACACACATCCGCATACTGCCATCCTTTTTATGAACAAATAGGATGGGTACGCCGTAAGGTGATTTACTGGGAGAAATATAACCATTTTCCTCAAGCTCTGCAATCTGAGTTTTCAACTCCTCGCTTTCCACATAAGACAAGCCATAAGTGCGTTGCCAAGGTGGCTGACTCCCAGGTAATAAATCAATCCTATGATCTACTTTCCTCTTAGGGGGTAGTCCTGGAGGCATATTAAATACATCCGTGTACTGAGCAACAATTTTTGCAGCAGTAGGGTGTTCCGGAGGGCTTACCTTTTTTTCAACCACTTCTTCAGGTTGAGGAGGTACCTCTCTTAGCAGCAGACAGAACATTCTGTCTTCCTTCTGGTTCCAGCTTTTGACGAACTCCATTGCATTCAGCAACTTGCATCCTTCTGGAAGCCTCTTCTTTTCCTTCATTTGCCATCCACACAGGACAAGAGGAAGAGCACTGGTGGGTGCCAAGTCAGTCTGCCCATCACTGGCTCCTCTCACTTTAACTGTCCCTCTGCTCCAACACACTTCAGCTTGATGTCTGTTAAGCCAGGACCTGCCTAGCACGAGATCATAAAAGCCGGTGTTGAGTACCTCAAATGTTAGCGTTTCAGTTAGAACTGTAATGCCAGAACCTAACTGGACCTCAATAGGCTTGGTTATAACTCCTCCCGGGATACTTGAGGCATCTCCAAGGAATATTTTTCTATTCCCTTGGGTGACAGTAGGCAGCCTTAGCCGTTTAAATAAGTCCTTGTGGATAAAGGTATGTGACGCCCCTCCGTCAACAAATGCCCTCACCTTCCTACCTGCAATCATGCAATGCAGTAGGATAGGGGGGACTGTCTTTTCCTGACTTTCGCATTGTTCTCCTGACGTAGCAAAGAAATGTTGGACATCAGGTGGAACAAGAGCATCCAGAGTGTGCACTCTCTGGACGTCTATATTGCTGATGGTCTCCTTTATCTGGTTGTCAGGCATGCATAGTGAATCCAGTTCAGCAGGACCCATAATACCTGCTACGAGGGCAGCTAGTGACGACTCACTATCTCTAGCATCCTCACAGTCAGTAGACTGGATTACTGAGTGTTGCTGTCTTTTAAAGGCTGGTCTTTTCTCTCGACTTTTGGGAGGTGCTTGTTTGAACACTGCTTTCTGAAGTGACCTGGCTGCTGGCAATGGAAGCAAATCGATTTTGCTGAGACTGGTCTCGGCTTAGTCCTACCACCACCTCTTCCATAGCCGCCTCGAGGGAAACCACCTCTACCTCTAGACTGTATGGCATTATACTCATACTCATATCCATCACCCAGATCATCCTCAGCCTGGTCTCCTTCAATTGCATTGTAGGAACCGTGGAGCTTTTTGACAATCTTAGACACCAAAGCATTACTCTGGCGCTTGTGATTGAACTGCTGCTGATCCCAGGCATCAGCATCCTGGATTAAGTCAGCCAGTTTCTCTTTTTTTTTCTCAGCAAAATGACCAGAGACCTCGGATTTCAAGCCATACCTGATGTATGCTATCCTATACCGCTCTGGCAAGTCTGGCTGTTTCATCATGTTCTCCTGGAACTCTTGAGCAAACTCAGCAACTGAAGTGGTCTCCTTCAGTGTCAGGGAGATCATTGCATAGATAGCTTTCTCCTGCTGGTTGATGACGTCAAACTTCTCATGCAACATCTCGACAAACTCCACCCACGTACGGTCACCGAGTTGCCGAGCCTTACGCTCTCCTTTCCAGTAAAGCCACCAGTCTGCGGCACTGCCTTTCAGTAGCGCATCGGTGTGCCCGACCTTCTTGTAATCTTGCAGTTCTGGGTAGTTCTCCAGCCACTACTCAACATCCGCGAGAAACTTGATCAGGTAATATTTTCTGTTTCCCTCAGGATCATAGTCCTGGGGAGGTTTTGGCTTGGGCTTACTAGGCCAACTAGTAACTAATCTGGTTCTCTCCTCCTCAGCTTGCTGTGTCGCAACTGCGGCAATAGCAGCTGCCTCATCTGCAGCCTCTTTAGCTGCAGTATCTGCCACTGCTTCAGAATAGGTACGGGTTCCCGCTACATGGCTTTCCGCTTGGTTTTCGACATTCTCGTTATCCTGGTTCTCCATGTCTCAAGAGTTGCTAGTTTGAGACCTTGTACTTACCATACAAGGAAGACTGTGATAACAGCTCCGATACCACCGAAATAAATCGACTTATCAAATAGGCGATTAACAATTAATAAAAATCTTTATATGAGCAAGTAATCTTTATGGATTTTCCGTTAACTGATTAAACGACAAAAGGACAACACACTAGCTGTGAACAACACTCGTAAGTCAAATGCGAGTAAACTAGCATCAATAATGCAATCGGTAAACTCATACATAAACAAGGTTAGAAGACAATGCGTATCAATGGCTTCTTGCCCTGGATTCAGATCTCTCTCAGTAAGCTGTACAAGAGATTTCGCCTCGTTTCCGAATACGGAACTTGAGAGCAATGCCTAGCATATGTACATGGAATGAGTTTACTGTTCAACGGCCAGTGCTATGGCACCGCCTTTCCGGGAGTTAACCACGTTGGTAGGACCTCGGTTAACCAAATCCACCGCCATCTCCCATCATCCCGAATCGCCATCCATCATAGGGATGTCATCTGGCCATTCATCTAGCATACCACACTTAGATGCATATCAAGGCAGTTCGCTGCTACCGAGTACGGAAGTCAGCTGGCTGCCAAAGAATGTGTCAGCAAGCTGACTTAAGCTAACTTCAGCCTGCTGCTTTCGGCTGAGTCATTAAACCGATATTTAATATAAAGTCCAGCAGACTGATTATTAACTAGAGTTCAGCAGGCTGAACTTATTTAACTGTTATATGAAATGAATATTATATCAACCAATATACTGATTCATTACATCTTTGGAGATAACGTTTAGGTCTGAGTACCTCAAGGTTGCACTGTATATGAATTGTGAACAAGCTGCTTTCATGAGGCTTCTGGGTGTGCATATATCTGCAAGATCTTAGTGAGTTTGCTAGGTGCTAGGGGTGCTTTAGTTTGCTGGGGCATGGGTAATATTTTCTCAGCTGTTTTCTTAAGGTTCTTGACAAGAGTAGACTCTGTAGGTCTCTACAGATTCGGGATATTGAGCATACAAAAAATGGCAGCTGTGGATAAACTGAAAATAGAGATGCTGACTACTTTATTCAGCAAATGTAGCAGATACAGTCTCACTGTAGGAATTGAGGCAGGCAAGTCAGATACCTCCATGCTTGTGCACCACTCTTGAAAGCGTCGCCAGTATGTGTTGTAAGTCTTGAAAGTGTAGGGAGCCGTCATCTGGAAGGCCATCTCTAGGCTTCCTTCTTCCAGTGCCTTCAAGGCTGGTGAAAAGCAATCCCGTTTTTTGCTCAGGCACCAGACCGCTGACTCTCAGAGCTAGCATGGAGCACAAGGGTATGCCTCTGCTCCCAAAGGCTATTGTATTCCAGCCTGGTTGCAGGACCTTTGCACTGTAACCTAAGTATAGAAAATCAGTAACAAATGTGGCCTAGTGGTGTGGGCTGCTTAGTAGCCTAGCCCACCAGCTAGCAGCCTTCTACATAGGGATAATGAGGGTGCAGGAAGCCTGACATCACAGGGTATCCTGAATCACTTTTTAGATCAACTGGGGTGGGGGGAAGTAATAGTTGATTTTTCTAGCCCAATTTTCAATATATGCATTGAGGACTTCTGCTGAGGGGTACAACCATCTTGCAGTAAACCTATTTAGCTTGTTGTTGTGAGGGGAGGCAAATCTATCTATAGTTTGTGGCCCCCACTTGAATTAAATAATGGAGAAGGCTTCTTAGTTGAGTGTGAAGTCATCTATGTCTAGGGATTGGAATTGGCTGTAGATAGCTCTATCTAAGCAATTCTCTAAGCACTCAGCCTGGACTGCTATCTGATGAGCTATGGTGAGGGCAAATAATTCCCTGCAAGTGTTAGACACCTGCTTCTTTAAAGACCCTCCTATTTTCAGCACTTTGTATACGTTCCAGCTATAGGTCCTGATCAGGATCTGAGTATGGGAAATGAGGTGAGCTGCAACTGTAAGAGCTGTCTGTGTACCTCTTATTTGTGCTGGGAGGCAAGAATAGGAACTCTTATTTACTTCACAAGGACCTCAGAGCTCCCAATTTTTGTTGGTAGTCATCTGCTTGAGGTAGATTGCCCAGCTTCCTTTGAAGTAGACAATCTGGAGCAGGAACTCAAGGGATAGCATTGTTCTTAGAGGAGCTCCATTGAATTTGTTAAAGAATGATTCCCATAAGCTAACCTCCTCCATGACCTGGGGCAGAAGGGGAACCTTAACCAACCACTCATGCCTGCCTGCCATAGATGCAAACAAGAACCTGGAGAAGAGACCAGTGACTGCTCCAAAGGCCACTCTCATAGAGACTATCTGGCGTGCTACAGAGGCTATCTTTTTGACTTTTACTAATCTCTTGGTGATGCTAGCATGTTTGAGAGAGCTCAAACTCTGTAGAAGTTTTTGTTTTCTAATTTTGTTTATGTGCACTGTCGTGTCCCTGGCATTAATTATTATTCCTGGAAATTTGAGGTCCTGTGTTTGTTCTAAGACAACCTTTTGTGTGTTGACTATGAATCCTGCTGCTTGAAAGTTTTGCAAAACTATAGTTTGCCATTCTGAGTGTTGTGTGGGTGAGCTGCAACACACTAGAAAATCCTCCAGATAGGATAAGAGTCTGATTCCTCTCTTTCTCCATCTCCTCACCAATTCCTTAAGGATTCTAGTGAACACATGCGGAGCTGTGGCTAAGCCAAAAGGTAGTGAACAGAAAGTGTATGTGATGTCCTCTAGCTGAAATGCTAAGTATGTCTGAAAGTCCTGCTGTATTGGTATATGGTGATATCTTGATTTGAAGTTTATTGAAAAGAGATAGACTCTTGTTTGAATAGTGTCTGGGAGTTTATTCAAGCCTTCATACTTGATTTTTGAGGATGCCATAAGAAGCATTCACTCTTCGCAGATCTAGTATAAGTCTAGGTTTCTTACCCTCTACCGCATGTAGAGGGCTGCAACGGGGTGGATTGGGTTCTGTCCATATCCTAGCTGATCCTGTGAGGACCAGCTCTTGTATAGAGTCTTTAGTGAACTGTAGGTATTTTTGAACAGTGTTGTGATTGGCTTGACAGAAAGACATGGGAGATGCAGCTGCCCATTGCAATCTGTAACCCCTAGCTATGATTGACAATGCAAAACTGAAGGTACTCCATGACTTCCATCAAAGGAGTCTCTTCTGTTAAGCGTGTGGCTAGGCCAGATATCTCTTTAGTACTTTAGTAGAACTTACCTTTTGGGTGATAGTTTCATCCTGCCTGCCTAGGAGCACTAGAAGTCTCTCATCACAGTCCTGATCTGCCAAGACAATATATACAATGCAGACAATAGAAATTGATTTACAAGCTGATTGTCTCAACATCATCCATATTATTCAGATTTAGAAGTTGATTGTTCAGCAACTAACTCTTGGTTCTTCCAAGATAAGTCATACACTTCTTGTCAGAGTGATCCAGATAGCAATAATATCAAAATTGCTTCATAATCAGGAATTACAATGTTGTCCCAGAAAACCAGAATTGATTATAGATGCACTGTTATAATGAATTTGCTTCGTGATCTACAATTAACAAACTCTGGACTCTTAACAACTGGTCTACTGTCTTGGAGTAGGGTTTTGGTAGTTCTGATTCATGTGAGGGCCTTGTCTCTGGTTTGGTGCTTGGTTGTGATGAGGCTGACTGAAGGAAGCCTGTGTAGGGTGGTGTCAAAAATGAGGTCCAGGAACAGTCATGGGTATGGTTGGTTGTATGTACTGGACTGGGTTTTGTTGGGGGAAAATGTGTTGGTAACTATTTAAGGCTGGGACTTTGTTCAGGCCATACGGAGAATGTGTAAATAGATGGCCTGGTTCCTGGCATGTATAGCAAATCCAATTCTTGCGAACTGCCAGAGGCATGTATTGCTTAGGCTTAGGAATCTTCTCTTCTTTGACATCGCTAGTTTCTACCTTCTTCTTCTTAGGCGATTGTTGGGAGACCTTCTGCTCCCATTCATTATCCTCCTTGTTAGTGCTCATGGACCTAGACACATCTATGACAAGGTTCCAACCATACTCATCGGCGGCATTAATTTGACGTGCGCTAGCAACTGTAGCTCACAAATCTTCTGAGAGTAGCCGCTTGACTTCTTCCATGTCTTGTTTCTCCAGTGCTGCTTGGGCATCGCCAATCATGTCAACCATGTCGGAGCAGACCCCCATGTGCATTTTATTAATGTCTGAGAGCTTCTTATCTCCCACCAGGTCCTGCTTCAGTTTGGCTCTCTTGACCTGTTGCATCCACATGTCGTTGTCGTTATTTATTGCTGCTTTGTCCTGTGTGAGTGTGGTGACTAACTGCTGGAGTTGTCCCAACTGCTAAATGACAGAGACTAAAGTAGGACCTGTTTCGGTAAATGGAGGTGTGCCTTGGAAGAGACGCTCTTGTAATTCTTAAACTAACTGCTCTACCAAGGCCTTCTGGGAAGCTACTCTTGAGGACTCCTCTCCAGAGGGAGAATGCTGGGTCTGAGATGGGGTCAAATTTGGGGTCAAAACTTCCTGGAGGGTAACTGCTGGAAGAGCTAGAGGTGGGGTGGCGGCAGCTCTGGCAGCAGCATCGGCCATAGCGAGAGCGTGTAATCTAGCGAGTCCCGAGCAGGTCCCGAGTCTCCCGACTTTGAGTAGAACGGAGGAATGACACACCAAGCCACACCAAGTTGCATGCAGCCTGTAGTGAAACAGATAGATGAAGTACTTAGTGAAATATAATACTTTATCTATTCAAGACAAGGATCTTTGAACACAAGTGGTAGCTTCTTGAAAGAGAGATGGCTTCTTGAAAGTTAATATATTTCTGGATGTTGGCAAGTACAAGAGTGATTCTCGAATGTCTTTCTATGTTCTAGCTCTTGTTTATATACTTGCTCAATAAGTAATTTCTATGAAGGTGTATGTTGATGTGTTGGCACCCAACACATCCCAAAACTTGCCACCTCTTTCTAGAATAATGTACACATGTCCTTTTGACCTAAAAATGGCACATTTGACTTTTGCCACGTGGAGTTCTTCTAGGTCTTTCCTCTAACTTCGAAAATGCCTTAGAAGGTTCAAAGGACATGAACCAAGTTACTAGAGTATCTATTCACACTTGAACCCACACAATATTACTCCAAATATATTTGAAAACATTAAAATATATGCAAACTAATATATAATAACTCAAATCACTACACAGCCCAATGCAGCCTGCACCTGCAAGGTCAGTTCAAGGGCAAACACGAGTCACCACGTGAACCAACGCAAACCAACGTGAACGATTGTTAGGCGTGCTTTATTGGTCTACCACTTAGGTCTACTCTCATCAATTCACTTGAAAAAATGGCAAAATACAATTTACCATCAATGAACGCCAGACGACCAGATTCACCATCAATTTGTGCAATTTATGCTTTGACTCTAGGTATCCCCTCTAGCGAAGTGCCTTAAATACCTTCTAGTATGGCTCCTTCTATGTAGGTGACCTTGCCTTGTTGGACAAGCTAGCAGACTCACACACACACACTCTACACTTTCTAGAATATTCGAATACACAATCCTTACGTCTCTCACGGAGTTTCTAGAATGTCCACAATCGCCTTGGCACTCTACGTGATTGTACGTAGTTCCTGAAACCATCATGATTTAATGTTTTTACTCCCTCGACACCTCCCAAAATTGTCGTCACTGGACCTGTCTTTGTCAATAAATTGAATGTGTGACACTTAAAATCTCTCTAGCCTCATAAATTTTTCAATACGTATGTAAACAACATGAAATGAAAGCCAAAATCTCCGTAAATTATATTCTATGCACATTGAATACTAGAAGAATACAAGGTACACTCTCACAAACACACACAACAGATACACCAAAAAAGTAACATATTAGACCACACTCGATTGATTGACGTCACACAGTCGCTACGTCACAAAAAATGCAACAAAGATGACAAGAAAAAGTTAACGGAAACCAACAAACTTTGCACGGGCGCACTAGACGTACACAATAGATATTTTCCTTGCAAATTTGACGCGTACGTGACATGACGCTAACTTGTCAGGGGCGTTTCGCCTACTTTAAGCCCTGGGTTGCCCATAAGTGGACTCATGTGGTGCAAACAATGCCGTTTCTTGTCACTTGCCACCTGAATCTCGCTTGAAACATTCATAATTGAAGTTGAGCCGCGGATATTAGCTCGTCCAACTTGAACAAAATCGGTTTTTGTGAACATTTTGTCATGTGGAGCTAATTTAGTACAAAAAACCTCAAGTTGCGATGCCCAATAGGAGTTTCAAGTTTGTCTCGTCTCACAAAGTTGAAACCTGAACGATGTAAAATAGTATCCACATTGTATCCCACTCAACTCAATTTTTTATAAATCTTTGAACACTCACAAAATGGACAAACCTTTCTTAATGATTGATAAAATCTGACGAAGTTGAAGTGCAAATGTGCTAATGCGACTATCAACGTGTACATATTATAAACGTATCGAGCACAAGACTCACTTCCCTTCCATAACTAGTGGGAATTTCTATACTGACCATCCAACATGCGCACAAATGCCATCAATCCCAAACCTTAGAGGTTTGAAATGGATGAACGGTTCTTGGTGACACGTGTAAAGCATTTTAGGAGGGCTTGAGGAAGAAGCTCTTTGACAACTTGTACTTCATATGATTAGCAAAAAAATATTATCAAAATCTTAGCTATTATATTGCATCGAGTCGGCCGATATATGATTGGATATTGAAACGCATCGTATCAACCAGTAGCATCTGCTTATGAATCGCGCCGCCGCGATCGACATCATGGAAATTGATCTCGTCAACTACAGGTTATTTTACAATGGCAAAAAAATAACCTCCGCTGTCCATTTCAAATGTACTTACTTATATTGGGAAATATAACGACCCTCCCATCGTTGAATATTGACGAGAAGAAGTGATTTTTACAGTGGTATATTGGCAATTAGTTGCTATTGAGCTGAGTCACTTTTGGAATTGAAAATGAACAAATCTCACCATTACAACGAAAAAGGTAAATCCCCTCATGAGGTCAATTGAGATTTTCTGATTCAATTCTCACTTCGATCAAGTTGCGTCCAGGTATAACTCGAACCGACGTTGGCGACATAGTAACGGCGAGGGCGTATTGAGAACTCGAGTTAGGTTATTGTCATGAAAACTGTCAATTGGTGAGAAATGTAATAGAATTTGTCCACATTTATGTAATGTGAAGTGGTGGCATCATTGTACACTAAAGTCGTATTTTCTGGTCATTCGCAGTTGAAAAAGTGAGCTTTAATTGAATAACCAAAAAGTCAATGGCATGAACAACAAAAATTAAATATTGGCACTGTAAGCTGGCCCTAAGTGGGGTTAATTTGTTTGTTTGCTGTCATGTTTGATGTCATGTATATATGCCTTGCAAAGGTTTCGCGCACCCAGACCTCTCTTGTATACGTAACTCGATCCAACTGTCAAGTGGCCAGTTTGGCCCCCTGTCATGTTGGTTTCAAGTTAGAATAGTATAGAGTGTTGTCAAACTACGACAGTGTTGTTTGTATGTTTGTTGTTCTACCTCAGGTCGCAAAGAGGAAATAGTTTTCAACAAACAAACTACATCAAACTAAATTAGACTACACTAGCTTAAGACGGAAATTGTTGTCTGTTACTATCATTTGTTTCTATACTCGTAGTAACATATCTTTTGCCAAAAGCATAAGCATGAGCAGTATCATGTTATCACACCTAATATTTTAATAGAGTGATAAAACGGCGATAAAACGGCAATTGCTGAAACTAGGGAATTAAAGAATTTCTACAATTGAGTCTAGTCGGTACTTGGGCCCTGCTAATAAGCAACCGTACACGCATCTTTCGCTGCTCAACTGAATGAACCACCCTCACAAGTGCTCACATGGCCCAGTCGGCGCTCGTTTAAACCCACGCCCCAACCGGCTTCGCCCAAGCCTGACAAACTGGCTCTCTTGTTTTCGCGCATGTCTGAAATAAGTACCGAAGTATGGGGGGTCCGCGGGTTATGCAGGCCCCAGCACTGCGTCCGAACTTAGCAAGACATCGACACCAAAGGGAGGCGCGCAGGAGAATTGCTCCGAATGGTAACGTGCAATTCGATAGTGCGAAAGCATGAGCTGCGAAGGCACATAAAGCTGGCACACTGGACAAGCTGGGCAAGCTAGTACGAGGTGTGCTAATTACTCGTAGAGCAGAGCAAGGCAAGTCATAGGAACGGCACAGCTGCACCCATGCAGCCTGACGAGCGAGAGAGATGTTGCTTTTGACTGACACCGATTAGTCATCAAGTTATCGGGTCAATATGATATGTCGTCGTTTCAGTTTCGTGGTTGGCCTTTCAATTGTGCTCGCAGGTAGCGGTGGGATAGCTGCTTACGGACCGGCGCTATGAGGTAGCAGTTTCAGACCGCTGCAGAGGTTGAAATAGGCCAATTTCAGGTTGTCTTGTAAAAAGTTACTCGTTTTCATTGCAGCTGGCAGGTTCCTCTGAGTTCAGACTATTCGAAGTCTGCTGCAATGGTGCAACGCGAGAAAATCGCGGGGGGGAGGGCTGGAGCTGCGATGCAGGCGTCTATGGGTGGCGCTAGTGCTCCTCAAAAGGGCCATAGGCTGAAGAAGGCTGGCCCCTCAGCGGAGAAGAAGAAGGCAACCGACAAGAAGAAGAGGGGCTTGTCTACCGAGAAGGACAATCCCAAGGTGCGCTTGCATGCCGCCCAGCGCCGTCACTGACCTCGAACGTTGACAGGGTAATATGTACCGTCGAGTTGGAGCCGCCAGATCTTACTCCTTACTTCTACGCTGGCTTGTGATGACCTAGACCAGATCGACACAGTGCCTTCCACCCCCACTGTGTAAGATACAGCTTCTCTCTGAACAAGGAAGGGGTGGGGTGTAAGGGCGGGAGCCTGTGTGCAAAGCTGGCCTTCTAAGCTGGGCTCTGTGTAGCTTCGCCGCGCAACTTCGCACAGGGCAAGCGGTGCACCCCATGAGCACCAGGCTGTCTCGAGCAGTCTCCTGGCCAAAACGATCGCCCCAAGTTACTGAGGAGGCTTGTGCCTGCACAGAGTCATCTGCCGTAGTGATTCTTGCTCTGAGGCAGCTCACTAGCTCCACAGGCAGCTGCTTGAACACATGCTCTGGATTCCTCTTGCCAGGGTCAGGCTTTGGGCCGAGGGGGAGGGGAGGAGGCCAGTGATGGGATGGGGGG
>WELA01004839.1:95197-113687 GCA_009602735.1 Mesotaenium endlicherianum | reverse complement strand
CCCCCCCTTTCCCCCACCTGCCCAGGGGTAGGTCATGGGAGAGTCAAGGCCCTCGCTCAAAATCGATCGCCGCGGAATGCTCGCTCTCTCGCCACCTTGCCTTGCAGCTCTCCTCTTCTTCACAGGGTCCAACACCACCACTGTTAGTCGTTGATTGTTTCGGGCCAGATAGACTCCAGACGAGGACCTCGGCCGGATAGTTGCTCGTTTTTCCACCGCTGTCCCAGGAACGCCGCACGAGCCTGTAACAGCGCACGCGAGCTGGGCAGTCGGCACTTCATGTCCTGCCACCTGGTGGCCGCCCACCTGTGACTGGAGAAGCTATTTGGCCTTCTAACTCTGATGATGAGCCAGAGAGGGTCCACTCCCCATGAGTGCCACATGCTGAGCACTCCCTCGGGGCACCGCCACCTGTTGCCACCTGTCGCCACCTCTCGCCACTTATCGCCACCAAACTCACTCGCTGGCGTTGCCGCCTGCCACCACATGCTGAACTTGCTCCCGCCGGCAACGGCGCCACCTATGCCAAGCCCGTGCTAATCGTCCCGCCTGTGCCACCTTTGGTCTGTGCCACCTGCCGTATCCGTGCCACCTGCCGTGTGTGTCCGTGCCACCTGTCGCGCCTGCAGGAGACGCTGGAGTTCCTGAACATCCTGCAGGTGCACGGGTTCCCCAAGGTGATGGGCGTGCTGACGCACCTGGACGCGTTCACGGACGCCAAGAAGCTGCAGAAGACGAAGAAGCGCCTCAAGCAGCGCTTCTGGACGGAGATCTACGACGGCGCCAAGCTCTTCTACTTCTCTGGCCAGGTCCACGGCAAGTGCGTGCGCTCTTGCCCCTGCCGCTGCCCCTGCCGCTGCCCCTGCCGCTGCCCCTGCCGCTGCCCCTCTGCCTCTCGTTCTCTCTCTCTCTCTCACTCTCGCTCTCACGCTTGCATATTCATCGCCGGCCCCGCTGCTGTTTGCGCTCCCTCTTGCTCTCTCTCTCCCTCTCTCTTTCTTTCTCTCTCTCTCCACTCCCTCGCTTTCATGCGTGCGCCGCCGCTGCCTTACGCCGCCGCTGCCGCTGGCCCTGCCGCTGCCTCTCCCTCCCTCCCCTCTTGTCATTACTCACGTGCGCCGCTGTCGCCGCCACCGCCACTGCCACTGCTGCTGACGCTGCCTCTCGCTCTCTTGCTCCCTTGCCTTCTCACCCCTGTTTTTTCTTTTCTTTCGCTCCGTCGCTGGTTTGCCCCCTCTCGTTACGTTATTTCCCCGGCCCCTCGTCTCCCTCTTCTCTCCTCACTTTCTCCTGCCCGCCTCCTTGCCCCCCCCACTCTCCGGCTTTATGTCTTTCTCACTGTGCGACCGCTCGTTGCTCGTGCGCCGCTGCTGCAAGCGTGGGGTGTTCCGGCTTCCCTGCCTTGCTCCCTCGCGCCGGCTCCCTCCGCCTCCCGCCCTCTACTTCTCTCTTTCTCCTCTCCCCTTGCTTGTCTTAGTAGGCATCATCGTCTGGAGCAGGCCTTGCTGTGCGGGCTGCGCCCGACTGTGCAATCGGGCGGGCGTCTGACGGGTATGCTGACGGGGGCGACGATTGGGCGGGCGGGCGGGCGGGCGGGGGCGACAAACGGGCGGGCTGGCAGGTACCCGAAGCGCGAGGTGCTCAACCTTGCGCGCTTCATCTCCATTGCCAAGTTCCGCCCGCTGAGCTGGCGCGTGGCGCATGCGTACCTGGTGGCGGACCGGCTGGAGGACGTGACGGACGCGGACGAGGTGCACCGCAACCCCAAGTGCGACCGTAGCGTCACGCTCTACGGCTACCTGCGTGGCGCCCCCCTCAAGCGCTCCTCGCTGGTGCGTTGCCGCCGCCGCCGCCGTTGTTGGCCTTAAGCGGAAATTTAGTGGAACTTCAACATCTGAAACTCACGGAAGTGTCCCACCTTTCAAACTCTGGCACGAGACACAAGTGCATGCACGCACTCAGTACCTCTCACGCGCTCACACCCCTGCACACGTGGGCGCAGGTGCACATCGCGGGCGTGGGCGACTGGCGCGTGGACGCCATGACGGCGCTGCCGGACCCGTGCCCGCTGCCGGACACCATCAAGAAGCGCGGGCTCAATGAGAAGGAGAAGCTCGTGTTTGCGCCCATGTCCGACGTCGGCGAGATGCTCTACGACCGCGACGCCGTCTACATCAACATTCCCGAGCACCAGGTGCAGTTCTCCTCCTCCTCCGCCGCCGCCGCCGCTGCGGACGCGGGTGGGGGCGGGGGCGGAGAGGGCGGCGAGAGGGGCGGCGGCGGCGACGGGGACGATGCAGGTACGCTTCTGCCATCACCTGCCACCTGTCACCACCTTTGCCATCTGTCGCCTATTCTCTTTTTGTCGGAGAGGGGCTGTTTTGCTGTTCTTGTGTCCCCTGGAGTGGGCGTGCGTGTGTTGGGGAACGGCTGTGCACCTTCTCGCCCGTCCTCTTTAAGTCCTTTTATCTCATACTTATTTCTGGGCATCTTGTGGAGGGGAGGAGCTGTCACTGTGTGCATGAGAGCTGGTGGTGGTGGGCAAGGCCCATTGGGCCACCTGGCCAGAGCTGAGTCATCTTCTGAGCGTGCTGATCGGTTGCTCTCTCAGACTCCTCCTCCTGCCCGGCTCTGCGTTTCTCCTCCGCCAAAAGAGCCGTCTGCTGCCATCTGGCGCTTGCTGCTCCTGCTCCTCCTCATCCTTGTCTCTGGGTGGTGGCTCGCAAAGGCGAGCCTGCCGGGGCCTGCGGCGTGTGTGGGGCGGAGCATCAACCTGTGCACATGTGCATGTGCATGTGCATGTGTGTATGTGTGTGCCTTTGTGTCTGTCCGCATGCGCGTGGGCACGTGTGCGAGCGTGCGTGTTTGTGCGCTCACTTGCGTGTGTGTGCGTGTGCGTGTGTGCGGGGGCGCGAGCAGAGGAGCGGAGGGAGGCGGGCGTGGAGATGGTGCGCAACCTGCAGGGCATGCGCGTGGCCGTGGACGAGAAGCTGCACCACTCCTCCATCTCCCTCTTCAAGGGGACGGCGCCCCTCACCCTGCTGCCCCAGCCCTCTGCCCCGGGCGACGGCGTGGAGAGCGAGGAGGAGGAGGACGACGAGGGGGAGGAGGATGAGGATGAGGATGATGTTGATGAGGAGGAGGACGAGGAGACGAGCACTCTGGCAGGCCAGAGCTCGGAAGAGGAGGAGGAGCAGGAGGAGGAGAGCGAGGAGGAAGGGGATGAAGACGAGGAGATGGGCGACGGCAGCCTGGCGGGCGAGAGAAAGGGCCAGGTGGCAGCTCCTGGCGCTTCTAAGGGGAGGCGCAGCCGGCCGGGCAAGGAGGGGACAGGTGGCAGGCCGAGGGAGGTGCAGGAGGTGAGAAGCGGGCGGGTCAGGAGACGTGCCGTGTTTGGCGACGACGAAGGAGAAGGCATGGCAGCCATGGATGCCGCAGAAGAGCTCCAGTTTGAAGGCTCGAGCGATGAGGAGGCAGGGGAAGAGGAAGAGGAGGGAGACGATGACGACGACGAGGAGGAGGAGGAGGAGTCAGCTGCCCGCAGAAGTAAGAGGGGTCCGCACGAGAGGACGCTGGGTAATGGAGGCGCCAATGGACATGTAGCCATGGAGGAGGAAGAGGAGGACGATGAAGAAGACGAGGAAGATGAGGAGGAGGAGGAGGGAGAGGAAGAGGAAGAAGATGATGACGAGGACGAGGATATGTTTACGAGGGAACGGCTGGAGAGGGCCGCGGAAGCGGAGAGAGACCTCTCCGACGCCGACACTCCAAACAACAACACGTCTGCAAAAGGACGCCGCCTGCAGGGACCCGCCGCAGCCTCGGCAGCAGCAGCCACAGGGGCAGCAGCAGTAGCGGCGGGTGAGGAGATGGGCAGGGGGGCTGCGGAGTGGAAGGGCAGCCTGATTGCCCGCGCCGCGGCTGCTTTCGGCAAAAGGCTCAACTTGGGGGAGCTTGTGTACGGCCCCCCGGGTGGGAGAGGTGCGGGGGAGGAGGGGGCCGCAGGGTTGGGAGGAGGAGGAGGCGGGGGCGGGGGGAGCAGGAGGAGGAGGCAGCAGCAGCCCGAGGAGGAGGAGGAGGACCAGAGCAGCGAGGGCGAGGCGGACGAGGGCAACGGCGACGAGGAGGAGGAGGAGGAGGAGGAGGAGTTGTTCCGCGTGCGCGTGGACTCCAGCAAGGTGAGCGCGCGCGCGCGCTTGCAGCGGCTGCGGCTGGCAGCCTCTCCTCTCGCGCTTGCTTTGCTGCGCCCTTTCCTGCTTGCCTGCCTGCCTGCCAGTCTGCCAGTCTGCCTGCTTGCCTGCCTGCCTGGCTGTCTGGCTCTAGTCCTTATTATCGGCCTGCCTGTCTGCCTGTCAGTTTGTTCCCCCCTACGCGTCTCTTTGCCGCTGTCTCGTTGTCTGCTCTGTGTCCGCCTGGCGTCTGCTTCTCTATTGCAGTGCATCATCATCCGATCCCGTTTCTTTCTCCACTCTGCAATGGCCTGTGGTCTGAGTGTCCAGCTTTGCCGCCTCGCGCGTTGTCTGTGGCTGTCCGGAAGCCCTCGCTGCTTTGTCATGGCCGCCAGGTGAGGGCGGAACATAGGTCCACCTGTCACCTTGTTAGCTGTCCTGAGCTTCCTGGGGCCTTATGTGCCGTCACCCAGCTGCAAGTGCGTATGGATAACACCTCTGCCTACAGCCCGCAGCATGTATATTGACTGAAACCAGCAGGTGGGCTCCTGTTGAGGTGTCGCTGATGTGGCGTACTGCCACTGGGCACGTGCCACTTTGGCATGCGCCGATTTGGTATGCGCCGGGTGGCATGAGCGATTTGGCATGTGCTATCCAAGTGTCGCAGTTATTTTTGGGGGGAAAGGGGGGGGGGGAGAGATTTGGCCGGCAATCGTTTGTGGCTTGTGTGCGGCGGTTGGATGACGCGTCGCCACGTGGCGTGCATGCAATGCGTGCTTGCATTGCTTCCGTGCGTGTGCTCGTGCCTTCAGGAGGCGGGCAAGAGCGGGGCCTCCGCCGCGGCCTCCCTGGGCAACATCGACGGCGAGGACTGCACGCGCCTCAGGCTCGACGGGGCGTCCCTTGCCGCCACCTGGAGCGACGCGGGGTGCGTCGAGTCCCTCCGCGACAAGTTTGTGACGGGCGACTGGGCCAAGGCCGGCCGCCGGTACAGCGAGGCAGGGGGCGGGCTCGAGGGGGGGGACGGCGACGGAGAGGGAGAGGGGGGCTCCGACGATGGAGGAGAGGACAATGAGGAGGTGTTTGGCGATTTTGAGGATCTCGAGACGGGCGAACGGTTCTCGCGGGAGGAGGGCGCGGGGAGCGGCGGGGCCAAAGAGGGGGCTGACGAGAAGGGGAAGACGAAGGCGGAGGAGGTGGAGGCGGAGGAGCGGCGGCTGAAGAAGCTGGCGCTGCGGGCCAAGTTCGACGCCAGATATCCTCCTCCTCCTCCTCCTCCTCCTCTGCCAGCTGGCGTGGTCTCCGGGAAAGCTTTAAGATTGTCTCTGGAATGTCTCCAGAGTGTCTCCAGATTGTCTCTAGATCGTGGCCAGAGTGTCTCCAGAGCGATCCCGCATGTCTCCAGAATGTTTGTCTTGGTGTGGTGCTTGTTGGGTCACGAAGGATCGCATTCCTCGAGCGAGTCTCGGTGTGGTGTCTGTACTTGCAAGGTCTTGGTCACGTTCATCTGTGTGTTTTAACTGCACATGCTGGAAGGTGTGACATCTTCCCACTTACGGGCTGCATCTGACAATGCGGGGCATGCAGCTGGGGGAGGGCGGGCTCTTCCCTCAAAACGTGTAGAGTGGGGGGGAGTCGTGCGTTGGATAAGAAGCTGGCAGTGGTGGGCACCAATCAAGGTGCAGCAACAGGAGCAGCAGCAGTAGCAGTAGCAGTTGCAGCGGCAGTAGCAGCTGCAGTTGCATGGGTGTCAGCTGTCCTCCTTGACTGAGAGAGGGAGGGCTCACAGTCGAGGGCGAGGCGGAGTCTGACGAGGACGACGGCGCTAAGGCGACTTCCGGCAGGGCAAGCCGCCCCGGGGGGCAGCCTCCCGCCGAGAAGGAGTACCACGAGAAGGTGCGCTCTCTTCTTACCCCCCTAGAATACTCGAAAGCCCCGCCTGACAGCTAACACGTCAAACCCTACAACCGGCCTTGCGATAATTGTATGATACCGTTTGTGTGACGAAGCCCGTTCTTGAGTGTTAGTTTTAGTCGTGGGTAGCATGGCAGCAATGTTGTATGCTCGGAAGTTGCTACTTGAGGATAGAACCGTGAGGGCGGAAGAGATTTTAGCCCTGCAGCTTTGCTCCCAGGGTAAGGAGAACCATGCCCCCAATCCAACCTCACTGCTCGTCCTCTTCTCTTTCTCCAGTCCAGTCTTGCGCGTGGTACCCCGCAAGCTCAACTTTGGCAGGTGCGCGCTCGCATGCGTGTGTGCATGCATGCGTGTGCTTGCTTGCGTGGGTTTGTGTGTGCACGAGGAAAATTTAACTTCAATATGGGCGAGCTTGTGTGCGTGCATGTACTCATGCGTGCATGCATGCATGTACTCATGTGTGCGTGCTTGCGTGTGCGCATGGATTGAAATTGCAGGTGAGGGAGGAGCTGGAGATGCGGAAGCAGCGCACGCGCGCGGAGCTGGCGGGCGTGGACGCGGCGACACGTGTCGAGATGGAGGGTTTTCAGCCGGGCACGTACATGCGGCTGCAGTTTCGAGGGCTGCCGTGCGAGCTCACCACGCACTTTGACCCGCGCCTGCCGCTGCTGGTGGGCGCCGTGGGCGCGTCGGAGGAGACCATGGGCTTCATGCAGGTGGGCTGCCGCTGCCTCGCTGCCGCGCTGCCGCGCTGCCCTCCTGCTGTGTTGCTGCTGTGCTTCTGGGGTGCTTTCTTTCACTGCGCTGTGCCGTGCCGTGCTCTATGGTGGGCGACGGTGTATTCTCTAATGCTGTGACATCTGCTGGGCTGTGTGGGCTTCATGCCGGGGAGCTGCGCTGCGGGGGTATTGTTTTGCTTTCCTGTGCTTCTATGTTCTGTGCGCTTTTCTGTGGGCTGTGTGGTTTGTGCTTTGCCATATGCTCTGATGTATGCTCATTGCTGTATATTGCGTGCTATGACCTGAGCTATATGCGCACACTCTAAACGCACCAACACACATTCTCTCACCACAGAAGCCCAGAACACCCAGCTTTTTTGCCTGGCTGGAGAGGGAAGAGGCAGGAGGGTGGAGTGCCGTACACATACAGGCAGCTACTGCTGCTGCTGACGACACTCGCTCCTGCGAGCCACGTGTGGAAGCCATGGTCCCCCGGCCCTGAGTGTGTGTGAGAGAGAGGGTGACAAACAAGCAGTTTCTGCTACTGCTGCCGTTGCTGCTGCCGCCATTGCTGCCGCTGCTGCTGCTGACGTCTCTCCCCTGGTTCGGCTGGGCGGCACTCCCGACCGCAGGTGCGGCTGAAGAAGCACAGGTGGCACCGCAAGGTGCTCAAGAACCGCGACCCCCTGCTCGTCTCGATGGGCTGGCGGCGCTTCCAGACGCTGCCCGTGTACGCGCTGGAGGACCGCAACGGGCGGCAGCGCATGCTCAAGTACACGCCCGAGCACATGCACTGCCGCGCCGTCTTCTGGGGCCCCCTCACGCCCCCCGGCACGGGCCTCGTCGCCTTCAAAACGCTCGCCGCCACGCAGGTGCCCCCCCCCCCACCTTCCTTTCCACTGCACTCCTCGCAAGCCTGAAGCCTAACCCCCCTACAAGCCTGGAGCCCAACCTCCTACAAGTCGAAATCGCAAACCACCAACCCCTGAAGTCTGACCATTCAGTGTATGATTCCAAATCCAAACGTGGACTCGAAGCACACTCCAGCCCTGAAACCGGTGCTGACATTCCGGACCAAATCTGAAGCCGAACCTCGCAGTCCTGTTGTGTGGTGGTCCGTGGTGATTGCAAGGGTGTGCGTGCGCAGCCGAACTGGCAGGGAGCCTTTGACAGCCCGCCCCTCGTGCCATGCCACCCCTGCCACTCTGCTAGCAGGGCCTCACCGCCGCTCCCCGCAGGCTACTTGGTTTCTCTGCATCCGCTTGGCAGCAGCTGGCTGTTGCTTATTTATTGTTGAACCTGTGGCTCCTGCCTGTCCTGTCATTATACGCATTCGCTGCGCTCGCACGTAGGCGTCGTTGTTTGCACATGCTGGATTGGTCACTCATGTGAGGGGCTTATTGTTTTTTTGTGGTCTGTAACGAGATGTGGTTGCGCCGAGGAGTTGAATCTGAGCATGTTTGAAGTAAGGGTGTCGAGGGTTGTGGCATCACGTTCTTTTTTTTGCGTCGTGCTGTTGTCGCGCTGTTGTTTCGTCGCACACCTTTGCGCGCACGCGCGGGGCGTTGGTCCGACTGGAAGCACGGGCGTGGTGCTGGAGCAGGACAAATTGTCTCGCTTCTTCAGGGCCTGGGGTGGTGACCCCGGTCACAGAGTCGGCTGGACCGTGTTCTGGCCGGCTGTCATTAGTCTGAATGTGCGCTTACCCGTGCATCGCCGCCGTTTCGGCTGAGCGCGACGGCCGTGGTCTCGGAGCGGGCTTCGACCAGGCCACGCTTGCCCTGCTTACGCTCTTGTCATGCTCCCTTGTCCTCCTCGTCGTGCTTGCAGGCGTCGTTCCGGCTGAGCGCGACGGGCGTGGTGCTGGAGCAGGACCAGTCGGTGGCGGTGGTGAAGAAGCTCAAGCTGGTGGGCCAGCCGTACAAGATCTTCCGCAACACCGCGTTCGTGCGCGACATGTTCACGAGCCCCCTGGAGGTCGCGCGCTTCGAGGGCGCGTCCGTCCGCACCGTCTCCGGCATCCGCGGCCAGGTCAAGAAGGTGCGCGCGCTTCTTCTGCTCTCGCGCTTCTGCTCGCGCCCTTCCCCGCTCGTGGGCACCGTCCACGAGCCTCGCTCTCCCTCCCACTTCCGATCGTGGAATGCCCACGGGCACTTCTCTCGTACGCGGACCATCAGTTCACGAGCGCTTGCCGTGCGTGGACCGTCCGCGAGTCTTGCTCTCGTCTGACGTCGCCTCGTACGGGTCGAGACGGTGAAGGTCGCGAACTCGCTCTTTCATTCGTGGACCGTGGAGGCATCAGGAGTCGAGTTGAAAATGTTGTCGCCGTTCAAAGTGTCAATGTGCTATGCTCCCTCTTAATGTGTCGTGGTCTCATTGAACGTCAGATGACACGCCTGATATCTGTCAAAGAATGTATGCGTTCACTGTGGACGAATTTCCCGATGATTGCGCTCTCCTTCACCGGCACATGTGCTCCCCATACGACGTCCCATCGTGCGTTCACTTATCGTTGCATCAGTACGAGGTCACCTCTTCATTAGATCCATGCGTCGCTCTCTCTCTCTCTCTCTGTGTGTGTGTGTGTGTGTGTGTGTGAATTTGAAGTGGTAGCCACTACTAGGTATCAATGAAGACGCCGAGTGAGCCGAAAGAGGAGTTTCGGAAGTCCTCTTTCTTTCTTGTCGTCGACCATCCTTCATTCTTAAGAGAAACATCTTGTGGGGATGAGACGGGGTGAGCAGGCAGTGAAGGCGGGCCAGGGCAAGGAGGGAAGCTGCCGCTGCACGTTCGAGGACAAGATCCTGATGAGCGACCTCGTGTTCCTGCGCGCGTGGGTCCGCGTGAAAGTGCCCAAGCTGTACAACCCCGTCACCTCGCTCCTGCAGGCGCGGGACGCCACCTGGCAGGGCATGAAGACGGTTGGCCAGCTCCGCAAGGAGAGGGGCCTGTCCATACCCGTCAACACCGACTCGCTGTACAAGGTGCGTTTTTTTGCTTTTTTGCTTTTTTTTTGTTTTTGGTTGTTTTTGGCATTGTTGTAAGTTGGGAATCCGAGTAGGAGCCCTGTTGATGCTTGCCAAGAAGCGCATACTTTTGACTTCCGTCTCCGTTCTCTTGTTTGCTGTTGTGGTGCTGAAACAGTCTTGGGAAGAGATAGCGTGGAGTGTCTGGGCTGTATTTTTTTCTTTATTTTTTGCGCTCTTTCATTTGCTGGTCCATCATTCCGTGGACAGATTGTAGTCAGCGGCGTAAAGCTTGTAGCCACTTAGTTCATAAGTATTATCAATCTTATGTTTCTGGTGTTCAGTACAATCAACAGATCTCAACATCTGCAACAAGTTTCCGAATCATGGCTTCCTCTTAGCCCTGACTTATGTGCTGGTTATATTTGAAACCAGTTGCTAACCGATTGAGTAACCATATGGTGACAATGTTGATTGTGAAGGGTCAGGAGTGCTCGCACATTTATTAAATACTTGTCACTGAAAGCACATTGAAAAGGCCGTAGGCGAGCTTGTGGCTGCACTATGTTACTAACCACTGCCCTCCCTTTTTTTTCTGACCGGCCAGCCGATCGAGAGGAGGACGAGGCAGTTCAACTCCCTGAAGATTCCCAAGAACCTCCAGGCCGCTCTCCCCTTCAAGTCCAAGCCCAAAGTCGAAGCCCCCCGCAAGAAGCCGTCTCTGGAGCAGAAGCGTGCTGTTGTTCTTGAGCCGGGGGACCGCAAGATGTACACTCTTGTGCAACAGCTCAACACCATCCGCAACGACAAGGTACGCTTGCATGCACCTTAGGAGAGGACAAGATCTGCGGGAGAGTTGTTTTGGCCGAATACTTTGTCGAGAATGCACATACTATCTGGCTTGAGACTGGCAGCAAGCCACGCGTGAGTTAGCAAGTGAATGTGGCGTTCATCTTGTCTTTCCGAGATCGATTAATTAACAGCCAGTTCAAGCGTCAAGGGTCAGGTGTTAGACTGAAGCTGAGAGAAGCACAGAAGTTTGATAATTTCTTCAGGATTGGGTTTTTTTTTGCGTGAGTTAGTTACTGAAGGCTGTCCGTATCCTCACCTGCTGGGACGAGCTTTTGGGCACAGGTCAAGAAGAAGAAGGAGCAAAACGCCAAGAAGAAGGTCGTGTACGAGAAGAAGAAAGCTGTGGATGAGGCTGCGAGGCACTTGCGGCAGAGGGAAGAGCGGAGAGACCGGTATAGGGAAGATGCGAAGCGCAAGGCTGCAGGGGCTGGTGGCCGTGCAAAGAAGAGCCGAACTGGAGATGACTAGGCTAAATGCTGGATGAAATCTGTGCAAAGTAGTAGTATAAAGGTACAGCGTACGAAGTTTAATCTCTTTTTCAATCTCTGCTACCATGCCTTTTTACTTCTTATATGGATCTGAAGCTGGCTTTGGCAACCAAATGACTTACAGTCACTGTGTTCTAAGGTAATCTTTACGATGCTAGAATGTTCTATGTAAAGTTCTGTAGTCAATTCTGCAAGGTGCTAAAAGAACATGCATATATCGTCTACGCAGTTTCTATTTTAATGACAGCTTCTTCCTCGTCGGTCCAGCATTTGAGCAATATTTATAAGCAATTTACTTACGCACAAAGGTTGCGAACAGGCCTCAGCCTGAACACTGCTTGGGCAATATAATCTGAACGCAGTAGGCTCATTTAATTGTGCACAAGTAAATTGATCAAGCCTCAACTTGAGCAACCAGTCTGTGCTGTCAAATGGGAAGGCTATAGGTCCATATTGTTAGATCTGCTTTTGAGATTAACTCATGTATCAATCCCATGAAAGAGGCGCCTCAGCCTGACCACCCATCAGTGCTGTCTAATGAGAAGGCAATAGGCCCAACTTGTTCAGTCTGCACTACACGTTTCATCCCCCCTAGCAGCTGAACCATTACTTTGAAGACGTTAGACGATAAGGTTCCTATAGCATAATCTGAAGTCAAAGACACCACCTTCAGCATAGCTAAGAAATGTGCCTGTATGTTGAGCTTCAGTTCAGCTGGCACATTTGCGTGACCACCCCTCTTCTCCATCACAGTGCGGTCTACCTTGTTGTCGTGCATCACTTTCACCTCCTTGTCTTTGGCGTAGAAGTTCCTCATGCTATGAATGACAGTCTGGCTGTCGCTGAGCAGGAGGATGGTGTTCCAGCTTCTATTAGTCTGGTCTGCCACTGCTGCAGCTGCGTCTGTGTAGTCGCTGAGATTTCTGTACCGATGGTTGTGTGTCCGCCAGAATACATCTGCATGAAACAAACACGCACAAAAAATCAAGGGCGTCTGTCAGCTCCGGCCCAGCTCATTCTCCATGCAAGTGGTTTCAGACACTGGTGGTAAGCTGGACATAAGTCTCCACTTGGAAACACATGGAGATTTCTGAATGATAAGCAAATTCACGACTCTTGTATCTCTTGAGATACTCCCACAAAAGATCTACAATGTAAGTAGCATTGCAGGACAAGCAAGTACCTTCATCTTTTTTGTCTGTCTGCCGAACGTGCATGGCTACTGCTGGAGCACGCCACTCTTGGTGTTCGCTGAGAATATCATCAGCAATTGTAAGGATCTGCTTCGTCGGTTGGAAAAGCCACCTTGTAATGACAGCATGGAGCATGAATATAGGAGCCTGTGGAGGCAATTGCTTCATATCCACACTCTCGGGTACTCCATCACAAACGTTCTGCATACCTCCAGCATCCTCCAGAGGCTTCCATATTTGTGGATGCCACACCTGGGGATACCAGCCAGGATAATTTCCACGCATAGGTCCAAGATGTAGGAGAGGCTGCTCACTTCGGGATAACTCTTGCTGATGCAAGCAAGGTTCTGGACAGAAGAATTCCCAGGTCTTTGCCTTGGAATCATCCAAAGCTTTCTGCATGTGAGGGTTCTGCTCCAAGCTGCAACTTGTAATGTTTGGAAAGAAGCAACCGAGGTGCTGAACGTCACAGCCATCAAATGCGGCGTACTCCCAAGTCTTTCCTCTTTGTCTTGGCACTGGCACAACAGTGCGATTCAGCTGCACTCCAAGACCTACAGCGCAGACGAATGATTGAAAGTTCCAGAGTAGCCCTGCTCAGCAATTCCCACATTCGTGGTAAATATCGATTTATGAGCAGCTGTAGGTTTGTACACTGCACGACAGAATATGACCATATTAAGAATCACTTTCTTTGGGAAGATTGCTTACAGCATAAGATATGTGCTTTATCTGTCAAATTCAGATGATTACTTCACAATGCACAAACTCACCGCTGACGTCCATCTCCACTGCAATCCAGCTAAGCTGGTCACAGGATTGGGGGTGCTGAAGCTTCTCTATGGCGGCAACAATCGTTGCATCAGTTTGCGCAGTCCACTGCAGCCAGCATGCAGACTCATTTGTACTTCCATGAACTTGGCGCAGTTCACTCAGCCTTGCTGCTTCATCCTCGCCTTTTACTACCATGGATATATTTTTACTGGTTATATTTAGAGTAGCCCACTCAACTACTGAATCTCCAGCTGGAAGGAAATTGGGAAGGAGGGCAGAAGCATTCTTTTCAGCTGCAGTAAATGTTACTGCTGGATAATTGTTGAGTGGCTTCACACTTGGTTCATCACTAGTTTGTCGTAGCTGGCTCCTTTTACTGACGTTAGTGTGCAGCACTCTACTAGGTGCCTTGGAAGGCCGCACCACCTCAGGATCACGTAAAGGTGTCTGACGAGTACCAGTATGAATCTTACCCATAGTGCCAATCTTACTTGACGGAACTGATACATTTTGGCGAGGGTTGTGATCAGTGCTTAGGTTGTCACTGGAAGATGATAGTGATGGTGGTGGCAAAGGTGCTTCCTTGGTCTGCCAAAAGTTGGAGAATGCAGCATGTTCTCTCATATAAGTTCCTAGTCCTGAACACAAGTGTTTGTCTAAGTAGGAAAACGTTCTCAGATTGGACTTGCGGCATTCTGAGGGAAGAGCTTTCAGTCTGGGCATACTCGCAAGAGGAGCCAGATTAAAAAGTAACACTGTACTGATGGACGTAAAGATACAGAGTAAAGCACGTCGTTTTCTTACTTCCATGGCAGAAGCGGTGATCAATTCCACCGCAAGTTATGGTGAAGGCAGAGCTTATATAGGATCGACGTACTTAATGAACATCTCTCACAGATGTGGACCTTGTTAGACCTCAGACTTGAGTGTAAACATAGTTTCTTATAATGTACCCCAGACCTTTTAGAGGCTAACCCAGCTGTTACTTATAAGTCGACATGGTGTATAAGCTTCAAGGCAGACACTTGGTAAGTTGGAGGAATAGCCCGCCTGATGCCAGGCCCTGCTGACTCTGAATGATGCGCGGGAATGCTTAAGCCGCATGGTCAGCCTCAGGGAGAATGCCGAAGAAGGAGCCTATAGCCACCTCGACACATTTAAAGCTTGCTTCAAGCCCTGTTCGAGCCAGGGAAGATGAAGTTTGCATGTTGTCCCGAACAACACCTCTAGGCTTGGGGCACGTGTTCTGATTCTGAAACTTAATGAGGTATTAAGCTTATGCTACATGCAAGAGGACAACAAATTAAAGTGTAAAAGTTTGCCTTCGGAATGTAAGACACCAATGCTAAGGATGAGTGATTTCAGCCACTTTTAGTCACTTAAAAAGTAGTAAATACACGGTTTCAGTGATGAGCGGGACAGGCACATATGTATGCGCGTTCATTTAGGCAGAATTTGGTGCATAGATTCTCATTGTAACCTTGTTCGGACGAGGTGCCCCCAAATTATTATGAAAGATATTTGAAAGTGCGCCGGGGGGAGGCTCAACAGCAATTTGAATTTGAAGTGTGCGGTACTTCATTACCGACTTTAGAGCCTGCTAGCGGCATTACCGACTCCAGGTTTTCACGACACGATCTCGGGTCGCACACAGTCGCGAAGGATAATCCACAGTTGTGACGACGAGGGCAGTCACAGCTGAATTACCCCCGCAACACTTCGATCATGCCCTGCCGCACCAGTGAACGAGCTGCCTGTCTTCTCCAGTCCACTGCTGCTGATCCTCTTTTGAGACTTGCAAGGCATCCACTGTCACCTTCATCGCCATGGCTTCAGCTCTTGCCGCTACCGCTGCTGCCATCTCCTTCGGGAAATTCAAGGCAGGTGCATCCAGCTTGTCCTCTGCTCAGCAGCTCCGCGCGTCAGCGCTGACATTGAGTGCACCAGTCCGCACTCAGCTTCGCTGCAGGAGCATGGCGACCCGCATTGGTACGCCACCTCATCACTTCATCGAGCTTCATAAGATGGAGCTATGCTTCTATCGTAGAACTTATCCTGAAACTACAAGATTGTCTTCTGTTCTATTCTCCACTGGTCGACTGCAGGAAATGTTCGTTAGAGGGTGTTGGTCAGCTCGAGCTGCATTCTTATGCTCATCGCGGCCGCACACGAGCTGAGACACAGTTGGTCAGAGGTGATTGTCAGTCTGTCTTCAACAAGAATGGCATTGAGTACATATGCATGCTGAGTAGCGGAAACATGTCGTTCACATACGCTCATATCTTGGCTGGCAAACTCGCACCACTGATGAGTGGATGCGTCCGTCATCCAGCAACAATGTTGGATAGAAGTTTCCCGGTCTTGCCCGGAGGATTTGTGACGTACTTTGGGGACGATGGTGGGGGAATCGCAGTGGCGCTGACCCAGGATGAGCTGAAGCAGCAGGCGGCGGACAAGGTGCTCAAATCTTCACAGCCATGCATTCTGCTCGACATTAAGTAATATAGTTGGCCATCAGTGCCTATCTGCTGTAGCACCTATAAGCTGCAGACTTGTCGCAGTTTATGTTGAGCTACCAACATAAGCGCACTTAAATTCCCCTGCTTCACATGGGGAGATTTTCCGCAAATAGTGCTATGCTTCCTCTTACTTCCCTGACCCTCCTTCCGGCAAACATGAGCTGGTTTCACCTGGGTGTATGTGTCTCTCTTCTTACCTGCTGGAAAGTGGGGCACGTGCAACTGCCTCGTACATATGAGCACGCATACTCACAAGCGCTTGTAGCTATCTGATCGCTTCTGGGATAGCGCTTCTTAGAAACTCTGGTCATGGGGGCAGCTGCGAGCTGCCATAGACTTCCACATCGGTGATGCATGCACGCATGTGCCTTTGGTGGTTAGGTGGCGGAACAGACCATGTGTGTGCCTCGCACTGGTGAAGCCAAGCCGTGTGCTAACTCCAAGAGGAGAGAGGTGGCTTGCTTGTCAATGGGGGCTGCTTGTGATGTGTATATCCACATGCCTGTGCGCGCGCGCGCACACACACGCACACACACACACACACACACACACTCATAAGGAAACACTTGCATGTATGCATGCATGTGTGGTGGAGGAGCAGGCAGTGGAGTACGTCAAGAGCGGCATGGTGGTGGGACTAGGCACAGGCTCCACGGCTGCCTTTGCGGTCGCTCGCATCGGCGAGCTTCTCAAGGTACTCCCTCCCCCCTTCCCCTCTCCCCCTCCCCTCCCCTCCCCCTCCCGGGCGGCCTCATCCTCGCTTGTCTCCGTTGGTTCCGGCGCGCGTGCACGTGTGGCACCTGGCAGGGCGAGATCGATGCAGAGCGGCTGCAGGCGACACTGCAGATGCTGCTGGCGCGCCACCAGGCGCTGCGCATGCGCTTCGTCGTGGACCGCTCGGCGATCGGCGCGCACTTTCTCTCGACGGTGCTCAAGCGCTGGGGCACCACCGCCAGCTCGCCGGCCGGCGCCGCCTCGGGCCTGACACGTGTCACCACCGCGCTGGCCGGCGTGCTGGGCCCCGTGTTCCTGCGCAACATGCACAGCCTGTTCAGCTTTGTCGACCAGATCGTGCAGGACCCCACCGTGGTGCCCTTCAAGCTGGAGATTGTCGATCTCCGCGATCAACAGTCGCAGCTGCCGCAGCAGCAGCAGCGGCGGTCTGAGGATGGCCACTCAGGCAGAGCCGCCAACGGCGTTGCCAACGGCGGCTCCCACAGCAGCCATGGCACTGGCAGTGGCAGCACCTCTGCCAAGAGCTATGGTGCCGGCTCTGGCAGCAGCAACAGATATGTTGGCAGCGAGGGCAGGAAGGGAAGCAATGGCAGCAGCGGCGGCGGCGGCAAGGAGGGGGGCCACGGTTATGGCCATGGCGGGGTTGGCGGCAGTGGCAGCAGCGGCAGGAGCAAGAGCAGCAGCAGAAGGGAGAGCGAGTGGGAGCTGCGGCAGGCGGTGGAGCATGCGCGCCGCCCCTTTGACATGCAGGCCTCCGTGGGGCTGCTGTTCCGCGCCACCCTCATTCACCTCTCTGCCCCCGCTGCCACTGCCGCGCCATCGCCTCCTCCCTCCTCCTCCTCCTTTTCTCACTCAAGCACACACCCCTCCCCTCCTCCTAGCGGCGCCGACGGCGCCGTCAACGGCAGAGGCCCCTCAGAGGAGAGCGTCCGCACTGCTACTGCCGCCGGTGGCAGCGGCGTTGGTAGCAGCAGCACCAGCGGCGGCGTGCACGACGGCGGCAGCGGCAGCGGCAGCGGCAATGGCAGCGGCAGTGGTGGCAGCAGCGGTGGCAGCAGCATCCTGGTGCTGATGTTCAACCACCTGATTTTCGACGGGATCTCGTCGGCCGTCTTCTACAAGGAGCTGCAGCACGTCTTCAACTCGGGCTCCCTCGCGGGCCTGCCCGAGGCCACTGATTATGCCGACTACGTCAGCTGGGAGCGCGACTGGCTGGCGGCGGGAGCCGANCCCCCACTCCCCACCCCCACCCAAACCCACACCCACAATGACAACCCCTGCTTCTCTCTCACTGGCAGTGTCTGGCAGTGGTGCGAGCTCCTCCTGAGCGTACCCCCTGCTCACCTGTTCATCTGCTCATGCCCCCCCCCTGCGTCCTTGAACTCTGACTGTACGTGCCCAAGCAGCTCCTGTCATGGGAGTACTCAAATGACTGCTGTAGAGGAGCTAGTCTTGATAGAATTAGACAGTGGACGTCCGCCACGCAACGTCCTCCGCAAGAGGGAGGAGCATGCTCATCCTGCCCCCTGCCCCCCCAGCTCCTGGGCCGCAAGTGGCAGCAAGTGCAGCACCTAGGGCATGCACGCAGGTCTTGTGTGCCAGATGTGTGGTGGCCGCTGCAGTCGTTGTCCCTAGCTGGCGAGAGGTTGGGCATGCCAATGCTGCGCGTGCATTGGGGCTTTACGTGGAGCAAGCTTGGTGCCGGTGTGTTGGTGCTGGCGTTGGCGTTGGTGTCGATGTTGATGTGTGTGTGTGTGTGTGTTGGTGTTGGTGTGGGCGTGCTGGTGATGGTGATGGTGATGGTGATGGTGGCGTTGGTGTTGGTGTGGGGTGTGGGTGGGTGCTGGTGGGGTGGGCAGAATGGGACCCTCAAGGACATCATTGGGGTCCCCACCTCCAAGGTCCGTATCTCTGCTCGCCGATATCCCATCTTTTTCTCACGTGCGGTTTGCCCCCTGCCTCACTCCCCCCTCTACCCCCTATCTACTAAACCACCCCCCTTCCTCTCCCTCTTTTCTTTGAGTTTGTATGTACACGTGCGCAACCCCCCCTCTCTCTCCTTCTCCCCCTAGAGGGTGTGTATCAGCTCCCGCAATACCCTCGCCCCCCTCCTGGGCTCATTCCCCCCCAAGGCTTATTTGTTTAAAACATACTCTAT
>WELA01004839.1:54681-73374 GCA_009602735.1 Mesotaenium endlicherianum | reverse complement strand
GGGGGGGGGAGGGCGGGGGTATTTGTGTATCTCGAAGTACTGCTGGTGCTCAAAATGGGGCCAAAAAACCTGACATTCGAGTTAGGCAGGATAGCGCTTTGTAGCTGAAGTGTAGCCCGCTCAACATGTCTTACTTCTGCCGCGTAGTTTGTCTCAGGATAGCGTTCCTTCAATCGTCTCGTCATTTGATGCCCCTTTTCCCTAAACCATCTTAATGTAATATGCACAAGATGAAGATAGGACATGTGGCAAGTCCTATTCTGAATGCTATTTCTCGATTGGGGGGGGGGAGCAGGAGGTGGCCATGGGAGTGGTGTTCTTGCTCGGCTACGCCGGCATCGTGTTTGAGGAGTCGCTGGCCTTCAACAAGGCGGGCGTGGGCCTGCTCATGGCCGTCTTCCTGTGGGTCATCCGCAGCTCCGGCGTAAGCAGCCCCCCTCCCCCCTTCCCTTTCTCCTGGCCGGGCTNAGCGTCTTTGTGTGGGTCTTCACAGCTCCAGCGTCAAACCCCCCGCACTTGTCGGCACATGCGGTGACAGGTTTGCTATTTCTGGATGTGTTTGGTACTCTCACTTGTTGAAGGCTCAAAGTAGGAGGGATGGAAAAAGGGGGACAGGGGGAGGGGGAGAACGGGGGGGGTGTTGTTGCCTGCTGCCCTGGCTCAAGTACTTCATGAGTACTTCCCCTCTTCTCTCTCTTGTTTCCTGCTTTTGCTGGTATATGAAGGCTCTGAGGGAGACGGGCTTCTTTTCTGTGCAAGGAGGGAAGGGGGGAAGGAGGGAAGGGTGGAGGGGGGGGTCTTGGCTGGGGGGGAATTGCAGAGACCTCTGCCACGCTGGGATGCTGAGTGGGGACGTTTGGACGTCAGCGTGGCACTCTCTTTCTATTGCAAGTGCCTGTCAACAAGGCTTTTGCGCGCGGCTTGCAAGAGAAAGTCAAATAGGGTTCGCTGGATGGTGCACCACTCGGTCGTCCAATGCTGCGGCAGTTTGGTCGCCCCAAGAGAGGGTTGGGGATATCTTACTGTAAGCTTTTTTTTGGCAAGTCGGGCGGCAATGCTGGCCCATGGGCTCGCTGAATCTCTCTCAAGAGAGACAAGGGCAATGTCCACTACAATCAAATTTGTGGCCATTAGGGTGGCAGTTCAGACCCCGACCTCTTTCTCGTGTTGAATAGATGGCGCTACTCCCGAGGCGGGGAAGAAGATATCGTGGTGGATGGATGGGATCATCAAGAGCTCCACATGAGTAACCAAATATGGCACCCGCAGCTGTTTCCGAAGACGTCTCCACAGGCGTCTCCGCAGACGTCTTTGCAGATGTTTTCATACGTATGTCTAGGCAGATGACTTGCCACCTGTCTCTGCAAATGTCTCGCCACCTGTCTCGGCAGATGTCTCCGCAAAGATCGACGCATTCATAAGTGGTCACCGCCAGCTAAGCAAGTGCGGTGTTTAGGGTTCACCCCTCTATCTACTCGAGGCACACAAGAGGAGCACTGAGAAACACACAAGGATTTGGAGCCAAAACTCGGGTGCGTCCAGGTCCCAGGGCCCAAATAAGTTTCCTGTATCAGCAGGGGATAGGCTAGGGCATGTGGCGTGTTGTAGCACCACAGACGAGACTTGGGGCTGGGTTTCCAGTCTGGAGGTCGAGCCTTGGGGTAGGGTTCTAGAGTTTGGGAGCTGGAACATAGGGTTTGATGGCTGAGAAACTCGGGGCTGGGGCTTTTTGGGTTTGAAGGGCTGGGCCGTTGCGTGTCGGTGGCGGGTTTGAGAGGGGCACAAGAAACCAATCTCTGGTATCTCACAATGGGCTCTTATGTGCACAAGGAAGCGTTTGCAGCGCAGAAGCTGGAGAGGGGACGCACGCAGCGGGCTGATCAATCGATTTCGCGTGAGCTAGATGGACACGATGGATGGGGCGTAAGCTCTAGTTTGGACGCAGTCTAGTTTGGGCCCGTGGCCCAGGTCCGAGTGGGCCTACTAGGGAAGGTGTTTTTGCGCTTGGCGTTAGAGACGGAGTTTGGGCACCATTCACAGAGAGCTGGGCTTCTGGCTCGCCTCATTGATCTCAAGTGAGCCCGCACACAACCTTTTTTTGGACTTGTGCCGGGGGTTTGACCGGCGTGGCCGACGCTCTGTCCATTCAGGGCTGGTGCGAACGCTTGGTCTTGAATGTGCCTCCGTCTCGAGCGTGCGTGTGCGTGTGCGTGTGTGTGTGTGTCTGTGCACGCATCTGCGTGCATGCGCAGGCGCCCTCCACTGAGGTGGCGGTGGCGGAGCTGGAGCACTGCTCGGGCGAGGTGGCGGAGATCGTCTTCTTCCTGCTGGGTGCGATGACAATTGTCGAGATCGTGGACGCCCACCAGGGTTTCCGCCTCGTCACCGACGCCATCAATACGCGCAGCGCCCGCAAGCTCCTATGGCTGGTAGGTGCCCAAAAACCCAAATGCTCAAACCCTAGTTCTTAAAGGCCAGGCTCAAATAACACGCGCAGCACCCGCAAGCTTCTCTGGCTGGTAGCTTATAAACTTCTAAACCTTAAACACCCAGCCCAAACACATGAGCACAAAAGACACGCAGGGCCTGCAAGCTCCTCTGGCTGTTAGGCGCCCAAATATGTTCCCTAAACCCGAAACTTGAAGCCTTGACAAAACTCAGCATCATGGGAGACACGCCGTGCCCGCAAACCGGCTGGCTGGTAGGTACCTGTACTTGATATCGATAGTCTTAACCGCTGGGTACTAAAAGCCAGGACCTCACATGCAAGCTGCTCCGGTTGGTAGGTACCAAAATTTTTATGCCTAGAACCCGAGCCCTGAAACTTTAGAGCCCAAATAGCACTCGGCGCCAAAAATCTGCTCCAGCTGGTGGGCACCTGAAAGCTGGACCCCGAACCCTACCCCTGAACCCGTGACTTCATAACGCTCGCAGCACCCACCACCCTAAAACCCGTGCTGCGCCCGCAACCTCCTCTACCTGGTATCTTGCTGGTCCTCAAACCCCCGCTCCCCAGATCCGCCCAAATCCGGAAGGCTTGTGCAGCTGCAGTAGGCTCCTCTGGCTGGTACCTAAACCCTCGCTCCCTTAAACCCTCGCCTAACATACTTGGCATCTGCAGGCTCCTCTGGTTGAAAGCTAAGCCCTCGCTCAGTAAACCTGCAATCTAAGAGCACGCGCTGTTGCTCTTGCTGGTACCTGAACTGAGCCCTCTCGTCCTTTGGCTTGCAGAGCTTAGTCCTAGATTAAAACCCTAGACGAACTTTGGACCCGAAACCCTGACTTTCTCTAGATGACCACTAGGCGGGTGACTTCCCCACGCGCCTTAATGTCGAGTCTAAGCCCGATGCCAACCCTACAACTAGCTCAGTTTTATAATCCCACCCAACAGAAATGCCTTGCGCTTGAGTTGCTTGCCCCTCCCCCCAGGCTCAGCCAGGCTACCCTCCGCAACCCCCCACCCCTGCCGCCTCTGCCAGACCCCCTTAGTCGTTGGCCGTCTGCCGTCTGCCGTCTATTGATTGCTCGTTGCTCTTCCCCATCTCTCTGATCGCCACCCCCTCCTACCTGCATTGGGGCCTCTGCCTGCCTTGCTGGCACGTGCACGGCAGTGCATGCCCGGCTGGCTGGCGGTGCCTGCCTGCCTGCCTGCCTGGCAGCGTGCGCCTGCTCGCTTACGCGCTTGCGCCCGCTCTCGCTCGCTTGCTCCCTCTGGCAGGTGGGCGGCATCACGTTCTTCCTGAGCTCCGTGCTCGACAACCTGACGTCCACCATCGTCATGGTGTCGCTCCTGCGCAAGCTTGTGGCCGACCCCGCCAAGCGCAGGTATATGCGCATGCATGTGCAAGCACACATATGCACGCCCCCCGCACACACGCCCGCCCCCCCCTTGCTCCCTGTGCTGGGGTGTAGCCCCCTTCCCCCCCCCGGGGATCTCCTCGTGTCTCCTTTTACTGGGCTCATTCCTTTCGCCCGGTTTTCCTCTTGAGGCAGCCNCCCACCCACCCTCTCGCTCTGACTCTTGTTCACTCGCTCGACGCCTCTCTCGCTTCCTCGTTGCTTTTGTTAGCCTGCAATGAGGATGGCAGCCCTCGGGCTCCAGCTACACGTAGTCTTACAAATGCTTGCGCTCTGCCTGTTGCTCGCAGTCCCGCAATGCTTCAGTCGGCTTGCAGTGGGGCTGCCTTTCCTGGGGCATTGTTGCATTGCCGTGGCAGAGCGCAGCCGGGTCTGGCCCGGCAGCGGCGGTGGCGGGCGGTTGCCGCCTGCTGTCGTAACCCTCATCGTCAAGTGTGGGGGGCCAGGGAGATTTGGTGCACCTGTCGTTTGCTCATCCACGCCTTGCATGTTTCACGGCAACGTGTATTTCAGCGGCGTGCTGTATTCCGACAGGTGGCGCAACATTGCTTCAAAGCCACATGGCAGTGAGGAGGCGGTGACACATTATTTTGGACCAACGAGATCTCAGAGTAGTGCCAGTAGCATGGCGCGAGCTTGACCTGACCTGGCGACGAAGACGACAGTGACGTGACGTTGACGCGGTGTGATGCGCCACGTGGTGCCGTTCCGTGGGCAGGTTCTTGGGAGCGGTGGTGGTGATTGCGGCCAACGCGGGCGGCGCGTGGACGCCCATCGGCGACGTGACGACGACCATGCTGTGGATCCACGGCCACATCACCACGCTGCGCACCATGCAGGACCTGCTGCTGCCCTCCTTCGTCTCGCTCGTCGTGCCCCTCGCGCTCTTCTCGCTCGACTCGTAAGCTCACCCTTTTCCCCCTTCCTTTCCGCATCGCCCCCTCCCACCCCCTCTCCCTCCTTTCCTCCTTGTGCTCTCCTTTGCTATTATGCCTCTCCTCTCCTCTCTTTTCCTCTCCTCTCCTCTCCTCTCCTCTCCCCTCCTTTCTTCTCCTCTCCTCTCCTCTCCTCTCGGTGGTGTCTCATGCCCTCCTCTCTGCTTGCCTCTCGCCTGCCCTCCTCTCCTCTCTCATGCCCTCTTTTCTAGCTTTCCTCGCACCTGCCCTTCCCTCCTGTCCCTCCCTCTTCCAGCTCTCCTTATCCCTTGCTAAACTCTCACACCCTATGCGTCTGCTCTTGATGCCAGTTTCCCCTCGCGGGCCCTAGCCAAGTTGCGCACCAACCAGTGCACTCTCGCTTGGTAGCAGCAGCCCCAGCTCTCCAACCGCGCCAGGCTTGGCCAAGTGGCGCGCCAGCCATCCTGCCAGCTGTCGCGCTCTTGCCCTGCCAACAGCAGCTTCAGCTCCTCCGACCTGTCGCATGGAGGGCTGTCAGGTGGCGGGCGCTGATTGAAAGGGCTTTGCTGGGGCTTGAGGAGGGGGCCACAGGAAGTTCCTGGCACTCGTGCGCTAACACGCATGCACGCACTATGTCCTGATCCTGGCCCTTACTGTAGGTACCCTCAGTATAGACAGCCCTAATGATTGGTGCCTGATTCGACCCCAGCGCAACCAGGTGCGCGCACGCCCATGAAGAAGGCATATGGGCAAAGGGTGCTCGGTGCTGCTGCGCTACCCTCAAAACAGAATGGGGCCGGATGCACGCACACGCAAGCCGTGGCACTCAGGACCCTATTGCTCACCCGCCCTAATCCTCCCCGAGCTGAGCGAGCGTGCGCGTGCAGGGAGATCACGGGCGGCGGGGGCTCGGTCCCGCCGGCGCTGGCGTCGGAACAGATGGCGCCGCGCGGGCGCCTCGTGTTCGGCGTCGGCGTGGGCACCCTGCTTTTTGTCCCCGTCTTCAAGGCCGTCACGGGCCTGCCCCCCTACCTGGGCATGCTGGGGGGCTTGGGGACCCTGTGGCTGCTCACAGACGCCATCCACTACGGCGAGACGGAGGAGCGGCAGCGCCTGAAGGTGCCGCAGGCGCTGAGCCGCATCGACACACAGGGGGTGCTGTTCTTCCTCGGCATCCTGCTCTCTGTCGGCAGGTAAGCGCGCGCGCCCCCTGCCGCCCCCTTTCCACGGGTGCCCTCTTTGCTCCGCACCTTCGCACGCGGTCGATTGCTCGTTCCCTTCATGACCTGATTTTTTACCTTTGACCTGATTTTTGAACTCTTATTCCCAATATCCTCACTGAAAATTCAAACATTCTGGTGCCGAAACTCCGGAAGCGGAAGTGCAACATCTTGTCAGCCCTGTTCGCCAGCCTCAGGGCGACTCGACTCTGAAGGACAGACGCATGCGCACCAAAGAAGAACATAGCATGTCAGCATTCGTAAGGGCAAGCGGCCAACATTTAAGTCGAAGTGCCCCCTCTGCTTTGATGCGGCGGCTCGCATGCAGTCCAACTGCTCCTTTTTCTCCGCTGTGACACGCTGAATGAACAAGTCAGATCTTCCTAGTCGAAATTCTAAGGCTGCATTGTGTACCTCAAAAGTCATTTCTGTATGTTCTGAAATATACTCTTATTTTCGGCCTCTATCGTCGTCTGCCATGGCAGTCTGTCATCAAGTTTAGCGCATGCTGTCGTTTTGTGTGGCAGGCATAGCTGTCAGGTGTTTCAACCTTGTGGTGACTGCGGTACTACAATGACACACACACACACACACACACACAGAGAGACTACTAGTGGTGGTGCTGGCTCATTTACATCTGTAGTTGCCACATTCAGAGGGATGTTAATGCCGGTGGCGCTTGCACTCTTGAACCTGTATCGTGTTCCTTACTCTCTCATTCTTTCCAAGTGCCATCCAATACTGCTCTTTGTGAGCATTCTGTTCTACAAATTTTTCTCTTTTGACTTCCTTTAAAATAAATCACGCACTGTAAATAAGCATCTCCATTTTGTTTCTTTTCTCTTACAAACACGGGCAGCCTGGAGGCGGCGGGCGTGCTCAAGGACCTCGCGGTGTGGCTGGACGTGCACATTGGCAACGTCGAGCTCATCGCCACCGCCATCGGCCTGGCGTCGGCCGTCGTCGACAACGTGCCACTTGTCGCCGCCACGATGGGCATGTACGACCCGGCGACGGCGCCGATCGACGCCGAGCTCTGGCAGCTCATTGCCTACTGCGCGGGGACAGGTGGCTCCATCCTGATCATTGGATCGGCTGCGGGCGTGGCCTTCATGGGCATGGAGAAGGCCGACTTCTTCTGGTACCTCAAAAAGGTCAATCGCGCACCCCTCTGGGGCCCTCTGGGCTGATGAGTGCACCGCACGTGCGTCTGACGCGAGCGCGCGCGCGCGCATGTGTTCACGCTCTTGCATACACCAGGCTCTCAAGCACGCACACGCACACACACACACAAACAACGCGCATACACACACGCATGCACATACACGCGCACGCGCATGCAAACATGCACACACACACAAGCACACCCACGCGCACATCCGCACACCCACGCGCGCACATGCACTCGCACGACATGTGCATGCGCATGCACGTACCTGCGCCTACACATGGACGCTCGCAAGCACGAGCGCACGCATGCAGGCTCAGGCACGTGCACACACTGCCGCTTGTAGAGTACTTCCTGCTGTGACATGGGAGGGGGGTTAATAATGACGTCTGCTGCTGCTTCTGCTGCTTCTGCTGCTTCTGTTGCTGCGGCTGTGGCCGCTGCACTCCGCTTGCCTCTGCTCCACTTTTCTTTCCTCTGGTAGGCCTGCTCTGAAGGTGGGAAGTTGACCGCTGGTATTGAGGTCTGCTGCTGCTGCTGCTAGTGCTGTTCGTGCTGCTGTTGCTACTGCTGCTCTTTTCCTCTGTTCTGCTCTTCCAGCCCTGCAGTCACCAACTCCCCTGAGAAGGGAAGGAGTCTCATGATCCACTGCCTCTGCCGCTGTGCTGCTCTGCCCTGCTCTGCTCAGCTCTGCTCCAAGGGGCCTCTGCTTCGGTGGCCTGCTGTCAGTTTTCCTGAAAGGATGCCAAATGTTAACTTTTGCTGCTCCTGCTGCCACTCCTGCTCCCCCTCCTGCTGCTTTCGCTCCTGCTGCTGCTCTTGCGATGAGACTTGCAGGTGAGCGGTGCGGCACTGGCAGGGTACCTGGCCGGCATTGCTGTCTACTTGGGAGGGCTCCAATTTCAAGGGCCGCTGCAGTCGTTGAAGTCGGCTGTCGTGGGCTACTTGCCCCAGCTCCCATCCCACTTGTAGCTTGTAGGGCGTAGGGTGCAGGCTGAACAGCCTCAAGAGGGAGGCTCTAGTGTCACTCCCAGGTCGCCCTCAGCGCGGCTCGAGCGCGCCTCGCTAAAGTTTGCAATGGTGATGCACGTGAGCACAGCGCCGTTGATGCGCTGCGATGCAACACCTCTGGTTACGTATGATCCTGCGCCGCCATTGTTGGCCTTGGCGTTTCGCGAGAGGAGAGAAGAGTCCTCATCTCCCTCCATTCTTGGAATAACGAAGGGAGTCTGGCATTGCAAAGCAGCAGGCTCTTACAGAACCATTTATTTCGGGAATATATATATATGAGTATGTTGCCATTGTGACACTGGCAGGGTAGGCCAAGCAGTCACTACACAGACAAAGCCCGCCTCTTATGTGGGCAGCGCCAGCTTTGCAACTGTTTATGCTCACATAAGGTGCTTGCACACGCTTTGCATTAGTTAAAATTAACGATCAATGCAGGCAGCGGCCGGACACTCAATAGTCAATCGTGCTCCAACGTCAATGTGTTTGTTGTGCTTCGGGATTCAATCAAGTGCGTCATTTATGGTGCCCAACTATGTCCAAGTACAAAAGGAGAGATTGACCATGAACAAGTTACTCAAATGATTGACTATTTTTTCACTTGGCAAGTGATCGAGTCCCTTTCTGAGGTAAAGACAAAACAATCAGGAGTCCTGTGTGTGTGTGAGGCTCGGTGAATGCATGCGGCTATATGCAAGTATGCAATGTTAATTTGTGGTGAGTCCTCATGCGGTCATAATCTTCTGCTTCAAATGTTACTCTGCACCTTCTCCCTGTCTCCAGATGAGGAGTGCCCGTAGTCTTGCACGCTACTGAGGTGCTCTTGCTACAGCTCGCAGCTGAGCCGGCGCTCAACAAGCTGAAACTCTTCCAAATAATTATTAAGAGCATTCGAACCTTCTCGATATAACTTGAATGGGTGGTGTTCAGATTTTTGGCACATGAGGCATTGAGGTTCTTGCAAACGCTATGTGGAAATCTCGGCATACTTGTCCTACTTAAGGGTAGTTAGACTTGGCATGGTGAGTGTGGACAGCATAGGTGCAGTTACCAATTGCAATAGACTCGTTCAAATGTGGCTTGGCAGTTACGATACATGAGACGAGCTCATTTACGAACTGTTAAGATAAACAAGCAAAAAAACCTCCACAAGATCCATCATGAGCAAATAATTGGTGTTCATGTCACCTTCCTCTGAGTCCTTGAGGTAGGCAAAATTTTGAGTAGCCTGAATCGCGATTGATGTGTTGGTGACTCTGTGCACTGTAACAATTGCCCACCAGCTACTTTTCTGAAGGCTTAGATGGACGTCTGCTGATTGTCCTCATATGACAAAAGAACGTCCCTTGTGCTCTTGAGAAGCGAAAACACGCCATATACAACCTTCCGCAGAGCATCTTATGGAGAACTTCTGTTGATTACTCGACTTCACATCAGTCTCATACCGTCCCAGCACAACATCATCATTGATAGTATCTATCAACAATTTTTCCTTCGAAATTCCGCACCAACAACTACAGGAGGAACAAGGTCTTCTTCCTGCACTTTGTAATGTGTACTCTGTGTAAGTAAAAGCAAAGAGGGGGAAAATGTGAATCCTTACTAAAGGATGTGATGGCCGTGCATAAGAAGGGTACACATTTGATTATGAAGGCAAATATCTACCATACCTCATTGTAACGTGTCATGTTGTCGATTGGAAAGCAGATCAGTCTTATAGGAACACCCTGCACATACATACAAGTGATGAATGATAGTGCCAGGATGCAAAGGCCCACACAAGAACACCAACAGAAGGGGGAGGCAGGGGCGACAAGGAGGGGAGCCCAGGGAGTGGGAGCACGAAGCAGGGGGGAGGCAGGCAGGAAGCAAAAGTGGGCGGCAGTGTGAGCAGTAACAGACGTACCCCTGGTTGGCAGCCGCGGCCGGCGTCAAAGCAGGAGCCAAGGAAATGCTGCCACCTGTCTTAGGGCTCACCTTTGTCGCCGCCCACGACAGGGGGGGAGCCTCCAGTCCCCCCTTAAAGGTGGGTGTCTTGCTGTGCAGCCCCTGTCACCTTCTCAGCCAGCCATGCAAAGAGGCAAGCGGTAAGTCTATCCACGCCATGAAGGCAAGGGGTCAGCCTACTCACGCCAGCAAGGCAGCGCCCGACTGGCAGCCCATTCCCTGGCCGCCAGCAAGATGGCCAAGCAGCCCGCAAGCAAGACAAACTGACCTCACAGATGATGGGCAGCAACAGACGACAGGCAACAGACCCAAAGGAGCCCCAAGCCAGAAACCCCAAGCCCGGCACCTAAGCCTGCAAAAATTCAAAGAATAGCCCTGGCCACATCACTCTTCATAGTCACAAGCCACCTGGCAAGCACCACGCGCGCAAGGAGAGTGGAGGCTGGGGGGAATGGGGGAGTTTAGCAGCAAGTAAGGAGGGGGGACCAGGGATATAGGGCTCCTGCAGAGTCGCAAGCCTGCGCAGCCTGCAGGCTCGCGTGTGCGCTCTTTGAGGATGGCACCTGGCGTCTTGCTCCTTGCGTGGCCGGTGCGTGCGAGGCCCTGAAGACAACTGTTTGGGGGGGGGGGGGGGGGGGGNTTGTCGGTGAATTGGTAGGTGCAAATGCAAGTACACACATAAGTACACATGCGCATGGATGTACGCACATGCATATATCCTATACATGTATATGCACGCGAGAGCAAACAAAGAAAAGCAGCTGCAGGAAACGCAAGGGTCCATCTAAGGGTTTCACGGTTAAGGTTTAAGGTTCAAGGTTCGGAGTTTAAGGAGAGTACACCTGCTCTGGCCGTCCCAGAGCATGGGCACGGTGCAGCGGCCGTCGTAGCCGCCCTCCCGCGACGCATAGACGTCCTTCACCTGCTTACACCTGGCAAACGCGTCCTCTGTTGGCCTGACACGTGGGGGGGGGGGGCTGAGTATAGCTCTTACATATACGGGTCATGACGGCAGCAATTGTACGTTGCAGGAATACCTCGCATGCACGGTGCATATGAACAATCCGTGATGAATAAACACCTACACGTGCGCGCGATTGTGTGTGTGTGTCTGTGTATGTGTGCGCGCGCACGCGTGTGTATGTTGTACGCAGGCAAGCATGTGCACGCGTATGTGCACTCATGCATGCACACAAGTTCTGCAAGTTATTTCCACAGAAGCCCGCCCCTTTGGGCCACTTTTGCAGTATGTCGCTGTATGCGTGTACAATTGTTTTTTAACACAATCTTATATTCCAAATTCGGTCTTTTACCCTGCTGACAAACGAGGACGAGAGAGCTCTTACTTGGAATGAGGAAGATGACGACCACCAAGCGTGCAAGGCAAATCTGACTTGGAGATACAGCAGGAACATTGCGGCGGCCAGCTGGGAGGCAAGCTGCATGACACATGGCAAAGCAGCACCATTTGTCAGGTCAACCGAGATGCAGCACTCTCCCCCTCTACTGCTGCATATCTCACAGAAAAAAAAGGAAGAAAAAAAGACGACTGTTGCCCGCAAGAAATTCGTGGCCTGTGACAATACACTATATCCATTGCGTTGTCTACGCCTGGCACCCTGAACAATAAAAGAGCGCTGCTTTTTTTGATGACTCATCATATTATCGTATCCATTATATGACGAATCATGTCATACTTATTGTCACCATACTCTTTCCCCCACCAATAGACGTTCATCTCAGGGGCAGGTGCAGTGTTTTACAGCTTGTTCTCTTTTTATCACCCTCTAGAGCAGTGCCAGCCAGGCTTTTACATCAGCACCCTAGAAGTAGTCATTAATGTAAGCTCCAAACGCATATTGGCCAGCTGGTTAATCTAAGCTAGCGTCAATCACTAAGAGATATACGAGTTGGAATGGGCTTGAGCAACAGACCAGAACAATCACGAGAAAGTTCTATATATAAATTGAATTGGCCAAAGTAGCACAGGCTTCCAAGCAGGCGCAAAGACTTCAAGCCGCTTCGAGTACCAGAACATAACATATACAAGTCTCAGGTCACATGCATTCAAAGAGGAACATGGATGGAGTTTATACAAACGTGCGCTCAAGGTCCTAAGAAACATGACAAGAGAGAATGCCAGCTCATACTGCAGATAGCACACGGACGTCACTTGAGCGAGTAATCCACATGCAGAGCTCAAGAAATGAAGCTAATTCCTGTCTCCTCTAAGGCAGCAGCGAGCTACCCTTCCAGAAGTCATTGGCTGCACCGTAACTACCAGCCCGGTGTCCAAAAACATCATGAGCGCTTTTGGGTTAAAAACATCACATAACCAGCAAAAGAAACTACTCTTTTTGTTGACCTCAACCTAAATCCTGATCACCTGCTAAAGACCAGCGAGACAATGATCTGTGACCGTCTATAAAACGGCCTAAACTATGTACAATCCCTTGAAGAAAGTCATATTTTCCCCTTCAAGTGACACCTACCTGAAATCTACCCTGCACCACTCGTGGTCAATCCAGCAGCCCTGAATTAAAAAACGATTCCTCCTCATCACACGCCACTCCTTGAGCTTGAAATAAAATATGCAATCTGCAAGAAATGAACCACAACAGAATGTAAGCACATCAGAGGCAAAGGAGCGCCATCCCTCTGACAGGCATAGAACTTCACAAGAGAGCTGGCACTGGAAGACGTCAACGGAGCCATTGATTTGCGCAAGCTCACAAGTTTCAAATGAGTTGAAAAGGCACTTTAAAAAGCTAACCTACCTGCCCAACAATTCCTCCAGCCTAGATTGCACAGCACCTGCTGTTGCCAGCTGGCAAAGGGCGAGAGCGGCAATGCATCCCTGGATGCCTCCAGTGGGCGTCTAAAATATCCGCTGTTTTCTTCTTCCCAAGCACCTCAATCTTGGGAGCGGCAAGCGTCTTGGGCATCTGGTTGCTCGCATCTGCAATGTGCATCACCCCGTACCCAAGTTGTTCTTGTGCTCGTCAGGATATGTTAAATGTCATCCCAGATGAAGAAGAAAAAGAAGGTACTATGTTGTTACTAACTTCTCCACAAGCGCTTTCACAAGCAAAACAAGGCCTTCTTGGCTGCACGGATAGAGAGCTACTCACCCAGATTGAAGTTGAAGCGAGGAATGTCGATATGATTGAATTGCAATCCTGTAAAGTCAACCTTAATTCCCCGGTCCTCCTGTTGTTCTACCGAGGGCACCATGACGTAGAAGAAAACTTCCTCTTGCGTCCATTTCTCAGATCCAAGAGGAACGAGAGTAGCATGCTGCTCAACATCATCGTCCCCTGCCACCCACTCCACCAACTCCCCGTCGAAAGTGCAGAGCTGCCAGCAACACCCGCCAGCAAAGGGATGCTGTCAAAATCAAGGTCTGCTCAACAGCAAAGTTATCTAGATTCTATACGACAAAACCAAACAAGAGAAAACAAATTGTGTTTGCTCTACGACAGAATACTCACATAAAAGGGAATGGACTCGTGGCCCAAGCTGTCAGTGTGATATTGCTTGATGAAGTTGACGAGCTCGTGGACCTTCGTCCCCTTAGGAGGTCTGTCAGGCAGAGCTTCCAACATGATGAGCAACTCCCACACATTGGATCGCAGTACTTGCTGGGAAGAAAAACCTTGTCTAGTGCAACTTGAAGCTGTCCTGCCAAGCTCCATCGATCACTTGTACCTCTCTTGCCAGTGGTTGAAGGTACTAAAAAAAAGTTGCAAAAGAAATACCTTGTGAAGAAGCCCCTGCCAACTTCGAACCAACTATCTCCGGGCTAATTGATACCGGTAGAAACGTCTACAGCACAGATAACGTAAGACACGCCAACTCTCTGCACCATTTTATCCTCCTCCCATTCTTCCCCAATCCAGGGCACTGTTGTGCACCTGCAAGAAATGAAGACACCACGATCCACCATAAATGAACCCCATAATCACGCAGAACTGCACACTGTTTCTGTGAGTCGAAAAGAACCTCTAGCAACCCTGCCCGGAATAAAACTACATAAGATACACGCTCAGCTATACACTTATTGACCGGAACAAAGACCTGAATGTTGAAATGCTTCCCTGCTTTGTCGAGCAATTATCCAGAGACTAGAAACATTTTGACACCAAACAAAAATAATCTCAAACGAGGAGGTATCTATCTCAACAGGAAGAAACACACACAGCAGTGGAAGAAAAGAGCCTCCCTCTGCGCAGGTTGCGTACCACGGAACGAAAGCAGAATCCAAGCGCCTACCCTTCTGAGTTGATGGGTAGGACTGTAGACGTGATACAAACTTCCATATTTTCTGGTCTACTGGCTTCTTGCACATGTGCACGACCTCGAGACTGCACTAAAACCAGATGTAATCCTGCAAGCGCTGCTCACACGTAACAGCGATACCCTTAGTCCTACCAAGATAGATTGCTACAACAGGATAATACGGCTGTGGAGCCATGGAGACGTATCTTTAAGAGAGTCCGGACGGATAAGTCGTGCTTCCAGGCATCTTACTCAGAATTTTGATTTTCTACGACCTACCGTCAGGCCTCTCTCTCGGTTACACCATGTATTGCGAAAACATGCATCCTCTAGCCAACGGTCACGGTTTCAGAGAACAACCGACCAGATTCAGAAATAATTCTGAAGCTTTTTGTATTGCATATCAACATTGTCGTGCCTAACAGCGTCGGACCCCTGGCACGAGCGTGGTTTCTTAGCACTTCAACCTGGTCGACGTGTCGGCGATTCTTCTCGCGTGCGGGAATTCCCTGGTCGTTTGGTCGGTGCGTTGCTGCACGAGGGGATCAACCGGGCTGATCGACTTTTGCACGTGTGTCGGTGACAGACTAGCTGGGGTTTGACCTATTCCTGGTCTTCCTGCACTTACATTATGCGGTAAGGCATCCCACACTCGGTGCTTCCCATGCCCAACCAGTTCCTCATTCAACACAACCAACTCTTAGTAGAAATTTTCGAAAAGTATAGCTTATCCTCAGTTTCCCTTACAAGGACAGAAGCGTCTTTCTTTTACACAGGCTTTCCCCTGAGTTGAGGGTTTACAAAATGAACAAATTTGAAGTTTGCAAAAATCACGTCTAAGCAGCTTAACAGGCAATGACAGATTCAGAAAAAATTGCCTTTCAAGGATTTCGCTTAACTTTCATCAAGTCACAGCTTACAAAACTCTGGAACTGCACATCTATGTTGCCCTGGTCTGAGCTCTTCGCTTAACACCGCGCCTCAAGAATTCTTCACTGCTTGGCTGGGCTCACTCAGTTCTTCACTGAAAGCTTTACTTGTTAATACTAGTCTTGCTATCAGCAATTCAACAGTTGAGACTTCTGAGAACTTGAAACTAACATAGCACTCACCATTTTAAGTGACTTTTGCACGCTTGTGGTGTTTGAGCCGAATCTGTGCTAGTCTCCTAACAGATTCTATTTTGCAATTCTCTACTTTCTACCAGCGAGATCCCCTCTTGGAAACTCTTGAGGTCTAACCTTTCTATGATACAGTGAGAAGAAATCTTCCAACGTCGGCATAAGCGTAGCGCCTCGGCTCTTTTGTGGCCTTGGGAACTCCTTCTTCTTTGCGCTCTTTCTTCTCCTTTCCTTCTGTACCTGTGCTTATTCAGTTTTCTTGACAACGATGCGAGCAAGAATGAGGCAGCTTCAGGCAGGACTCGTGCCTTTCGCAAACACCACACATTATCCTCTCTCGAGAATGCCAGTGCTTAGTCACAGCACCTAGCTTGCATGCCGTCCTTACCTAGCAGCCCTCAAACAGCTTAGAAGTTGTCACTTAGCATGCATGCACGCCTTGTGACTGTCGCGCGTGACTGCTTAGCCTTTCAGCTGACAATCACGCCTATGTGGCTGGCGGCTGGCAGCGTTTGAGATGAACACTCAAGCCGTGGCTAGTCACTCGAGGGTCTTGGCCGAGGTGGCACACAACGCCTCTGCAACATCCCTGCTGTACTTGACTTAGATAGCCGATTGATAAGTACCTTACTTGGCACTTGTTGGGCTAGCTCATTTATGGTTTCAGGCCCCTAGCCTTTTGGCTGACCACTCCGTCCAAATCCCCATCCATCCCTGGGTGGGGTTTGATGTGTCATGACCACTTTGACAGTGATAATGCCTTTGACCTAACCGCTGACTTAGATAACTTAGTCCTTTGATAGGTGAGTAAACGCTGACTTTCCGTACCTGGGCGGCCGTGACTTGCGCTGCCCGGGCGGCACCGTCAGGTGGATAGCAGTTGCGATATCGATTTGCCAACTTGTTTAACTTGGTTTGACATGTGTATTTACGCGTGCTAAATGTATACCTAACACGGGCTCACATAATTTCACACGCCTAAATTCCTGACAAGACGCATGACAATTTGGTAGGAGGTGCATGAGCAAACAGTGCCGGGCGAGATGATTCTCAACAGCTGTTAAAAGCTCGTCCATCGGGTCGGGTGGAATGAATTGGCCGAAGACTTCAATCGTGAGACGGTTTCTTCTTTAACAGTTCGCCGAAGAAATCTGTGAGCAATGGTTGTGTAACGTGCTGTATTATGAAAGAAGTTATAATACTCGTTCCATCATACTCTATACATGGTTGTGTTGCCCTCATTCAATGGTAACTTTTCCGTTATTGGCTATATCTTGCCTGGATATCTCGTTGCAATATGCTTTGCAGAAGCCATTCGACCTGCTTCTTGCAATTCTTGTTATTTGGAAAAAAATTCTGAGCTCCATGTATGTCGAAACGTATCTTTTTCTCTCAGACATCCGAAGGAATGAATTTGAGCGTCAAGCAGACTGTTCCTGTCGAGAAACGGGAGGAGGCAGAAAAATCAGTGAAGACAGTCACAGGGGTTGCGGAGAGCTTGCCTGTGCACAGAGTTGGGGTTGAACCTGGTTTGGGAGATCCCAAAACGAAGGATGACCCTTCTCTGGACAAATATAGGCCCGAATTTGCCATCAGGACAGAAGACGAAAGGTGCAGCCGTCTGCAGGAAAGCCAGGGTTTGTGGATTGCCACGTCATCATTTGAGTGCATTTCTCATATCAACACGCACGTGAACCAGGTGTGTCTCTCTGCCACCATTCCCCATCTTCATAAGCCCCTCCTTGGGTCTATGAAATTTTTTCACCAAGGGAGTCAGGTACATTGACATGACTCTTGGAGATGGGGGAGAGAGGGAGCAAGGAGGGAGGGAGGAAGAAGGGCGTAGAAGTTGTTTATGTCAGCAAAAAGAATTGTTTGGCAATGAGCATGAGCGTTACACGCGCACAAACACACACACTCTCTCTCAAGCACATGATCTAGGGGCAGTACTTTTGTTGGTGCTAGCTGTCCTTGTGGGAACACACGTGCACACGCACACATACAGCCCTGTCTGTCTGTGACGGGGTGTCGATGCTTCTCTGGGAGATTTGTCGTGGTCATATATACAATAATATTGTGCACCAGAGTGCATATGCGTATGACTTAGTCAAGCATAAGCTTGCGACCATTTTGCAGGTGTTGACATACGGGCGCAATCGGTGCGCCATCATGAGGGCCGTGGACTGTGATCCCACATGTGTGGCTGCACTCTCGTTGGCTGCTGCGTTCCAGCTGGCACGGGCCGGCAAGCGCGGCACAAGCCAAGCTCGCGCGCTCCTGGAGAGAGCGCAACGCCACAAGGTGCATGCGATGTGATATATGTGCACAGATGTATGTATGCATGTGTTCAGATTTGACACACATGAATATATATATATATATATATATATATATATATATATATATATACACATACACACATATGTATGCATTCACATATATATGCATACATATATGTACATATCTTTACAGATAATGTATGTGTGTTTTGGAGACTGCGTCATGCTGACAATGGGTCCTTGTGCATGCTGTCCAAATCTCATCCGTGCATAAATTGGTATTCCAATGGACATGCACACACATGCACGCTAGCAGACGCACGTACATCCGCACACAGATACCCAGGTGCACGTGCAAACACGCACAGGCACATACACACAGGTACTCACACATGTGCACACCCTCACACACATACGCACCACCCACACACACATATACGCACACAAATGTGCATGTGTGCAGAACGTGCCGCCATGAGTCTGTCTCTCTCTGTCTCTGTTACACGCGCATTCTTGAGCTTGTGTTCATGACGAGCAAATTTCCTTGCTACCTTGCCAGGCTGGCGCCACCGACTACGAGGTGGCAGTCCTGGAATCCATCCTGGCGTGGTCCCGGGGCAGCACTTCTGAGATGTTTGAGACGCACCGCCAGGTCAGCAGCCCCTCCTTTCCCAACCCCACCCCCTCACCCACCTCCTTGAAACCTGGCTTTTGCCCTCGCGTCATTTACACGAGCATTGGGACACTTGCAAGTAGTGAAGGTCGGACGATGAATACAAGGGTTCGTCAGAACCGTATGAACTCGTGTATTTTTCCGAGAGTGAGATGGTTCCGCAGCTGTGGGGCGTGCTGCACTGTGCTCCTGACTATGGTCAACCGGGGACGGGGGACCGGGGATCCGGGAGGGGGGGGAGGCGG
>WELA01004839.1:7729-54675 GCA_009602735.1 Mesotaenium endlicherianum | reverse complement strand
ATCCGGGAGGGGGGGGAGGCGGGGGGGTTGTTGCGATTGTGCGGGTGTGGTGCGCCGTCACGCTGTGGTGCTTGCTGCAGCTGGCCAGTCACTCGGGTGAGAGGGGGGGAGGAGGGAAGGAGGTCTTGTATTGTGACCTCGCAGGTGTGCTGCTGACCGCGCTGCTGTCAAGTTGTGGTGGTGCGGTGGATCAGTCACTTGGCTGATGCGGGGGGGGCTGCGTTGTCTGTGCTGCCTGGCGTGCTGTGGTGCTGCAGCTGGTGAGGCGGTTCCCGCGGGACCTGGGAGCCCTCAAGAGAGCGCAAACGCTGGCCTTCTACTGCGGCCGCGCTGACATCATGCTGGAGCTTGCCGACGTTGTAACGCCCTCGCCCTCGCCCGCCCGCCCGCCCCTGCGCTCGCTGGTTGTCGTGCGGCCTCGTGTGCGCCCATGCGTGATTTTGTGCACAAGGGCATATGCGTTTGCACGCAAGCGAGCATGCGTGTATGTGTGTGTGCGTGCCTGTGTAGATTGCCATGCATGTGTTTGCAAGCACACGCCCTGCTCTGCAAGCGAGCCCCAAGAGTTGTGTTGCCACTGCACTCACGACTGGCTGTGCCTCGCCTCCCGCGCGCTCAGGCAGTGGGGGCCAACAGGGGGCGCGCGTTCGTGGACGGCATGCGCGCGTTTGCGCTGCTGGAGTGCGGGCGGGCACACCAGGCGGAGGCGGAGGCCAGCGCGCGCCAGGGGCTCGCCATCTGTCCGCACGACGCCTGGGCGCAGCACGCGGTGCGCGACGCTGCTGCCCTGCTCTCAGCCTAGGGGCCAGGGCGTAGGGTTTGTGGAGTGGGGGGGTTTGCTGGGAGGATGCACAGGGTCGTGGTGTCTCTTGCAACGTACGGTGCACGCATTGCAGTTGCAGCCCATTTGTGGGTTAAACGGAGAAATCTTGTAGACTTGTGTCTAGTTGAAAGGCAATGGTAAAGCTAGAGTCAAGGTGTAGCTAGGGTTGGTGAGGGGTAGGGTTAGGGGTTTGAGACGGCATCTGAACATGCCCATGCTACTTGCTCCGACATGTGACCGTATTGCCAACAAGTGAGATGAAGCTGAGAGCTGCGTGAAACTTGTGTGGCAGCGAGAGATGCGGCACGCAAAGAGGAGCACGAGGGGTCTTACTCAGCAACGCAACTCTACGCGTCCGCACTTTCCCGAGTGCTTGTAGCAGGCACTGCCACCCTCGAAGAAAGGCAATGAGCAGACTTGACGTGAGCAGGTGGTGCTGTGCCACCTCCCTGTGCTCTCTGCTCGGCAGCCCCTTGAGACTTAGCAGTCGTCAGAGGTCCCCGCCTTCTCATGTGTTTGCTGCCTTCTAGCGTTTGCTCGGCTCACGATGTGCGTTATTTTGAAGATAAAGAAACGCTGTCCATTGGTAGCACCGGGTGATGGCGACGGCAAAAAAACAGCAGGGGTATACAGTGTCGGATAGTTTTCACAGAAGGGGGGGAGGCGGAAGAGAGGTAGAGTGGAAGGTATTCAGAGAGTCAGAGGCACTCCGGGGGTATGAAAGGGGCAGAGGGGGAGAGGGAGGGAGGATTATTATGTTGTATTGATCCATTCTGGTCGTGCGTCATCGCTTTCGTTTCGTGCTTTTTCTTGCGCAGCTGTGCCATGTGTTGCACGACAGGTGTCAATTCCAGCAAGCCCTGGAGCTCATGCAGTCGTGGGCCGCCAGCTGGAGCAGCTGCTGCTCCTTCATGTGAGTCTTTTAAGCGTGCGGTGCGTGCGCGCATTCTTGCACACATGTGCTTATGCGGACTCTTGTCAGATTCTCTTGAGATGAATTCTTCAGTTCTAACACTCGGGGTTGCTTGGGGTAAATGATGCAACTGGGCGCTACTACCGAGAACAGAGAATGACACTTGGGAGAGGATCTCCTTGTGGATATCTTGGACATCATCATTGTGTTGGGAGAATACTAAATCATCACGCAGTTACCATCACTCAGTTACCTTATGTGCTCGCATGCAAGCGAGTCCTTTCATGGCTGGATTTGGAGGACAGTCTAAATGGTCAGTTGCCCTCGCGAATACATAAAATGCTTCCTCATGCCAGTTGAGCGCGTGACCCTCTCGCCCTCTCGCTTTGTGTCTGAGCCCAGCAGGGGCTGTCTACTCAAGCACCAAAGCCTGACATCTGTCTACGAGGCGGGTGCTCGTCAGATGAATGACCTACTAGTAGCGTATGCATCAGGCCAGTGCCGTCCACAGGAATGAGGAGGCACCGAAGGTCACTCACACGCGCACGAATTTCCTCTGAAACCTGAACCCTGAACTCTGAGTGCGCGAATCCTGGTGGAGGTAGGGTAAGGGTACGCATGAAGCGCAGACTTACCTTTAAAGAAACAAGCTGTGGGTCGAGGGTGTAACAGTGATGCTCTTCTTATCTTCTTTCACTGTGGAATACGAGAGGAAAGCGGTATGACACGTGAAAGCAACACCTGTGCTGCAGGTACATACACAACTGGTGGCACATGGCCTTGTGCCACCTGGAGGCCTGGCAGCCCCCGTGCCCGCAGCAAGCCGTCCTAGACATCTATGACACGCACGTTTGGGGGGCGCCTCTCGGTGACAAAAGCAGCCCCCAGGTCCCTTTGGGATAACCCTCACCATGATGCTTTTTTCTTCCGGGCGTTGTGGGGAGCGCCCACCTTCCTCCCTGTCTGCATCATCTCCGTCCCTCTTCCTGCTGTGCAACCATTGCTTCCTTCCTTTCCGCCTTGTTTCCGCTATTATGCAGACCCACTTCCTTGTGCTCAAGCAGCGCGGGAGATTGAAATCGACCTGAACGGGTCTACTTCTCCATATCATAATTTTGGCGTTCTTTGATTACTTCCAATGGCAGAGCTTTCGGCTCGTCAGACTTGAAACTGTTGATAGTGCTTATCAACGATCAAGTTGCAAACAAGGGTGGGATGGGGTGGGATTGGATGAGGGCTGCTCAGGTTTTGCCCTTGGGGGTCTTCCTCCGTCCCTCAGTATATTTCTCCCTCGCTCCCTCCTCCCTCTCTCTCTCCCCCATCCTCCCTCCCGCCCTCCCACGCGCCCTCCCATGCGCCCTCCCTCCCGCGCTCCCCCTCGCTCCATCTCGGCACCTTTTCTCTGGAGACGGAGCAGGCTCCCTTTCCCATCTGGACGGAGGTCCGAGAGCTGCAGTGTAATATAAAACAGGTTTCTGAAGTCAGCAGAGCTTCACATACGGCGTGAGCAGGACCAATTGAATGCGCTCGGCCTTCTCCTGCGCTTGGATCTGCGGGATCTGACGACCTGCGTCGACTCGAGGTTGCCAGATGTCGTGCAGCACGCTGCCTGTCATGTGAGCAGCATTCCCTCCCTGCCCTCTGCTCAGCCAGGCCCTCTGCACCTTCTGTGTTGCACGCGTGATAGCCAGAGGCTCCACTCGGTGCTTGTACTTGAACACAGAAGCATCGGCTTTTGATTGCTTCGCCGCTCCCTCTTAGATTGAAGGTGCAAGTTTTTAAAACTGTTGTGTTGCGGATTTGATGGCAAACCATGTGTGTATATGTTGTGCCGATCGGCACCGTCCTACGATGTTTCACATTGTTGGAGCGAAGTGAGAAGTTTTAGTCTTTGGAGTCTCTGCTTGGGCATCACGTTTTATTTGTATGACTGGTAAAGTGCACGCACGTATGCGTAAGCATATGCACGTTGGCACCCCCACCAGTGGCCAGACATCTGTAACCGGCAACCATGTAGTCTCCACATGTGCACGTGTGCAATTCTCCCTGCCTGATGTGATGGTTGGCAAATCTTGCGCGCATGCTCTGCCTCTAGCTGCTGTCAAGGCCCCCTCTCCGTGGTCTCGCCAAGTAGCTTCTCCTTATGACTGTGCCGTGTTGCACTCTCCCTTTTCTTGTCCTCTCCTCCTTCTCCTCCTCCTCCTCCTCCTCCTCCTCCTCCTCCTGCTCCTTCTCCTTTTGTGATCATCGTCATAAATAGCAGCGTCCACATTATTGTCTCCTTTGGGAGTTCTTCCATCTTGGCTCCTCCTCGTGCACCTGCCCCTCTCATGTCCACATCTTTGCTTCCCACATACGGCAAATTTTAGACAAGCAGGCAGAACTAGGCACAAACACTGTGTGTTTGAAGTGTAGTTTGTGATTTCTGGTACTTTTTATGTACCTATTTTCAGTGTTGATTTTGTGGCTCCTTATTTCACCATGCCTCGCGCCAGCGTCAGCAAGCGAGCTCAAAAGCGCTATGGTCTCTATTTGCCCTTAACACACCCACAACATCTGGTAGGGATTAGTTGTGTACTTTTTGTGTACTTTTTCCTCATGGTTTCAATAGTTCCACTTGCAACCTGAGATTGAACCCCATATTTGTCTTCAGCGCCGTGCTGGTCTGGTTCTGACCAAAGTAAGGCCCTTGATTGCCACTTGGACCAATGTTGACCGGCACTCGAAACCTCCACTGTGCTTGATTCAAACTCACACTTGATCTTTGGCTGCGAGGATGGGTGGCAGGAGGTGGGCGGTAGGGACCTGCTCCTTGAGCTGTTGGTGGTGTGGGCGCTTGCCCGCCTGCGCCGCTCTCACGACGTCGCCAAGCTGATCGAGTCCCTTGAGTCGCTGTAAGCCTTCCACATGCTCAGAAAAGAATAAGCGCACCCACATTCAGTGCCCTGTGCTGATTTCTTTTGGAGAAGACAGTGGGCACCAGCCCTGCGGTTTAGAGTAGTGAATTCCAGCCAGCATGTGTGTGTGTGTGTGTGTGTGTGTGTGTGTGTGTGTGTGTGTGTGTGTGCGTGTGCGTGCGTGCGTGTGTGTGTCTGCGCGCAAACATGCGTGAGAGTAGGTGGATGTGTATGAGGCAACTATAGTAACAGAAAGGTGGTTAGGTTGCATCAATGCTCCTGCTCGAGTATGTCTGTGTTTGTGCGTGTGAGTGTGCGTGTTAGCGCGCGCCTGTGTGCATGTGGGGCACGTTGCAGTGGTGAAATTTTCTCCTCCGCTTTTCTTCTCCCTTGTCTACTTATGATCTCAACATTTTCTTTTTTTGTATGTCGAAGTCTTGTTCCTTCATCTTGACTCGTGTTTTCTAACGTTGTTTTGCTTTCAATACTGGCAGAGTGCACGGCCAGGAGAGCGAGCGCCGCGCCACGCTCAAGCTGGGCTTCCTTCCCGTAGGCTTCCTCTTTGTGCTCATGCATACGCCCGCGCGCCTGCCTTCTAACCTTAGCACATCGAAGGAACTTCAAGTTTGTGCTTATTGCCTTGTTATTCCAGAGCTGGGGTTCTACATATCTGCAAACTGAGACGAGAATTGTGTGCGTCCATGAACATTCTATGCTCTGTTGTGCGTGTCATACGCAACTCGTATGCATTTCTGTGAATGCCTCTTTGCATTGTGAGTGAGTGGACATGTAACTTATGCATCTGTACTTCATCATGTCTGCACAGGCGTGTGAGAGAGAGTGTGCATGCGCGCGTGCGTGCCTGCCTGTGTGGCTTTCTGTGCGTGCGCAGGCATGCGTGCGCATGTGTGTGTGTGTGTGTGTGTGAGAGAGAGAGAGANGGGGGGGGGGTGTACTGATTGGACTTGTGGGTCTGTACTGCGAGTGAGCTTGGGTTCACAGAGGTAATTCCTGAGTTGGGTGTTGCGCGAGTCAACAGCATGTTAGGCTGGGCTTTGCTCACGTTCTGCCCTCTGGGTCGCCCTCGCTATCCTTGTACCCTTTTCCTCCCCTCCTTGTTCTGCTTTCGTCTGAGCGTCTATCATGTGCTTCAGAGTTCTCTTATGACCCTTCTTGGCCCAGAACGCTGCTTTGCTTTCTCTGTCTCTTTCCCCATCTGAAGCGAACATCACGGCAGATTCACCCTATGGCCTGCAGTGGCGATTTGTTTCTTTATGGGCAATGCTACGAAAAGCAAGTTTTGCATGTTCTAAGTCCAGGCGTTGTTCTCACCAGGAAAACCTGGAGGACGAGAATGCCCAAAAAGCGCGACAGCTGTGATCCTGGTAGCACCTCTTCATCTTCTGTCTCTCCGTATTTATACTCTCTACCTTTTTGGGGAGGGGGGCTCACCAGATGGTGAGGGCCATGGCGGCAAGGGGCGAGGATGATCCCGCTTCGGTGTGCCGCCACCTGGCGCCCCCCTATAACATCTCTCACCTCAAGGTTTGCCCTCGGCGCACGCATGTATTATGCTTCTCAGCGCATCTTCATTCGGTAAGCCAGGTACAACAAATGTGCATCTTGGCTTCTGGTGGCCGTGCCTGCTATACAGGCCTTGTCTTACGCTCATGTGGGCCGTGCCACGCAGAAACTGCTTTGAGCGGAGTTGAGCTTGATGTCTGTCGGGCAGAATACTGTGGCTTTACGCACACACACGCGCACCAATGCCGGGATGTCTGTTGTTCTTCGGGTCCCGCTTCCACCTCTTCCTCCTGCTGCTGCTGGTGCTGCTGGTGCTGTTGCTGCTACTGCTTTGCCGCCCTCATTTTAGCCCCTTCTGTATCCTGCTACTCTCCTCAGCCTGCTTCATTCTTGCATTCAAGGCTCTTTCGTCTCCCCAACAACGGTGCTATTTGCATCAGTATCATAGCAGGATGTGTTCTATTTTTTTCTTCTTTTGGTTTGCTGGTTTGGTTGTTAACGAAGGCCCGGTGCTATTGAGCGCACATGCGAGCGTTGAATGGATGGGGAGAGCTGCAGGGCGTGTTTGCTCCAATGGTATCGCTGCTGGCATGTGTTCATCTTATTGAAGCAGTCTTGACCTGTCTTTTCATGGTAAAATGTGGGCGGCCATGGGAGCTGCTGGACGTGTTTGCACTGTCTAGGGTGCTGCACTTTTGTATATTCATTCCATTGTCTTTTGCATACGTACATGTGCAAGCGATAGGTGCATCGGAAATCTGCAGCTTAATACATTTGCTCCGATGGCAGTACCGAAGTCCTCTTCATCTTGCATGCGTGATTGCTTCCTTCTCCTGGCACAAACGTGCGTGTGTGCAGGCGATAGGCGCGTCCGAGGAGCAGCTGGACGTGTTTGAGGAGGTTCGCCTTGTGGCGCTTCTCTGTCACGGCCGCGCCGAGGAAGGTGCGTGCGTCGTGCGCTGTACGTGCAGGTCGTCTCTAGCAGGAGCAGTCATTAGTCAATGGCCCGACCCGCAACAGCCTGGCAGTTCAATTGGGACACATTAACCGTCCACATAGCAAAGCCTGGATAATAGCCAACACCTACCGCTCGTGTGCTGCATGATTCATTTCGTAAGTCACCCGATACGATCGTTGAAGGGTCAAGGGTCACCGGTTTGAAAAATTGGATTGCTGAGTGGCTCAGCAGTCGCTGAGTGCAACTAACGGGAATGCGATGGATGGCTGTCGTGGTGTGCAACCTTGGCCCTTGGCGTGGCCGATGGAAGAGGTATCTTCCGAGGCGGTGACTACGTGCCAAGTGTCGATATTGTGGTGCTAATGTCAAGGAATGGGATGCATGTAACAATAGTAAATTCAGTCCCTTTTCTTGGTAGAGGGGCGCGCGTACAGCAGACCTCAGAAGGGCCACCTTTTCCTTTGGTGGCCATCTGTCTTGGGTACCTTTGCTCACAAGCATTCAGTTTCTTGCACATCCTGTGAATGTAAACAAGAGTATATCCTACTTTGTGATACGTGCTACTTACATGATACTTGGACCCCATGTACTTGGGTAGTTTGTTGGAAGTATCATAAAATGTATTATGCGTGGCAGCTACACATATGCTATGATTGAAGTGTGGATGTCATACTGTCACTCTCAAACAGAGTTGCCATGGGAGTTGCCACGCCCGTCCCATCAGGCATTGTTTCGTTTGGTCCTTCTTAAAGCCTTGAAAGGAGGTTGTGACGAGAGACGACAACAATGGACAAGAAAGTACCTTGCTGATTGATCAGAATGTTTCTATCAGAAGCTGTTCTCTCTTTCAGTTTACAGTTGTAGTAGGATCCAAGGATTGGTACTTGTTTGTGCGGTGATGATTGTTTTGCCCCGTTTATCGACTGTAAAGTGCAGCTAGTGAGGAGCTGAGGAGGAGGACCGAGAGGAGGCCGGGTGTTGCGTTCATGCTGCACCTCCAGGTACCCCTTCGATACAACTGGTGACTTTATTGGTCTCTTTGTTCTTATTGCGCTTATGTTCATTCAGGTATTACCTATTAAAGCGCGTCTTGCCTCAGTGATATTTATTGACTTGACATTGTATGGCTTTTCTGGTAGTTGTTGAAGTATTCAGTGTCTCAAATATGTGTACACCTTGCGTCCCCCAGGCTCTATTTATTTCATCCAGCCATCCATAAACCTTAAATATCCAATCTTCTGTGCTTCCAACATGTGCACACACACATGTGCACATACAGGCACATGCATGTGATATGATTGTGCTGCATTTGTGCTCTGTTGTGTGCAATCCTCAGGTAGCAAGTTGAACCTTTAGTGGCTTGCAGCTGCCTCAGCAAATCCTAGAGGTGAGGATTTGTGCGATACTCCCGTATTTGAAGGTGTGGAATGTCTCTGTGTTAAAGCAAGACAAGGGGTAGATGGTATATTTTGACGTTTACGTGGTTCCTTCAATTTTGGATTTCTCGAGTTTTAGTTGACGTCGCTTTCTGTTCTCTTAATATTGCAGGTTAAAGCATGCGGCTTAAATGGAGATGGTGTACTTGCAGCACCTGCTTAATAGAGGCTCCTGCAAGTTACGAATGTCAACTTTAGAGGAAGTTGATGTGTACTACATTGTCTGTGAACTCTAGAGTAGGAGTATTTGAGCATCACTGTTGATAATTAGTCAATTTTATTCTCATAATTTTGGGTGGGCGGCATATTTAGTGGTTTATGCCTGGTAATATAGTTGGAGCTGTGTTTTTTTTCTTGCGCTTTACAAGTCCATGGCTTGACATTTGAATGTGCATCAACCGCGAATATTGAAGGTACGCGACATGGAACGCTGCCGCACTTGGAAGCTGGTGCACAGTTTAAGCTGGTGCACAGTTTAACGACTCGCGAAGGCAAAATGGCAGGTTCTAAAAATTGGCAGAAGCTCAAGCGCAACAGGGGCATTGAAGACATACGAAAATTAGGAGAGGGCCCTCGCACCCAGATAAAGGTCATGAACAATCTTGTGGATGTTTGCTACAATGCCCAAGATGCATCAAACGAGGACGATATTAAAGTGGATCAGAGCAAATTCGACGAGAATGTGTCACTCATCACTGTCCCACAAATTTTCAGCAGATTTGGTACCTATTTGTAATTAATGGGGTAACAAAGTTATGCAGTCTAAGGATGAGAGCCAGGTACGGAAGAAGTGGGTACGAAAGTGGGAAGAAGAAAGGACAAAGAGGAGGATAGGGAGACACATACTACGTGCTAAAATTGCTTTGTAATGTAGGTCGTAATATACCACTATTCCTAGAGGACATAGAGTGGTTATTAGTATTTTACTAGCTTACCTTGTCACTTGGTAGCCTACTTAGTCTAAACATGCGTATTCGAGTGTCGCAACTTCCCCGCTCCTTCCGGATTCGCCCACCATCGACTCGCGCCCGGAGGACTCGGAAGTCACAGCGCGCCCAAATACGGACGGTCAACCATTGACTCCCACCAACTAAACCTTGCTGGCATGGAAAGTTAGCGTCGGAAGTAAGTCCACCCCGTTACACGCATTGAGTGACGACCAAACAAAAAAGTCAACTGGGTAGGGGACTTGCTTGGTCAGCCGTGGGGCTGCCCTTGGCTAGGCTAGAGATGGCCACGCCGGCAACTGCGAAGTTAGGACTGCTGAGATGAGGCCATCTCAGCATTTGGCCCATTGGCAAGCTTGCCATGGCCACGACATGGGTTGTATCTTCAAAAGCTATGTCAAAACTCTCACTCACCGAGAGGTTAGGCTGTCACGCGCAATGCCTACGAGGCAACTTGAACATGACGCCTTACTCGACCTAAGTCAAGCTCAAGACAACTTTGAGGTTAACTGCATGCAAGTGCTTGGCTTGGCACACTTCGACCTCATTTTTCCTCTCATTTGCCAGGAAGGAGAAGGAAGGAGGGAGGAAAAGAAGGAGAAGGAAGGAGAAGACGCGAAGGAGAAGGAGTTCCCAAAGCCACAAGGAGCCCAAGAAGGTACGCTTTTGCCAACGCTTGAAGACTTCTGTTCACTTTGTCACGCTTTGTACAGAAGAAATTAAAATCGAGGGCTTCCCAAGAAGGATTATCTTCCTACAAAGATTGAACTTGCAAATTGGATGCTAGGAAATTGTGGTACAATATTAGGACAACCACCACAAGCGTGGAAAGAGCACTTAAAATGGTAAGTTTTTTTTTTACTTACTAAATTTCTAAGAAGTCGTGAATGTCTAATTGTTGAATGCAACAGCAAATTGATAACAAGAAACTCTTAAGGAAATGAGAAAGTCTAGCTTGCAGTGAAGAGTTGGCAAGCGTGGGGGCAGGGTGAGAGGCCCAGCAAGACTGGCATAGGTTTGTTGTAGAATTTGGAGTTTGTAAGCTTATACTTCTCAAAGTGAAGCAAAAGGCTAAAGCCCGTGTGGGCACATTTTTTCGAATTCGGTTTCCTTTGTCAATTCCTTCGACGTGATTTGTACAAATTACAATTATTGTCAAGTGTGAACCTGTTAGTATTAACTCAGGTGAAGAGCCTCCTAGGATGTAGAAGCTTCTTTCCTCTTTTTGAGAACTTTGTTAATTTGGTTCTTAGGTGACCAAGAATTCCTAAAAACATTGATAATTGAAACTTGACAAACCGACAGAGACCCAAACTGACAAGAGGGCAGGCGGAATTCAATTGTTCGTGTGGTTGAGGAGTGGTCACATATACCACCCTGTGGAGCCTGTGGAAGGTTCTGACAAAAGTGCAAGTTCACAAGAACGTGGACGCCAGAGCTTCTTGAGAATTCGTGGGACGAGCAGATGTTGGAAAACAAGCAACTGCACCACAGATGGTAAGAATCCATATTGCGAGCGATTTTTGCACCAGAATTGAGCAAAACGCGCAAAATACTTGGTTGAAAGTCAATGATTGCTGGTTTCCACTGCATATGACTAACAAGGACAGGAATGAGAATCTCGAGGAAAAATTGTCACTGAGATGCTCCAGTGATGGAAGCTGTGCGGATGAGGGCATCCATGAGGTCCTAATATTTGTAGATATTATCACCTTAGAAGCGCAAGGCCTCTCTGTCATCACATTGTACATGAGTTGACGCTGTGTCATGGAAAGGTTACGAAAGTTACACTTTTAACATGTAATTTGAAGAGTTCCACGTACACTTTCTAGGTGTTGGTGTTAGGGGCGTAGGCCTTGTCGGTGTATAAATAGCAACATTTCATCCTCCCTACTTTTTGGGCTCTATAGTGCCCTATGCAGGGTAAGACATTTTATTCCTCTCCAGTGCACATGTATGGTTGTCTGATGATGGGTCACCAATAACGAATAACGTTACACCTTATTGAACCTATGCATCTTCAATCATGTCATGCGTTACGAGGTCGAGTGCGCAACATAAGTATAAGCAACACATCATAAGCAAGCAGGCTTTGCTGTAATGAAGTCTATAAGACGTGGCTTTATAGCCAAAAAAGGAGTCAAGTCTCAAATGTTATAATTAAGGAGTGTGTACTCTCAAGAGTGAGCACCTCAAAATTGTAAACTGGTAGGAATACAATGAATGAAGTATGGCCCAAAAGATCACTGGAAGCACATCATGATCTTCAAGAGTAGTCCTCTGCAAGGGTTTAAGCTGTGACTTTGCTAAACACTTGTGAACTTCTTCAAGTGACTGGAAGCCAGGGGGGCTTGCTCTTCACAAGAGAGTAACTAAGTGGTCCTGAAAACACAAGAGATAAAAGTGTAAGCTTTACTGATAATCTCTGCTACTTACACCTGGCACAATGGGACTTCTAAAAAGATGTCTCTCTACGAACATCTCTAGTACTTATACTCCTGGAAATCCGACGTGGTATGTGGCGGATACAATGAATCTAGTCACTCTAGGAGGCTCTCCTATGTCCACTAATGTGTACAAGGCATGTACTAGCACTCCTATAGGCTAAGCATAACTTAGACCAATCAAAGCAATGCACGTAGAATATGCTATGTGTCTCTCATTGGTGGAGCTTACCTTGGGTGATTCTACCTAGATAGCGCCTCAAAAGTGGATCTGGAACTTGAGGAAGCTTCCTCTAGGAGTAGGTGATGCAGTCACCAAGTTATAACCTCAATGATGCACTTATACTGTGGAAATGCAAGACTTATGTAGTCAAAGGGGCTCGCGGATTTGTGCGTACAAAGCTAGGGGTCCTTGGGATCACGAAGAGCCAACAATGTCACCTTAGAAACATTGAGTCACAAGTTGGCCCTTGGGAAAGTTCCGCTAGGGGCCAGTAGGTGACGCGGACTAGATCGCAAATATCTCGCTCGATACTTGACCAAATGACGCGAAATTGGTGCCATTCGGAAGATGCTTTGACGCGCTACACTTTGATTACTTGGAAATCTAGAAAAGGTTAACATATAGATGCGTAAGGTTAATGCAAAGTTGGTCTTCCTAGGTTGGTGGTTCACACGAGTGGAGCTTGGTTTTGTACGTCAACCTCGACTCGATAAATCATGACGGCTGTCGTGCGTAACGAGGTCGAGTGCGCAACATAGGTATAAGCAACACATCATAAGCAAGCAGGCTTTGCTGTAATGAAGTCTATAATACATGTGGCTTTATAGCCAAAAAGGGAGTCAAGTCTCAAATGTTTTAATTCCCCCCCAGCTCTCAGCCTCCAGCTGATGGGCTGTGTACGCTGCCTTAGGCTAGCTCAGAGCAGTCACTGCAGAACCAGTCTCCAGCTGGTACGCGAGCCAGCGGTGGGTCGAGGCAGCTGATGTGGAAGCCGAGGTTGCAGCTGTCGCAGAGCAGCATCTTAGCCTCCTGCCGAGGACTGTGGTAGATCTGGCACGCCCAGTCCTTGGGCGGGCGCGCGTCGCGGGGACGAATCTGCAAGTCAAGGTTAGGAAGGTGGCATGGTCCACAGTTCTTTGTGTGGTCCTTGTGAAGACGGCTATCTGCGCCTTCCAACTCCAAGACTCCAGACGCCAAGACGCGCTTGACGCGCAGGATGACTGGCGAGCTGCTGGTGTCGAGGGTGTTCTTTGTTTGACGTCGCAGGTACACGAAGTCCCATGCGGAAAATTGCAACACCCGCGGACGATATGCTCCTCCACGAGTCATGGCGTACCTCAGCGTATCGCGATGCTGTGCGATGCTGAGGTTATCCATGGCCATGGGCATCAGGCGCTGGAAGAGCTGCGCACGCTGCCCGATAAGAGCGCTCCACGTCTCGGGACTGTCCAAGTCCAAGACGTTCTCGGCCACGGTCCTGGCTGCGGCGGGCAGGACTGGCTGGCGGCCGTAGAGAAGGAAGTAGGGAGAGTGCGAGGTCAGGGAGGCCTGCTTACTGAACCTGTACCTCATAGCCAACCACGGGAGGGCGTCATCCCAGTGGGTGCTGTCGTGGGCAAGGCAGTACTTCCGCAACCCAAGCTTGACGGTCTGCACCATGCGCTCTGCAAGGCCGTCAGCTTGAGGATGATCGCGGGAGGTGGTGCGGTGGTCGATCATAGAGCGCTCCAGCAGCTTCTGAAAACTTCCCTGGAACTCCTTGCCCTGGTCGGTTAGCACCTCAGCGCAGCCGCCAAAACGGCTAAGGACCTGATTGAGGAAGGCCTGAGCAATCCCCTCACTGGCCTTGCTGGGCAAAGGCACGAGCTCGATCCACTTGGACACGTGCTCAATCATCACCAAGACGTAGAGGTTGCTTTGGTGAGACTTGGGCAGCTCCCCTGCCAAGTTGAGCGACCACCTGTAGAACAGCCCCTGAATAAGGGAGGGGGCTAAGAGCGACGGTGCGGCCTGTGAAGCTCAAGCGCACACGGTCGCAGAGAGTGCAGCTGCTGACAACGTCGGCGACGACCTTAGTCATGCCGGACCACCAGTACTCGGCCTGAATAAGGCTGAGCGTGCACTTGACACCGAAGTGTTCCAATGCCTTGTGCACATGGCGCACCAGCTGACTGCGTATAGCAGGCTCAAGAACCACCAGGACGGAGCCGTCTGCCATCACCCCGGCGCACGCACCCCTCCATGAAGACGAAGTCGCGGCTGCGCTTGAGGACGCGCTCGCGCTCCCGCGTGGTGACGCTTGGAACCATCACCTTAGAGGTGACATACTGCAACACTTGGGCGTCCTCCCAAACATCATCGGGCCCTCGCTGCCAGATGTCCTGCTCCTCTGCTGCTGCCAATGCCAAGCGCCGCGTGTTGACAATCACCATGGCCAGGCTCGTGAGCCCTGCGGGCCGCACCTCGCTGTCCACAGTGAAGGCCAGGAATGCCGCTGCGTGCCGCGCCACAGGCTCGTCCTCGTCATGGCGTGCCATAGTCAAGTCCCTCGACGAGGGAAGAGGGTTACGGCTGAGGCCGTCGGCGTCCATGTAAGTGGACCCAAGGCAGTGATGCACGTCAAAGGTGTACTCCTGCAGAATGAGTGCCCATCGTGCGTACTTGCCTGTCAGGTGCTCCGACGTCATGAGCCACTTGAGTGGCTGATGGTCGGTGACCAGGCGGAAGTGGGTGCCGTAGAGGTAGTGTCTGAAGTGCACAATTGCCCAGACTGCTGCCAAGCACTCCCTCTCGCAAGAGCCGTAGTTGCTCTCGGCGCGGTTGTTGCTGCGGCTAGCGTAGGCCACCACATGCTCGAAGCCCTCATGCTCCTGCACCAGCACCGCGTCCAGCCCTGCCTGCGACCAGTCGGTGTGGAGGACAAAGGGCTTCTTGTAGTCGGGCCGCCGCAGCACTGGTGCGCTCAACAATAGCTCCTCGAGCTTGTCAAATGCCGCCTGCTGCTCTGGCCCCCACACATAAGCAACATCCTTCCGCAACAAGTCGTTGAGCGGCTTGGCCAGCTCGCTGAACCCTGGCATAAAGCGCCAATAGTAGTTGACGATGCCAAGGAAGGCCCTCAGCTGCGAGAGATTCGTGGGAGGGGGGATGCCCGTGATGGCTGAGATCTTGGCCAGCTGCGGCGCCAGACTGCTTAAAGAGAGCAGATGCCCAAGATACTCCACCTCTTGAGTCCCAAACGTACACTTGCCGGGATGGCACTTGAGCCCCGCGGCCTCCAAGCGCTCCAACACGGCAGTGATGTGGGCCACGTGCTCCTCAACCGTCTCACTGAAAACGAGCACGTCATTGATGTAGCATCGGGCGAAGGGAAGCCCTGCCAGCTCCTTATCCATGACCCTCTGAAAGGTGGCCGGCGCGTTCTTCAACCCAAAAGGCATCACCACCCACTCGTAGAGGCGCTGTGCCCCCCAAAACGTCGTCTTATGCTGATCCTCCTCGGCGATGGGAATCTGGTGGAAGCCCTGGCGCAGGTCCAGCACTGAGAACCAAGTGCAGGTGCCAATGTCATCGAAGATCTCGTTTGGCGTCGGCATAGGGTACCTGTCCTGCTTAGTGACCTCGTTTAGACGACGATAGTCACCGCACATCCTCTTCTCGGACCGGTTGCCTGAGGCATCCTTCTTGGCTGGCATGACGGTGGGCGCGGCATAGCGAGACGAAGACTCCCTGATGAGCCAACTATTCTCCAGCTTGCCTGTCTGTGCGCCAATCAGACCATCCTCAAAGTGACTGTAACGATATCTCTTGAGGAAGATAGGCTCCTTGGATGTGAGAGGGATCCTCATAGGATCCCCCTTGTAGCGCCCGAGGTCGTGCATGCCGCTAGCAAAGCTGACGCTGCGTCTCCCATCCAGCAGTGTTGTTAACTGTGCCGCCTGGGCGTCAGTGAGAGTCCCCCCCAGCTTCCATGTAGGCCCAGCTGGTGAGGGCTCCTGCCCTGCAGCCGGCTCCTCCTGCCCTGCTGCTGGCGTAAGCTGTGGCGCTGCAGGTGTCACCTGCCCTGCAGCTGTTTGTGCGCGGCTTGCGATGGGTGCCTCCTCCTTGGCAGCTGCTGCCAGCTGCACTGCACCGCCTGCCTGAGGTCGCGAGCTAGGAAAAAGAAGTGGCGATCAAAACTCCCTGGGTCGTTGTGAGGCATCCTTTGTCCTGCGTCCCCCCCCCAGCAAACCAGAATTGTCACGGGCCGGCGGCGGGAACCGATGGCGTGCGCGAGCCTGCGGGGCAGGCCCCTTGCGCTGAGAATGCCATGCGGTGCCGGGCGGGGCCTGGCCGTCATCGTCAAAGGAGTCCTCGTCCATGGCGTCAGCAGGCCGAGGCAGCTTTGGATGGCGTGCCTCCGCGTGAAGAGGTGCCAAGGCCTGTGTCTAAAGCAGAATCCAGGTGAGCACGTGGGCGTCAATTGCCTGGCCCAAGAGGCAAATGCGGTTCACCTCTGTGAGACCGTCCAGCTCCGTGAGGTTTGGCGGGAAGCCCATGGCGCGTTCCATCTCCGTTGGACGGGGCCTGTCGGACATGCCAGTCTCCAGGTCAATGACCGTCTCGCGCTGAGCGTCCACAAAGGCATCGCTGTTGTAGCGGCTGACAAAGGTGGGGAGCGCTCGCGTAACGTCGTGAAGGACCTCGCACTGCGCCTGCAAGGGATGTTGCAGCACTGTCACCCGCTGCGCCAGCCGAGGGGCATCAAGGATGGAGTTGACGTTGCGCGTGTGGCGCGGATGGGCGGTTGCTAAGGCCTTGAGCGTGCCTGGCATTGCCAGGTTGGTGAAGTAGGCGCGAACGCGATGCGCGAACGAGCCAATCTGGGCAGCATCGATGACGGCCTCGCGACCGACGTAGCTGCTGCAGAGGGCAAAGTCGGCACTAACGTCGAGCCTGTGGTCGTGGCTTGCGGCCACGTTCTCCAAGACCCATGCAAAAGTGTGTGGCGGCTGACAGTCCTCGACCATGTTGAGGACGCGGAGCAGGTGCCAGAAAAGGGCCGTGCGAGGGTCACTGAATGCTCTGCCACGCCTAGCTCTGGAAAATCCTTAGCACTCCCAACCTGCAATGATGAGATCAATGGGCCCCAAGAAAGTGACATGCTCGACAAGGATGTCGCGGATGTCCATGGGCCAGTCTGTCTGTGCGCGGCGGAAGGCGTGCGCGGGAAGGAGGTCTGGGAATCGCTCGTGGCGCAGAGCCATCAGCCAACGGGCCACTTGTTGAGCCGCGAGATCGGGGTCCACGTAGACGTAGCGGCGTATGAGAATGCCGGCCTGCAAGGTCGCTAGCAGCCCTATGGCGATTCCGGCAAAGAAGTCAACGAGCACAATGCCGCTGGGCCGCTCGTCAAGCGGGTCGGCACAGATGGGTGTTGGCAGCGGGCGGCACCCCATGGCAGGATTGCCAGGCTGCGCGGGAGGCGGATAGGTGCGCTCGGCACTGTGCTGATGTGGCGCCATGCAGAGCGCAGCTACGGCGCGCTCGGCGTAGTCGCGCGTGAGTCCTGGAATGAGGTCCGCAATGGGCAGGGGACGCCCCTCCCAAGCGTGGGCCTGATAGGAATGCCACCTCATGCGGGCGTCCTGCTAGGCCTCCGACGGCACAGCGCGGGCTTGACGCTAGGCCATGCAAACACACAGCTGTTGCCATTGGCCACGCTGAGCGAGGTTGTCCTGGTGCGAGGCTGCATGAGCCAACTGGTCCAGAACGGGCCGCTGAGGCAGATAGGGATGCGGATCAAAGTAGGCGCGCTGGCGCTCATGCATGGCCTCAGCGGGGACTGTGCAGACAGATCGCTCGAGGTTGTCAACCACCTGCCGTGGCCGGACGAGCTGGCGCGGGGCCAGCTAGACTCGCGGGCGAGACGGCCCTTGTGGAGCTAGCTCGACGCGGAGATGCCGGAGATGCGGCATGAGCTCTGCTTGTGTGGCTGCTGTGAACGGGTGGCGAGGGAGCGGCCTGCCACCTGTGTGTGCCACCATCTGAGGAGCAATCCTGAGGGGCCGTTGCCTGCAATGTGGCTGCGTGGGACGCCGGCGCGTCAAGCCGCAGGGTCGAGGTACAGGGCGTAATGCGCCTGTGAGGAGGAATGTGTCGTCGCAGTCAGGGATTGGGTAAAAAGGTGGCGTGCCTCCTCGCTCACGAGTGTCGTCGTACAGGGGCGTGCGCTCCCCTGTCATCGTACGGCGGGGTGATGGAGCGGGCCCGTGGCTCGCGAAGAGGAGTGACCTCTCGCGCCTCACGCAAGGGCGTGAGCGACCGTGAATGCCTTGTCTCGCAGAGAGGAGTGGTCTCCCGCGCGGGCCCAAAGGTCGGCCTGGTGTTGTGTGCGTATCGCAGGGGCGAATGGGCGCAGGTAGCCGGGCCTGCGCGTGGCGGATCACGGATGCTGCTCCGAGGCTGCAGTTGGCGCACGGTGGCGAGGTAGTGCTGGAAGAAGCAGCTACCGCGCATGCGGAAGCGAACAATTGCCTGACGCGGCATTCGTTGCCCGTGGAGCAGTCATGGGACACGAGACGGCTGGCTCCAGCTGCGGCGGCACGAGCCCAGCTAGACCAGGCTGCGGCCTCCTGCGGCAGGTTGCTGAAGCCGGGCGTGCCTGTAGGCCCGCGCCGAGCGTACGTCGTGGGCGTAGGTGGCCGAGGCTCCTCCGTTGGCTGCGCGAGGTACTTCTCTGCAGACTCCTCGAGAAGCTGCTCCCACGGCTCCTCCTCCTCCTCGTCGCTGCCAAGGGGTAGGTCGTCGGACTCGCCAGGATAGGCGGCCTGCCGCATGGCCTCATCCTCTGATGCCGTGATGCAAAGCCAGGAGTTGCTAGTCTGGTGCGATGCGCGTCGGGCTGGCGGCTGAGAGTCTATACTATACTAGATGGCCACGCCAACGGGTACGTCGTGGCGTACGCGGATGTCTGTCCTTGCTGAAGGCCCACTGCAAGACGCCGAGGCCGTGGCCGCGGTGGGGGCGGTCGCCGCTGAGTCACGAGCAAGGACTGCGGCAGCAACGGCGGTACGGGCAAAGGCGAGAGCCTCGGTGGCATCCTCCGCCATTTGCCGCATTCTGGCACAGTGCGCTGCGCAGATGCGTATCTGCTCCCTGGCCTGGGCTGCCAAGACATCTGCCTGCTCCTGTGGCGTGAGGTGGAGCTCTGCGCTAGGCAGGTCCGGCTCCTCATCCTGCGGCTCAAGCAAGTCCTCTCCCACAGAGATCTCCTTGTCCTTGGGCCCTCCCTTATTGGTCTGGACCACTGGCCGGCCGTCGCCCAGCCCCATGAAGCCGTAGAGAGCGAACACCGCTGGGCGGTGATCGACAATGTCGAGGGGCAAGGACCCAGTGCGCGTTCCTCCTGACTGCCAGTCAGGTCGATAAAAGACCCGCTCTGCCCAGTTGTTGACCGCGGCGCCGATGGGAAAGAGCACGTCATGCCCCAGTAGTACGTCGAAGGACTCGGAAGGAGTGACGAGCGCGTGCAGATGGATGGTTGTCTCGTCTGCGGTGCCCGAGCGGAGAGTGAACCGCAGTGCCAGCCTTGTGCGACCTATGACGGACTCGGAGGTGCCGACTGTGGTGTTAATGCGCGTCGGCGAGTCCTCCAAGTTGGCCAACAAGAGCCCCAGCCGACGGAAGTAACGCAGGTTGATGAGGACCGGCTCCGTGCCCGTGCCAAACATGATGCGCTGCGGCGCCTGGGTGTTGACGACCACGATCCCCTGCGTATTATCCAAAAACGCGGCGTTAGGAGTGTTAATCATCTTGCGCTCATGCGGCAGGGCGCGCTGGTGCGGATCGCACCACGGTTGCGGCATTGGCTGTAGGCCTGCCAATGGCAGAGCGCACAGTGTCTGCGCGTGACCGGAGCAGCAATTGAGCGGCCTGCCTCGTCGCCTCTATGGAAACGCCGAGCTCCGCAAAGGAGACCGCCGGCATGCGGTGCAGCGCCAGCGAGATGGCTTTGGCGCTGAGCTGCATCGTCGTCATCGGCGAGGCGAGCGCGCGTGGCGCGGGCTCCGCTGGGGCTGCTGGCGTCTCCAACACGCAAAACAAACGGGGCAGGCGCGGCGCCTCCTCCGTCCGTCGGCCCTGGTCTGGCCCGTTGCGCTTCTGCGGCGCTGCGGGTCGGCCGGCTGGTGCCACGAGCGTGTGCTCGCGGCTCGCGCGACCGATCGCAGGGCAGCTGCTGAGAGGCTGCGTGCGTGCGCAGCAGGCCAGAATGGAAGTTGCTGGCGCAGTCGCAAGGCCTACAGCGCAGCCTGGTGTGCGATCTGCCGCAAGGCTTGCCACAAGGCCTGCCGCGTGGCCTGCCGCGCAGCCCGTTGCAAGTCCTGCCGGAAGGCCTGCAATGCCGCCTGCTGCAGAGCCTGCCGCAGAGCCTGCCGAGCAGTCTGCCGCGCCACCTGCCGCAGAGCCTCCCCCAAGGTCCGGCGTGGCGGCTGACGCTGTCATGGCGGCAGGCGCGTGTGCGGATGCCGATACACTCGCAGACGCAGGCACAAGCGCTGCAGACGCAAGCGCATGCGTAGCAGCCGGAAGCGCAGCGGCTGTCGAGAGCGCAGCTGCCGGAACGGCTGCAGCTACTGGCGAGCACGCGGCTGCCGTGAGGCTGCCACGTGGCGCCTCCTGGTGGCTCTTGGAGCTGAGGGGTCGCGTCGTCGGACCGACGTCGGCGTCAATCTCGGCTCCCCCGTGCGAAGCTTGTGGCACCCTCCCCCTGGTGCGTTTGCTTGCTGGAGCCCCTGCAGCGCAAAATGCGCCGTTGCCGAGGTTTTGTGTGCAGCCAGGGTTTAAGCCCTGGCTGTGCGCAGCCGTGGTGGCGCCGTCGGGACCCCGCACCGCGATCTGGCCGCACAACGCCGTCGGGGTAGCCCCCCCCCCTGACTGAGGATGGCGATTGCGGCCGCTCGATCTGCGCTGGCTCGCCCGGGTTGTGCGCGCGTGCCAAGTGGCGGTGCGTGTGCGCCAGGGTTAGAACCCTGGCTGTACGCAGCTGCAAGCGCGCCGTTGGCGCCCTGTCCGGGGATCCGGCCGCACAGCGCAGTCAGGGTTGCCCCTCCCTGCCTGAAGATGGCGGTCGCGGCCGCTGTCTTTGCGCTGGCCTTACCGGGTTGCGTGCGCGCGCCACGTTGCAGATGCTGCTGCGAGGCCGTCGTGGCGTCGCCAGTTGCGCAGCGGTCTTGGCAGCGCGATGTGCGGCATGTGCGTACGTGCGAGTGCGCGCGCGGGCACGCTGATGTCGACAGGAGCGGCCCCACCTGTCGTGCGGGCGACAAGTGGCGGCCTCTGCTGGAGCCTGCTGTATGCAGCAGCCAGCAGGGGGCGGCTGTTCCGGCCTGTGCGCAGGTCTGCGCACGGGCGTGCCGGGCGTACGGCGAGGGACACTGCAGCTGTGGTAACTGCTGCCGTGCATGCCGCCCGGTGCGCTTGTGCCGGCGTGCAAGCTGTCGTTGCGCGGGCCAAGGGGAAGCCTGCTGGCGACAGTAGGGCAGCGCAATACCGGGGCTCTGTCGAAGCTTAAGCTGGCATGCGTGCGGTCCCGTCTGCGGGTGTGCCTACGCCAGGGGATGGCGCGGCAGCGCAGGCCTGTACTCTGCTGTCTGGCAGCCTGTCAGAGCGTGCGTTGTCGCTGCTGACAGATGTCAGCGCGGTGTGCAAAGGGCTGGCAGGGTCGCCTGAGCGGGCTTTTGCAGCTCCGATCGCGGGCGCTACGTCGTCGCGCGGACGTGCGCGGGGTTGCGACGTTGGCGCGGAGTCGAGTGTTGGCGTCTGAGATTGTAATGAATCAGTATATTGGTTGATATAATATTTATTTAAATATAACAGTTAAATTAGTTCTTTCTGCTGAACTCTAGTTTAATAATCAGTCTGCTGGACTTTATATTAAATATCAGTTTAATGACTCAGCCAAAAGCAGCAGGCTGAAGTCAGCTTAAGTCAACTTGCTGACACATTCTTTGACAGCCAGTTGACTCCCGTACTCAGTAGCAGCGAACTGCCTCGATATGCATCTAAGTGTGGTATGCTAGATGATTGGCCAGATGACATCCCTATGATAGATGGCGATTCGGGATGATGGGAGATGGCGGTGGGTTTGGTTAACCGAGGTCCTACCAACGTGGATAACTCCCGGGTAGGCGGTGCCATTGCACTGGCCGTTGAACAGTAAACTCATTCCATGTACATATGCTAGGCATTGCTCTCGAGTTCGGCATACGGAAACGAGGCCAACTCTCTTGTACAGCTTACTGAGAGAGATTTGAATCCAAGGCGAGAAGCCATTGATACGCAGTGTCTTCTAACCTTGCTTATGTATGAGTTTATTGATTTGCATTATTGATGCTAGTTTACTTGCATTTGACTTATGAGTATTATTCACTGCTAGTGTGTTGTCCTTTGCCGTTTAACCAGTTAACGGAAAATACCATAAAGATTACTTGCTGATATAAAGATCTTTATTAATTGTTAATCGCCTATTTGGTAAGTCGATTCATTTCAGTGGTATCGGAGCAGTTTTTCACAGTCTTCTTTGTATGGTAAGGACAAGGTCTCAAACTAGCAACTCCCGAGACATGGAGAACCAGGATAACGAGAATGTCAAAAACCAGGCGGAAAGCCATGTAGCAGGGAACCCGTACCTATTCTGAAGCAGTGGCAGATACCGCAGCTAGAGAGGCTGCAGATGAAGCAGCTGCTATTGCTGCAGTCGCAGCACAGCAAGCTGAGGAGGAGAGAGCNCAGCAAGCTGAGGAGGAGATAGCCAGACTAGAAGCTGAACAAGTAGCAAAGGCCGCTGAAGATACAGAAAGGAGGGAAGGACAGCCAGCTGACGAGCACACTGTTGAAGAACTTATGGCATCAAGGGCCAATGTTCTGAACCCACCTCCTGCTGTACAACTCAGTGTACCCCTAGGTCAAATACGTGACCGGCTGAATGCGGCGGGAATTGCTGCTGCAGGAGCGAGAGGGACTGTTGAGGATACTACTCAGCGAGTAGATGCCAATGCTGCTGCTGCTTTTGCTAGACTACCACCCCAGAGTGTAGACTTGGGAGCATCGTTTGTTCAAATGCAGTCGCAAATGGCGACCATGTATCAGTTCCAACAGGAGGACAAAAGAATCATAATGTCTCTACTACGGGACAGAGACCAATTGGGGTCTCAAACCACTAGTGGTGGTGGCCGAGGGCCTAGTAAGCCCAAGCCAAAACCTCCCCAGGAATATGATCCTGAGGGAAACAGAAAATAGTACCTGATCAAGTTTCTCGCTGATGTTGAGCAGTGGCTGGAGAACTATCCAGAACTGCAAGATTACGAGAAGGTCAGGCACACCGGTGCGCTACTGAAAGGCAGTGCCGCAGACTGGTGGCTTTACTGGAAAGGAGAGCGTAAGGCTCGGCAACTCGGCGATCCTACGTGGGTAGAGTTTGTCGAGAAGTTGCTTGAGAAGTTTGATGTCATCAACCAGCAGGAGAAAGCTATCTATGCGATGATCTCCCTGACACTGAAGCAGACCACTTCAGTTGCTGAGTTTGCTCAAAAGTTCCAAGAGAACATGATGAAGCAGCCCGATTTGCCAGAACGGTATAGGATAGCATACTTCAGGTATGGCTTGAAATCCGAAGTCTCTGGTCATTTCGCTGAGAAGAAGTATGAGAAACTGGTTGACTTGATCCAGGATGCTGACGCCTGGGATCAGCAGCAGTTCAATCACAAGCGCCAGAGTAATGCTTTGGTGTCTAAGATTGTCAAAAAGCCCCACGGTTCCTACAATGCAATTGAAGGAGACCAGGCTGAGGATGATCAGGGTGATGAATATGAGTATGAGTATAATGCCATACAGTCTAGAGGTAGAGGTGGTTTCCCTCGAGGCGGCTATGGAAGAGGTGGTGGTAGGACTAAGCCAAGACCAGCCTCAGCAAAATCGATTTGCTTTCATTGCCAGCAGCCAGGTCACTTCAGAGAGCAGTGTCCAGTCAAGCACCTCCCAAAAGTTGAGCGAAAAGACCAGCCTTTAAAAGACAGCAACAGTCAGTAATCCAGTCTACTGACTGTGAGGATGCTAGAGATAGTGAGTCGTCACTAGCTGCCCTCGTAGCAGGTATTATGGGTCCTGCTGAACTGGATTCACTATGCATGCCTGACAACCAGATAGAGGGAACCATCAGCAATATAGTCATCCAGAGAGTGCACACTCTGGATGCTCTTATTCCACCTGATGTCCAACATTTCTTTGCTAAGTCAGGAGAACAATGCGAAAGTCAGGAAAAGACAGTCCCTTCTATCCTACTGCATTGCATGATTGCAGGTAGGAAGGTGAGGGCATTTGTTGACGGAGGGGCGTCACATACTTTTATCCAAAAGGACTTAGTTAAGCGGCTAAGGCTGCCTATTGTCACCCAAGGGAATTGAAAAATATTCCTTGGAGATGCCTCAAGTATCTCGGGAGGAGTTATAACCAAGCCTATTGAGGTCCAGTTAGGTTCTGGCAATGCAGTTCTAACCGAAACGCTTACATTTGAGGTACTCAACACTGGCTTTTATGATCTTGTGCTAGGCAGGTCCTGGCTTAATAGACATCAAGCTGAAGTGTGTTGGAGCAGAGGTACAGTTATAGTGAGAGGAGCCAGTGATGGGCAGACTGACTTGGCACCCACCAGTGCTCTTCCTCTTGTCCTGTGTGGATGGCAAATGAAGGAAAAGAAGAGGCTTCCAGAAGGATGCAAGTTGCTGAATGCAATGGAGTTTGTCAAAAGCTGGAACCAGAAGGAAGACAGAATGTTCTGTCTGCTGCTAAGAGAGGTTCCTCCTCAACCTGAAGAAGTGGTTGAGAAAAAGGTAAGTCCTCCGAAGCACCCTACTGCTGCAAAAATCGTTGCTCAGTACACGGATGTATTTAATATGCCTCCAGGACTACCTCCTAAGAGGGAAGTAGATGATTGGATTGATTTATTACCGGGTAGTCAGCCACCTTGGCAACGCACTTATGGCTTGTCTTTTGTGGAGAGCGAGGAGTTGAAAACACAGATGTTGAGCTTGAGGAAAATGGTTATATTTCCCCCAGTATATCACCTTACGGCGCACCCATCCNATCACCGTACGGCGCACCCATCCTATTTGTTAAGAAAAAGGATGGCAGTATGCGGATGTGTGTGGATTGCAGAGCCCTGAACAGAATTACGGTGAAGAACAAGTATGCTTTACCCAGAATCGAGGACTTACTGGATACCCTGTCTGGTGCTAAGGTGTTCAGTAAGATAGATCTCAAGAGTGGTTATCATCAAATCAGAATTGCTGAAGGGGATGAACACAAGACTGCCTTCCGCACACGTTATGGACACTATGAGTTCAATGTGATGCCATTTGGACTAACTAATGCTCCCGCAACCTTTATGGGTGCTATGAATAACATTTTCAGGCCTTATTTGGATAAATTTGTGCAAGTTTTCCTGGATGATATCTTAATTTTCTCTAAAGATGAGACTCAGCACGCTGAACACTTAAAGACAGTCATAGACATTTTGAGAAGAAATCAGTCATATGCTAAATGAGCAAGTGTGATTTCTTTAAGGAAAGTATTGAATTCTTAGGCCACGTTGTCAGTAAAGAGGGCATCAGTGTGGACCCTAAGAAAGTCCAGACCATAAGGGACTGGCCAGTACCACAGTCTGTCTCTGAAGTTAGATCCTTCCTCGGGTTGGCTAACTACTATAGGAGATTTATTGAGAACTATTCTATAAAGGCCAGTAAACTGACTGACCTTACTAAGAAAGACATAGGGTATGTGTAGGGGGGCGAGCAGCAGGCTGCCTTCCAGACCCTTAAAGATGCCCTTTGTTCTGCCCCAGTGCTAGCCGTGTATGACCCCAACAAACCCGTGCAGGTGGTCACTGATGCCTCTGACTTTGCCATGGGTGCTATTTTGTTGCAGCCTGCTGACAAAACCACAAAGGAAGGTAAGGTACGGCAGGAGTGGCACCCTGTGTTGTACGAATCTATGAAATTTAATCCAGCGGAGATTAATTACTCAGTGCATGATAAAGAGCTGCTAGCTATCATTCATGTACTCAAACAGTGGAGAGCATACTTACATGGTAAAGCTTTTAAGGTGATTACAGATCATCTAGCTCTGACCCACTTTCAGAAGAAGTCCAAGCTGTCGAGGAGGGAGAACCGCTGGAGCCAGATGCTGGAGCAGTTCCAAGTCCAGATCGACTACAAACCAGGGAAGTTGAATCCTGCTGATGCACTCTCTAGAAGACCTGACCTGCAAGAGAGGAACTTTAGTCAGCATGCTGTAGATAAAGTCCTGTGTGCACTCACTTCACTAAAGGTGAAAATGTCCTTCCTTGAACAACTTAAGAAAGCCTACCTTTCGGACCCAACATTTGAGCCCAGCCCCACTAATGGTGTGTGTCGTGCTACTGCACTCGGGTATAAACTTAAGGGAGGGGTCTGGGTGAGTGAAACCACTTCAGGCAGGCTGAAGCTGGTCATTCCTAATAACTTGGAAATCAGGTCCCTTTTTTTGAGTCAAGCACATGACAGTTTACTGGGTGGGCATTTGGGGCAGGCCAAAACTGTTGGCAAATTGGAAAAACATTATCATTGGGAAGGGTTGCCCCGAGAGGTCTTGAAATATGTGCAGTCCTGTGATCAGTGTCAAAGAAATAAGTCTAGGCACACACCACCGGGAGGTCTCTTGCAGTCGCTGCCCATCCCAGCGGGACGCTGGGAAACTATATCCATGGACTGGGTGGCCACACTGCCACGAACAGCTAATAGGCATGATTCGATTCTGGTAGTCGTGGATAAACTGACGAAAATGGTCATTTTCATCCCCACAACTGTCAAAGTAATTGCACTTGAAGCAGCGAGACAGTTCTACAACCATGTAGTATGCCAACATGGGCTACCCTCTAATATCATCTCAGACCGAGACTCAAAATTTACCTCTAAGTTCTGGAGAGCTAATGGGGTTAATGGGAGTCAAACAGCTGCTCAGCACAGCAAACCACCCTCAGACTGATGGGCAGACTGAAAGAACTAACCGAGTTCTGCAGGAGGTGCTGAGAGCATATATTAACCAAAAACAAGATAATTGGGATGACCTGTTGCCTCAAATTCAGTTTGCGGTCGACAGTGCGGTGCACGCGTCAACGGGCAAGACTCCTTATGAACTTAGCCTGGGTAGAGTCCCTAAGTCTCTTTTAGATGTACTGGGGGAATCTTTAACTCACCCTGACGGGATTGACAATCCGGTCTCCCTCCAGTTAACTCAGGAGTTTGCTAACACCCTGTCAGAAGTCCAGCGGAACCTGCACAGAGCCCAAGAAAACCAACAAAAATACGCTAATCAACACCGTCGGGAGCTGACATTTTCTAAGGGCGATTTAGTCAAACTGCATTCTCAGCACCTGTACCTCCCTGGTGTGGTCAAGAAAAAGCTTGGCCCTGTCTGGGTCGGTCCATATTCGGTAGTGCGTCGTGTCGGTCAAAATGCTTACAAACTGAACATGTCAGCGGACTACAAGGGTCACCCGATCTTTAATGTCTCCTTCCTGAAACCATACATCAAAGGTGATTGTAGTGATTTGAGTTATTATATATTAGTTTGCATATATTTTAATGTTTTCAAATATATTTGGAGTAGTATTGTGTGGAGTCAAGTGTAAATAGGTACTCTAGTAACTTGGTTCATGTCCTTTGAACCTTCCAAGGCATTTTCGAAGTTAGAGGAAAGACCTAGAAGAACTCCACGTGGCAAAAGTCAAATGTGCCATTTTTAGGTCAAAAGGACATGTGTACATTATTCTAGAAAGAGGTGGCAAGTTTTGGGATGTGTTGGGTGCCAACACATCAACATACACCTTCCTAGAAATTACTTATGTAGCAAGTATATAAACAAGAGCTAGAACATAGAAAGACATTCCAGAATCACTCTTGTACTCGCCAAAATCCAGAAATATATTAACTTTCAAGAAGCCATCTCTCTTTCAAGAAGCTACCACTTGTGTTCAAAGATCCTTGTCTTGAATAGATAAAGTATTATATTTCACTAAGTACTTCATCTATCTGATTCCCTACAGTGGTATCGGAGCTAGGCGCTTTGGTAGCACAAGAAGATGGCCGATCCTCAAGACCAACAGCAAGCTTTCAAAGGAAGCCGTTCCTCTCCAAGACACCCTCCTCCAGCGCCGATGGGAGAGCCCACTCAAGAAAATCTGCAACAACAAGAAGCACCACAAGGAGGAGTACACCCTCCTCCAACGCCGATGGGAGAGCCTACTCAAGGAAATCTGCAACAACAAGAAGCACCACAAGGAGTAGCACCGTCAAATCCCGTGGCAGCCGCTATAGCAAAGTTGACCCCACCACAAGGAGTTCCCGCAAATGAGTGGGCAGCCTTCCTAATGACCGTCCACAACCAAGTGGGCTTGGCCACCTATGAAGCAACCGTGCAAGCGTCAAGAGAAGCTATGGCTGCCATGGTTGCCCCTATTGCGAGCAATGCTCAAAATCCAGCCCCGGCTCAAGCGCCTCCACAAGAGCCAACGAGAGCAAGGAAACTCATCAAGCCCGGCAAACCCGACACTTTCAACCCCGGGAAAGGTGCCAACCTGAATTTATGGCTCTACCAAGTGGAGACGTACCTCGCATTCCTTGAAGTACCCGAGGAGGACTACGTTCCCTTTGCCGTTACCTTACTTAGAGGAGCAGCAACATCATGGTGGCGTAACTATCAAGCGGCTATATATCAAGCTATGGCGCACCCCATGCTCGGCCAAGAGCCCCCACCATCATATGCAAGATGGGCAGATTTTCGTGAGGCCCTCAAGAAGCAATTCATGCCCATCAATGCGGAGAAGATTGCCCGAGGAAAGCTCCACCATCTCAAGCAAACGACGTCCGTTCAAGAGTATACATCCAGATTTCACGCCCTCACTCTTGAGATCCCCAACATGTCTCTCGAGGAGAAGATTGACCGCTACATCTTTGGCCTCAAACCCAAGGTGGCAAAGGAAGTGGAGTTACGCGACTTGACGGACTTCTCAAAGATCATTGAAGTGGCCCAAAAGGTGGATACCTTGGATTTCAAGCACTCCGTGCCTTCATCTTCACGGGTACCGACGACGCGGGTGTACGCAGCCCCTTCCACATCCGAATCTGGACCCACACCCATGGAAATCGGAGTTATTAAAAGGGACCCCGCGGCTGCCCGGAAGAGTGGAAGACCCTCCAATGACACTTATGATGCAAGAAACCAGCAAGGAGTGAAAGCAAGACTCTCCCCGGCTGAAAAAGAAGCTCTCATGACGGCTGGACTATGCTTTTATTGCAAGGAAAAGGGCCATCGTGCACTTTCATGCCCCAAAAAGTTGTCAAAAAACGGACAGCGCCGGTAGGCCAGGAGCCTACCACCCCAAGACCCACTTCACGAGAAGGCAACACGCCAAGTGAGGTGGAGACCCCCGTTGAAGACGACGTTCCAGCCCCAATGAGTTTGAGAGGTTACCTTGGAGGAGAGAAGGTCCACATCTTGGTGGATAGCGGAGCTCAAGGCAACTTCATTGCTGCAGATTTTGCCACCAAGCACGGTATTACTATGCGAACTCTTGACCACGACGAGGAGATTATGATGCCCGATGGATTCTCCTATACTACCCCTTCCAAGAAGACGTACCCCTTGGCACTCTCTATCAAGTCCTTCAAGGATAGAGTAGTGTTCTCCCCCATGCAATTGGGCAAGTACGACGTCATCCTAGGGACGCCTTGGTTGACCAAGCACAACCCCCAAGTTGATTGGAGGACCGGTACTATCAAGATCAAGAATGACATCACTTCAAGAATCTGTATTTTGCGCGCAATCCAGAATATCCAGACCCAAGACATCCAGAAGCCGGCACACGAGATACTATTGTCCGCCCTCCAACTCAAGAGACTTGTGAGGAAGGGACACGAGCTTCTTTTGGCCTTGATCACGCCAAAAGACATCAAGAAAGACATCGAGAGTCAAGAAGGCAGCCCCGTTCCCAAGGAGATACAAGAAGTCTTAGAGGACTACAAAGAAGTGTTCTCCCCGGAATTGCCCAAGGGCCTACCCCCCAAAAGATTCGTAGACCACAAGATAGAGTTGGAGCCCGGAAGCAAGCCCATCTCTCGGCCTACGTTCAAAATGTCATACACGGAGCTAGACGAAGTCAAGAAGCAAATCAAGGAGCTACTGGAGCATGGCTTCATTCGACCTAGCAAGTCGCCATTTGGAGCCCCGGTGCTATTTGTCAAGAAGAAAGATGGTACCTTGAGGATGTGTGTGGACTATCGCGCCCTCAACAAGATCACCATCAAGAATCGATACCCGCTGCCGCGCATGGATGAGCTCATGGACCGGCTGGTTGGAGCCAAGTACTTCACGAAGATTGACTTACGGAGCGGCTACCACCAGATTCGCATCGCAGAACCGGACATAGAGAAGACGGCATTCAGGACAAGATATGGACATTTTGAGTTCATGGTCCTGCCATTTGGACTCACCAACGCGCCAGCAACTTTCATGACTATGATGAACACCATATTTCAGCCCATGTTGGACAGATTTGTGGTGGTATTCATCGATGACATCCTTATCTACAGCAAGACCCTTGAAGAGCATGCGAGACACTTGAAAGAAGTCCTTGAAGTATTGAAGCAAAACAAGCTATTTGCGAAGGAGTCAAAGTGCGAGTTTGCCAAACAAGAAGTGGAGTTCCTAGGTCTCCACGTGACTGCTGATGGCATCAAGATGGACCCCAAGAAGACCACGGTGGTGGAGGAATGGCCAACCCCCACGACCAAGAAAGAACTCCAGTCATTCTTGGGATTTGCCAATTGGTACAGAAAATTCATCCAAGGCTTCTCGCACATAGCAGCCCCCCTGACAGATCTACTCAAGAAGGACAGGCTATATACATGGACCGAGAAAGAGGAAGAGGCATTTCAAGAGTTAAAGCGAAGATTGACCACATCCCCGGTGCTCACACTCCCAAGTCCAAACCCAGATTGGCCCTTCCACGTCATCACCGATGCATCTTCCTATGCAATAGGAGCAATCCTGCTTCAAGACCAAGGCAAGGGACTGCAGCCCATCGCCTACGAGTCAAGGAAGCTAAATCCAGCCGAGCAAAATTATACAACCACGGAGCGAGAGGCATTGGCGATTGTACATGCCTTGAAGGTTTGGCGCTGCTACGTTGAAGGACGCAAAGTACTGGTCACCACGGACCACGAGGCGTTAAAGCACCTCCAAACGCAGCCGTATCTCTCAAGGAGACAAGCAAGATGGAGCGGATACTTGCAACAATACAACATCACGATTCAGTACCAGCCCGGCAAGACAAACCCGGCTGACCCCCTCTCAAGACTGCAATTAAATGCAGTGATGGTATCCCTGAAGACAGATCTGGAAGCTCGATTTTCAGCCGCCTATGAAAGAGACCCTTACTACAAGAACGGAGAAGCAGCCTTGGACCCATGCAAGAAGCAAGAAGGCAATTATTGGGTGAGGCAAGATACGGGCCAGAGATGTGTTCCTAATGACTTAGACCTCCGGCTCTTGCTTCTACGAGAAGCACACGACAACCCTCTTGGAGGACACTTTGGAATCCTAAGGACCACGGGCGTTCTAGCTAGGACTTATTGTTGGCCAGGCATGTCTAAGCAAGTCAAGGAGTACTGCAGGAGCTGTGACACATGCCAAAGAATCAAGCCATCATCGCAAAAGGCGGGAGGACTCCTCCAACCACTACCAATCCCCGAAAGACAATGGACGGACATCTCAATGGACCTTATCGTGGACTTGCCCGTGACACCTCGAGGCCATAATGCAATACTCACGGCGGTGGACAGACTTACCAAGATGGCTCATTTTATTCCCACGACGACTAAGGCTACAGCACCACAACTTGCAAGACTCATCTTTGACAACATCTTCCGACTCCATGGACTACCATCAAGAATTGTGTCAGATAGAGATCCAAGATTCACAAGCCAATTCTGGAAAAATCTCTTCAAGAACTTGGGTACATCGCTGGATATGTCTACTGCCTACCACCCACAATCAGATGGGCAAACCGAACGTATGAATCGCACCCTAAAGACCTCTCTAAAGGCCTACGTGTCTACCCTCGAGCAAGAATGGGACATGTACTTGACCCCCCTCGAGTTTGCCTACAACAACACTACGCAGGCCTCTACCCAAGCATCCCCATTCTTCCTCAACTATGGCTTCTATCCGACCACGCCACTGAGCTTCACGGCTGGCCATGATGAAGTACCTGCAGCCACAGATTTTATGGAGACATTAGAAGCAGCCCTTACAGCAGCGAAGAAAGCTCTACAACACGCGCAAGATGCTCAAGCAAGAGTGGCGAACAGATCCAGAAGAGAAATTACGTACAGAGTGGGTGACAACGTGTTACTATCATCCAAGAACATTTCCCTGAACAACAGGCCTGCCAGCAGCAAGTTCTCTCCCAAGTATTTGGGACCCTTCAAGATTATCCAGCAAGTCAACCCCGTTGCTTTCAAGCTAGAACTTCCCCAGACTATGCACATCGACCCCGTATTCCACGCTTCCCTCTTCAAGCCGTATGTGCAACCCGACAACAAGTTCCCGGGACGTGTGACAACCCCACCAGCTCCAACAATAGTGGATGATGATTTGGAGTATGAAGTGGAAGACATAGTGGCTATGAGAAATTTCAGGAGACAGCAGCAATACTTGATCAAGTGGAAAGGATATCCAGATTCGGAGAATAGTTGGGTGGCGGCGCACTACCTTGACAAAGTTCAGAGAAAGTTGAAGCGCTTCCATGCCGCCAACCCCCATCTTGGACCAGCCCCAAGTCTCTCTACTAGAAGCCCGAAGACTTCAGGGAGGCAGCCTGCCACCATCAAGAAGCAGCAGAAGACCCCTTGGAGGCAGCCTGCAAGAACAAGAAAGAGGAAAAATTGACATTAGACACTCTTCTCTTCTCGCAGTTTCTGGACAGAAAACTAAAACTGCTACTGGCGATAGGTCTCTTCATAATAAATTCTGAAAATTTACCTGGCTGTAGTCCATGAGTAGACGGTCATTTAGAGTCCAAGTTTGCTCAATTTGGAGCACTGGTGAGAGAGATATGATGCTCTAAGTAGAAGGGGGTCAGGCTGCTGGCATTGTTAGGACAGAATATGCCTTCTGACATTGTGCCTTCCCCTGAACTTGGAATGCTCTGAAACTCAAGACTCTGGTAGAACATCTTACAGCGCCCAGTTTGAGACTTAGTTTGCAGAATTTGGAGAAGTATAGAAGGACTTATGATTTTCAGAAGTTTCTGCACAGATTTGGAGGAGTGCCTACTCTCTCAGCTCTCAACGACACTCCAGAAATGAGAATGCTCTCAAATTTGGTGACCCGGTAGAGTTCTCCGACGCGGTCCGTCTGGCACTCGAATTTTCAGATTTGGAGCAGTTCTGTGGCCGCTATGAATTTTTGAGTTCGTGGCAGATTCTGGGCCAACTTGTACAATTTTCTTTATCATTAAGGAGTAGGCTAGCCAATAAGGTCACACCACCTACGACCTTGCCTAGTCTACCTTACATGTGTAGCACCTGACTTGGCGCCTTTGACTAGTCCTCTTCACATGTGTGGCATCTGACTTGAAACTGTTGACTAGTTTGCTCCACATGTGTAAGACCTGACTTGACGCGCCGAGACGTCGCTTTTTCTATCGGGGGGGTGATGTAGTGATTTGAGTTATTATATATTAGTTTGCATATATTTTAATGTTTTCAAATATATTTGGAGTAGTATTGTGTGGAGTCAAGTGTGAATAGGTACTCTAGTAACTTGGTTCATGTCCTTTGAACCTTCCAAGGCATTTTCGAAGTTAGAGGAAAGACCTAGAAGAACTCCATGTGGCAAAAGTCAGATGTGCCATTTTTAGGTCAAAAGGACATGTGTACATTATTCTAGAAAGAGGTGGCAAGTTTTGGGATGTGTTGGGTGCCAACACATCAACATACACCTTCCTAGAAATTACTTATGTAGCAAGTATATAAACAAGAGCTAGAACATAGAAAGACATTCCAGAATCACTCTTGTACTTGCCAAAATCCAGAAATATATTAACTTTCAAGAAGCCATCTCTCTTTCAAGAAGCTACCACTTGTGTTCAAAGATCCTTGTCTTGAATAGATAAAGTATTCTGTTTTACTAAGTACTTTATCTATCTGTTTCACTACAGTGGTATCGGAGCTAGGCACTTTGGTAGCACAAGAAGATGGCCGATCCTCAAGACCAACAGCAAGCTTTCGAAGGAAGCCCTTCCTCTCCAAGACACCCTCCTCCAGCGCCGATGGGAGAGCCCACTCAAGAAAATCTGCAACAACAAGAAGCACCACAAGGAGGAGCACACCCTCCTCCAGCGTCGATGGGAGAGCCTACTCAAGGAAATCTGCAACAACAAGAAGCACCACAAGGAGGAGCACCGTCAAATCCCGTGGCAGCCGCTATAGCAAAGTTGACCCCACCACAAGGAGTTCCCGCAAATGAGTGGGCAGCCTTCCTAATGACCGTCCACAACCAAGTGGGCTTGGCCACCTATGAAGCAACCGTGCAAGCGTCAAGAGAAGCTATGGCTGCCATGGTTGCCCCTATTGCGAGCAATGCTCAAAATCCAGCCCCGGCTCAAGCGCCTCCACAAGAGCCAACGAGAGCAAGGAAACTCATCAAGCCCGGCAAACCCGACACTTTCAACCCCGGGAAAGGTGCCAACCTGAATTTATGGCTCTACCAAGTGGAGACGTACCTCGCGTTCCTTGAAGTACCCGAGGAGGACTACGTTCCCTTTGCCGTTACCTTACTTAGAGGAGCAGCAACATCATGGTGGCGTAACTATCAAGCGGCTATATATCAAGCTATGGCGCACCCCATGCTCGGCCAAGAGCCCCCACCATCATATGCAAGATGGGCAGATTTTCGTGAGGCCCTCAAGAAGCAATTCATGCCCATCAATGCGGAGAAGATTGCCCGAGGAAAGCTCCACCATCTCAAGCAAACGACGTCCGTTCAAGAGTATACATCCAGATTTCACGCCCTCACTCTTGAGATCCCCAACATGTCTCTCGAGGAGAAGATTGACCGTTACATCTTTGGCCTCAAACCCAAGGTGGCAAAGGAAGTGGAGTTACGCGACTTGACGGACTTCTCAAAGATCATTGAAGTGGCCCAAAAGGTGGATACCTTGGATTTCAAGCACTCCGTGCCTTCATCTTCACGGGTACCGACGACGCGGGTGTACGCAGCCCCTTCCACATCCGAATCTGGACCCACACCCATGGAAATCGGAGTTATTAAAAGGGACCCCGCGGCTGCCCGGAAGAGTGGAAGACCCTCCAATGACACTTATGATGCAAGAAACCAGCAAGGAGTGAAAGCAAGACTCTCCCCGGCTGAAAAAGAAGCTCTCATGACGGCTGGACTATGCTTCTATTGCAAGGAAAAGGGCCATCGTGCACTTTCATGCCCCAAAAAGTTGTCAAAAAACGGACAGCGCCGGTAGGCCAGGAGCCTACCACCCCAAGACCCACTTCACGAGAAGGCAACACGCCAAGTGAGGTGGAGACCCCCGTTGAAGACGACGTTCCAGCCCCAATGAGTTTGAGAGGTTACCTTGGAGGAGAGAAGGTCCACATCTTGGTGGATAGCGGAGCTCAAGGCAACTTCATTGCTGCAGATTTTGCCACCAAGCACGGTATTACTATGCGAACTCTTGACCACGACGAGGAGATTATGATGCCCGATGGATTCTCCTATACTACCCCTTCCAAGAAGACGTACCCCTTGGCACTCTCTATCAAGTCCTTCAAGGATAGAGTAGTGTTCTCCCCCATGCAATTGGGCAAGTACGACGTCATCCTAGGGACGCCTTGGTTGACCAAGCACAACCCCCAAGTTGATTGGAGGACCGGTACTATCAAGATCAAGAATGACATCACTTCAAGAATCTGTATTTTGCGCGCAATCCAGAATATCCAGACCCAAGACATCCAGAAGCCGGCACACGAGATACTATTGTCCGCCCTCCAACTCAAGAGACTTGTGAGGAAGGGACACGAGCTTCTTTTGGCCTTGATCACGCCAAAAGACATCAAGAAAGACATCGAGAGTCAAGAAGGCAGCCCCGTTCCCAAGGAGATACAAGAAGTCTTTGAGGACTACAAAGAAGTGTTCTCCCCGGAATTGCCCAAGGGCCTACCCCCCAAAAGATTCGTAGACCACAAGATAGAGTTGGAGCCCGGAAGCAAGCCCATCTCTCGGCCTACGTTCAAAATGTCATACACGGAGCTAGACGAAGTCAAGAAGCAAATCAAGGAGCTACTGGAGCATGGCTTCATTCGACCTAGCAAGTCGCCATTTGGAGCCCCGGTGCTATTTGTCAAGAAGAAAGATGGTACCTTGAGGATGTGTGTGGACTATCGCGCCCTCAACAAGATCACCATCAAGAATCGATACCCGCTGCCGCGCATGGATGAGCTCATGGACCGGCTGGTTGGAGCCAAGTACTTCACGAAGATTGACTTACGGAGCGGCTACCACCAGATTCGCATCGCAGAACCGGACATAGAGAAGACGGCATTCAGGACAAGATATGGACATTTTGAGTTCATGGTCCTGCCATTTGGACTCACCAACGCGCCAGCAACTTTCATGACTATGATGAACACCATATTTCAGCCCATGTTGGACAGATTTGTGGTGGTATTCATCGATGACATCCTTATCTACAGCAAGACCCTTGAAGAGCATGCGAGACACTTGAAAGAAGTCCTTGAAGTATTGAAGCAAAACAAGCTGTTTGCGAAGGAGTCAAAATGCGAGTTTGCCAAACAAGAAGTGGAGTTCCTAGGTCTCCACGTGACTGCTGATGGCATCAAGATAGACCCCAAGAAGACCACGGTGGTGGAGGAATGGCCAACCCCCACGACCAAGAAAGAACTCCAGTCATTCTTGGGATTTGCCAATTGGTACAGAAAATTCATCCAAGGCTTCTCGCACATAGCAGCCCCCCTGACAGATCTACTCAAGAAGGACAGGCTATATACATGGACCGAGAAAGAGGAAGAGGCATTTCAAGAGTTAAAGCGAAGATTGACCACATCCCCGGTGCTCACACTCCCAAGTCCAAACCCAGATTGGCCCTTCCACGTCATCACCGATGCATCTTCCTATGCAATAGGAGCAATCCTGCTTCAAGACCAAGGCAAGGGACTGCAGCCCATCGCCTACGAGTCAAGGAAGCTAAATCCAGCCGAGCAAAATTATACAACCACGGAGCGAGAGGCATTGGCGATTGTACATGCCTTGAAGGTTTGGCGCTGCTACGTTGAAGGACGCAAAGTACTGGTCACCACGGACCACGAGGCGTTAAAGCACCTCCAAACGCAGCCGTATCTCTCAAGGAGACAAGCAAGATGGAGCGGATACTTGCAACAATACAACATCACGATTCAGTACCAGCCCGGCAAGACAAACCCGGCTGACCCCCTCTCAAGACTGCAATTAAATGCAGTGATGGTATCCCTGAAGACAGATCTGGAAGCTCGATTTTCAGCCGCCTATGAAAGAGACCCTTACTACAAGAACGGAGAAGCAGCCTTGGACCCATGCAAGAAGCAAGAAGGCAATTATTGGGTGAGGCAAGATACGGGCCAGAGATGTGTTCCTAATGACTTAGACCTCCGGCTCTTGCTTCTACGAGAAGCACACGACAACCCTCTTGGAGGACACTTTGGAATCCTAAGGACCACGGGCGTTCTAGCTAGGACTTATTGTTGGCCAGGCATGTCTAAGCAAGTCAAGGAGTACTGCAGGAGCTGTGACACATGCCAAAGAATCAAGCCATCATCGCAAAAGGCGGGAGGACTCCTCCAACCACTACCAATCCCCGAAAGACAATGGACGGACATCTCAATGGACCTTATCGTGGACTTGCCCGTGACACCTCGAGGCCATAATGCAATACTCACGGTGGTGGACAGACTTACCAAGATGGCTCATTTTATTCCCACGACGACTAAGGCTACAGCACCACAACTTGCAAGACTCATCTTTGACAACATCTTCCGACTCCATGGACTACCATCAAGAATTGTGTCAGATAGAGATCCAAGATTCACAAGCCATTTCTGGAAAAATCTCTTCAAGAACTTGGGTACATCGCTGGATATGTCTACTGCCTACCACCCACAATCAGATGGGCAAACCGAGCGTATGAATCGTACCCTAAAGACCTCTCTAAAGGCCTACGTGTCTACCCTCGAGCAAGACTGGGACATGTACTTGACCCCCCTCGAGTTTGCCTACAACAACACTACGCAGGCCTCTACCCAAGAGTCCCCATTCTTCCTCAACTATGGCTTCCATCCGACCACGCCACTGAGCTTCACGGCTGGCCATGATGAAGTACCTGCAGCCACAGATTTTATGGAGACATTAGAAGCAGCCCTTACAGCAGCGAAGAAAGCTCTACAACACGCGCAAGATGCTCAAGCAAGAGTGGCGAACAGATCCAGAAGAGAAATTACGTACAGAGTGGGTGACAACGTGTTACTATCATCCAAGAACATTTCCCTGAACAACAGGCCTGCCGGCAGCAAGTTCTCTCCCAAGTATTTGGGACCCTTCAAGATTATCCAGCAAGTCAACCCCGTTGCTTTCAAGCTAGAACTTCCCCAGACTATGCACATCGACCCCGTATTCCACGCTTCCCTCTTCAAGCCATATGTGCAACCCGACAACAAGTTCCCAGGACGTGTGACAACCCCACCAGCCCCAACAATAGTGGATGATCATTTGGAGTACGAAGTGGAAGACATAGTGGCTATGAGAAATTTCAGGAGACAGCAGCAATACTTGATCAAGTGGAAAGGATATCCAGATTCGGAGAATAGTTGGGTGGCGGCGCACTACCTTGACAAAGTTCAGAGAAAGTTGAAGCGCTTCCATGCCGCCAACCCCCATCTTGGACCAGCCCCAAGTCTCTCTACTAGAAGCCCGAAGACTTCAGGGAGGCAGCCTGCCACCATCAAGAAGCAGCAGAAGACCCCTTGGAGGCAGCCTGCAAGAACAAGAAAGAGGAAAAATTGACATTAGACACTCTTCTCTTCTCGCAGTTTCTGGACAGAAAACTAAAACTGCTACTGGTAATAGGTCTCTGCATAATAAATTCTGAAAATTTACCTGGCTGTAGTCCATGAGTAGCCGGTCATTTAGAGTCCAAGTTTGCTCAATTTGGAGCACTGGTGAGAGAGATATGATGCTCTAAGTAGAAGGGGGTCAGGCTGCTGGCATTGTTAGGACAGAATATGCCTTCTGACATTGTGCCTTCCCCTGAACTTGGAATGCTCTGAAACTCAAGACTCTGGTAGAACATCTTACAGCGCCCAGTTTGAGACTTAGTTTGCAGAATTTGGAGAAGTATAGAAGGACTTATGATTTTCAGAAGTTTCTGCACAGATTTGGAGGAGTGCCTACTCTCTCAGCTCTCAACGACACTCCAGAAATGAGAATGCTCTCAAATTTGGTGACCCGGTAGAGTTCTCCGACGCGGTCCGTCTGGCACTCGAATTTTCAGATTTGGAGCAGTTCTGTGGCCGCTATGAATTTTTGAGTTCGTGGCAGATTCTGGGCCAACTTGTACAATTTTCTTTATCATTAAGGAGTAGGCTAGCCAATAAGGTCACACCACCTACGACCTTGCCTAGTCTACCTTACATGTGTAGCACCTGACTTGGCGCCTTTGACTAGTCCTCTTCACATGTGTGGCATCTGACTTGAAACTGTTGACTAGTTTGCTCCACATGTGTAAGACCTGACTTGACGCGCCGAGACGTCGCTTTTTCTATCGGGGGGGTGATGTAGTGATTTGAGTTATTATATATTAGTTTGCATATATTTTAATGTTTTCAAATATATTTGGAGTAGTATTGTGTGGAGTCAAGTGTGAATAGGTACTCTAGTAACTTGGTTCATGTCCTTTGAACCTTCCAAGGCATTTTCGAAGTTAGAGGAAAGACCTAGAAGAACTCCATGTGGCAAAAGTCAAATGTGCCATTTTTAGGTCAAAAGGACATGTGTACATTATTCTAGAAAGAGGTGGCAAGTTTTGGGATGTGTTGGGTGCCAACACATCAACATACACCTTCCTAGAAATTACTTATGTAGCAAGTATATAAACAAGAGCTAGAACATAGAAAGACATTCGAGAATCACTCTTGTACTTGCCAAAATCCAGAAATATATTAACTTTCAAGAAGCCATCTCTCTTTCAAGAAGCTACCACTTGTGTTCAAAGATCCTTGTCTTGAATAGATAAAGTATTCTGTTTTACTAAGTACTTTATCTATCTGTTTCACTACACAATTAGTTTTTGGGTCGCATAACGATTGTCATTTTGCAGTATGGGCGACCGCTAAACTGACGAGCAGCAATATACGATATGGCTGGTAGATTAACTTTCAACCTTCACATAAGTTTGGCGGAGTGTTGATTATAGGTCGAATTACTGGAAGTTTTGGTTTAGCTGAGCGCGCCTAAGTTAGAATATCTAGAATATTTCTTACAATTTATGTGGACGTCAAATGGACCCGACACGTTAGATTAGCCCGATCAGGCAGATTCTTGAAGTTTCGAGAGGGGACAAATTGACCAACATTTTGAAATTTTGTTGCTAAGCGGCTGTCCCTCATAGAGATGAGAGATTGTTGTAAAAACTAGAAGTGGGGATAATTTCCTCGTTACTTATGAATTTTCACTCTTATAAAATTTTATGGGTACATTATGAAAATACTTTTTATCCTAAACCACTTGTGGAAACTTTATTGCTGTTATGAGTGTTCAATAACTTGTAAAGCTTTCTTTTTAAATATACTGCTACACTCTTGAGTAATTGCAACTAGTTTGGTTCCTCATGAGTTGATACGCTTCCACTTGGGTTGGAAAATCAAGGCAGTGGGGAAAGGGCTCAACGTTTAGGTGAGATGAGCCTTTGTGCCCCTCGCAATTGGACGTGGGTGCAAGTTTACTCAAGAGTAGAGTAGTTTGGGATTAAGGATGTGGGTGGGATGGGCATGCATTTGCCCTGCATCTCGGCGTGCTCGCATGCACTAGTGCGGGGGCAGGCCATGTGGATGTTCTTTTGTCCGGGCCCCACTATAAACCAGAAATTATAATGTATTACTGTTGAGATAATGCTTGTGGGATACATCAAGCGCACACTTGACATACTGAGGAGGCATGGCACCAACTTAGGGACTAGTGTGATTGATTGTGTGAGATCCTCACATTCGTTTTGTTAGTCGATACATATTGATGAACCTCAAAATCATGGCAGACAATGATTTGGCTATTACTCATATATGGCCTATATCGCAACTTAAACGGTATGTGCTGCACTGTTGTGCATTAAGTTACAAGGCAAGGTACAAATTGTTGATAGCCTTGGTGCCCAGATGACATTGGCAAGTACGCGATGGGCTCTCATCCTCCAGGAGTACGAATTTGACGTTCGTACACCACCGCTCTGGAGTGACCAACCTCTACGTCTTCATGGAGTATAATATTACACCAGAAAAGTATTGAGCACATCTATTGTGCAGATGTAGCTTGTGGGAAAGGTTGATCGTAATAAAGAGGGTGAGAGTGCTGTATGTGGTACGAGAGTCCAACGCCCACCGTGTGTCACATGTACATACCCTTCATCTGGCACATTCGATGAACATCAAGCTCACTGTCTGGCATGGCTTGGGCCAGCCCAAGGGCATATGTATATGTACATAGATATAGATTCATTTGCGAAATATGAACTTTTTGGGACAACATTGCTTATGAATGTCAATCTCTATTTGCTATACATATTTGAGCAACTCCTTTTGTACGCTGTGTATAAGATAATTGCAGCCGCATAAATGCATGCATGTTCCAAACATGCAGCCGAATGCACATATATCATGTCACTACTAGATAGGTACTCGGAGAGTTCCAATAAGAAACAATCCAAAAGCATGGAAATTAGCCTTCGCACTAAGTCAAGATCACTTCCTTCATTGCAGTGGTAGCTGCAGAGGTTGTGCTCCCACCTTGACTCTACTCGCAGCGTGCATAGTGCTACTAATCATAACATATGGAGGCATTGACTACGACATCATGAAGGCAAAGTATATCGTGCTTACTTGCACCGAGTAGCTGGGAGCTTGACATCAAGCACGCGTGCTACAACTCTTCTACCACTAATTTGCATAATGATATTTCTTATGCATGGTGCCTTCTCTATCACCATAATACTTCATAAGACCCCCTTAGTCCTCCTGTAGTCTATGCAAAGGGGAGTAAGGGGAGGGGGCAGGAGGCGTGTGATGCGTTCCAAATGAAACCTGTGCGCTTCTTGCTGTTTGCCCTGAGCTCTCAAGCAAACAGGCTATGCCCGCTGACCAAGTGCTGCCAGAGATAAGGACATATTTGTAGGATGACAACGACAACAGGGTTACGATATATGTACATGTACGAACTTTCTAAGCTCCGGCACGTCTCTGCACCCCCCCTTACAGGATCACTAAACATCTACAACCGCCAGCTGCTTGCTTCGCTACCGAGGAAAGCACTATGAAGAGAAGACCGAAGATGCATCTTCTTGGCTTTCCTGGCCAACGTTCCTGGCAAGCAGAAGGTGCGCTGTTGCTAAACTATAAGCGCTGAACGATAGCTTCGCTGCTGAAGTTTGCACCATTGTTGACAGCTCCGTGCTTGAAATTCGCAGCGCCAGTCCATCCCGGCTGGCCTCCCTAGCGAGGAGCAGAGCTTGGTGCGCTGTCATAGTCGAGAACCTCGCTGTCAGTGACCGACCTGGAGTGCCGCACGATGGACCGGCCCACCGAATTGATCCAGTCCTCTTTCTCCTGCATCATCACGTAAGCAAGCACGCGCAAGTGCACGCAATCCCAGGCAAGCAACAACAAGCAGGGGCACCTCCAGGCCCTCTCAGCAGCAGTAGGAGTGACCCACAACTCGACGTGACTCAGCTTTCGGGACGACGACGTTTGCCTTTCAGAGCAGAGCGGCCGTTGAAAGCCAGAGGTAGATGCATACGTAGGGAAGGAAATCTGTCCTTCGAGAAATGTAACACCTATTTCGCCCCACAAGGAAAACTTCAGCAATCTATGCGGCGCCATCGGAAGGAAGAACGACACTATAGGCACATCTGAATCTAAAGCAGATGACATCAACCCTCATGAAACACCCCTAGCGCTTCTATTCCTGAGAATGGGTCGCAATCACTTTGCTGCTCCTACATGCACTAGCCAATGCTCCCGTATGCTTAATTCAATCACAGAATGCGCCGACAAGACACCACCCGGCAACACCATCCAGCGACAGCCCATTCTCTGACCCATTCTGAAAGCCCATACTTAAAAAGCTGAAGCCCACGTCGTCCCTGGAGTTAGGTCCAGAAAGGAGGAGATTGCTCCTCCTCTGAGCTCTAGTGCAGAGCAATTGCTGCCGAGCAACAACTTAGCCTCAGGAAGACCAGGCAGTGAGGATGCGCAACGTGTGCTTTCCAGCTCTAATACTCCCTGCTTTGCTCGACCTCGACGCGCAGATACTCAGGCACCCTCTCGCAGCTAGGACTGCCGAAGAAGAATCACACCACAGCCTACACTAACGAGCACACCAACCCTCACACCAGCCCTCACACACAAGCCTAACACGTCATTGCCCTTGTCTACCAGTCATGGTCACAACGGGTCATCAGTCATTACACCGACGATCCTCACAACTCAAATTCACGAGCTGTGGTGGGCCGCACCTTGTCATTGTCAGCGATAAAGAACATGGTCTCCTGATTGGTCGAGAGCTCAAAGGCATAGGGCCTGTTGAGCAAATCTTCGGCTCCCTTGATAGTCAGGCAGCTGCTCACGGAGATGATCCCCCTGGGCCGCGATTGCTGCATCCCGGCATCAACCAGGGAAGTCCCATTGTCGTTCTTACTTTTCTTATGGCAAGAGAGAACCCCAGGCTCACTGTCATGCGCGCTGCATGCGTCGCGATTGCTGCATCATGATTCATCATGATACGAGCCCTACGAAGTTTCTTCTATACATTATGCGAGAATATTCCAGTCCCAGTGTGATGCTAATCAGCATCATGTTGAGTTCCGGCACAAACACTTGGCCTTGATTGACTCAACCCGCACCATCCGTAGCAGGCCAGTAGTACTCATGCACATCCGTGGGTACAAGGGCTGTTGCCTCTGCACCTCTTTTTAGTCTCAAGCGAGATCAGGTCCAGGTACTGCCTGGTTTACATGTCGGTGATTCAGGACTTACTGGGGTGACATTTTCGTCCAAGAACCAGAATATTTTCCCCTGCTTCAGAATAAACCACCTCTTCCTCCAGGTCTTAATGTATTCTCCTGCACGTGAAATCTCATATTTAATGTAAGCACAGTGGAGCAGAGAGAGACCACAAAAGTTTCACAAAGAACTGCTTCAGACGTGCTGTGAAGCAGAACCAAAGGAACGCCGAAAAGCATGATGGAGCGCTAGGTAGTATAGGGTATGCTTATTCCGTAAAATTAGCAATGATATGTGAACCAACAGGTTCATAGAAAATGTGACATTTATACATATACCTTGTTTCAAAAGCCATCCCTGTCTCTCCGGGTTGTTCCAAAACTCGACCTGGTCAAGACCGGAAGAAAGACTCAGAAGTGGTCTGGTTTGTGTTCATCCATGAATAGGTCAAAGTGAACAACTACTAGTTTGAAATAGAGCACGTGGAAGAGAAAGGAGGTCCACTCTATGATTGACATGTAGTGCGTCAACTCAAGACACACCCACGGCAAGCAACGTTACAAGTGAATGATTGAATGAGAACAGTAGAAGGGCGGTGAGGTTAAGTCACCTGATCACCATCTGTTGGCTTGGAAGCTCCAAACAAAGACGAGAACATAGACATTTTGACTATAATCGAACTCCAGCACCGACTAAGTTAAAAACAGAGGCAAGATGACGGAAACTGAGGAGAATGACTAAAAGCTGCGCATTGTTGTGCCTTCATTTTCAATCTACCCCCTGAGCGTGCAGGCTCGGTGAGAGACTTAAGCAGCTTTGGTAGTCATACAGCGTACGTCCCCAACATACCAAATGAGCTAGTGGAAGACATGTCTTTGGGCATATGGCAGACGTACAGACAGAAACGAGAGACGGGTCATGCAACCCACCCACAAACGGGTCTCGTTATGGGCTCATACAAAGTCATCGCACCATTCTGGCAAGTTTTCGCCATCTAATCAAGCCAATCATGACTGAATATGTTGGAAAATCTAAAAAACATCTCATTTGTGCCTGCCGGATATTATCAAGAGGAAGGACGTACAATAAAAGCTTTCGCAATAACATCGAATGAGTTTCGGTCAACTGCAAGTTGTACGTAGTCTGGTCGGTCTTTTAACGGCATCCATCGCATGATCCATCCTGTTCAATCAGGTTTCATCTGGTGCCAAAAGATTCCGGGTACTTCTATACGGTCCCTAGGGTCAGCGGCTGACGAGCACCAATAAAAGTTCCAAAAATCAAATTAAACACACTTGAAAGTGACTTAAATTGTCGACTCAGCAACCTGTGACTCGTTTGGCCGGCTAGAGGTCATTGCCCTTCCGCTGCAATCCTGAAAGCTGTTCCCTCCCAAGAGCCTCCTGAATGTTGGTCCATGTGGACGTCACACAGCTCACATTACACCAGGATATAAGTTGCCAGCTATGGCAAGCTATACGGACTAACGTTACGCCCGCTAATGAGCAACTGCGAATTGGTGTCATTGCATGCTTGACCGAAGACAGAACTACTGGGCGTTCCTGCTCAGCCATTGTTGGTTTTTTGCAGGGTCCAAGGGCCCCATGTGAGCGCACATGAGCTACCTGAGACGTGAGCTGCACCTTTGCGCCATGACACGAAGTACAGGAATTGAAGTGAGGACTTTCATATTCGACCAGTAGTTAGGTTGTTGACGAGCTACAGCTGCTCCTGCATTCTGAAAGAGCGTCGTGGATTCTCAATTAGTTTTCACCAGTGAACAGCTTGGTGCTTCTTGCGCCGTTCTCGTTCATGTTGCAACAGGCCGTGCGCTTCTTGGTAACAATTCCTTGGAGAGGCCTTAGCGGAAATAACCATGGACGATGACGGACTAGTCACTCACTCCTCTGAAGAGCAGAGGAAACTAGAGCAAGACGTGGGGGAAATATATGGGGCGTTCGCGCAGCACCCAGACGAGCTTGATAGGCAAGTCCGTCCGTCTGCTTACCTCTTCGGGGTCACTTGATTGCTCCAATTCGGAGCCTGCCCCGCCCTGCCCCCCCACCAGCGAGTCTCTTTGAGTAGCCAATGCATACAAAGTTTCTCATTAACTTTTAAGGAGAGCCTTTGGGCACTGTGCAAGCCCGGCGGCTCACTGTCAGCTCTCTCTCATCAATTCGTCAACATCAGCTCATCAGTCCATCAGCTCATCAGCTCTCCAGTGTTGTCGGTTCTTGACGAGGTGAGAGCCACAAGAGCTTCACCAGGGCGCAGGGTATAGGGTGCAAGAAGGCGACTGATGAGAATCTGAGGAGGCTCACTGTGCAGGCTGGAGCTGCAGAGGAGGAAGCACGTAGCATTCTGCCTGAAAGGCCTGGAGCATCTGTCGGGCGGCTATGCTGTCCTGGACGCGAGGTGTGTTGGCACTGGACACACTCGCTCACATATCAAACTTCTCCAAGCATGCATGCCCTCATCCTCCCAACCTCCTCCTCTTTCCCCGGAAACTTGGACGAGCTGCCAGATGGCACAATATTGGAAGAGGAGGGGGAGGAGAGGGAGGGGGAGGGAAATGGGGAGGGGGAAGAGGTAGGGGGA
>WELA01004762.1:301344-317251 GCA_009602735.1 Mesotaenium endlicherianum | reverse complement strand
CCCCCTCCCCTCTCCGGGTGGCTATCCTACTGGCATGTCAGTACCGGCAACTCATGCACCTGCCCATGCTTTTTTCTGCCCTGCCACGCCTCAGCCGCTGCATGTGCGCCACCTGGTGCTTTCTTGACAGACTAGTCCCCAGAGCGCGCTCCTGACTCCCTCCTTTCTGTTGTTTTGATTTTCCTGACTTTCAACGCGCAGGCCCGGCAACAGGTGGCACGGACGGCCGGGGGGTAGCCAGCCAGGAGGAGGATAAAGCAGTCGGCCCGTCTGGACTTGCGACAGCTGGCCCGGCCCTGGGCGCAACACCTGTCCCTGCCCACCGCACGACACCAGGCGCTGCACCCGCCGCTGCAGCTGCCAGAAATGCCAAAATCGACGCCGGGGCTGCTGAGGAGAAGAAGGCTGCGGGGAGAGGAAGCTCGGCTGTTGCGGAGGGGCCGAAGGGCGCTGCTGGTCCCCCCACAGCCACAGCCACGACCGCGGCGAGGAGGAAGGCTGCAGCCAGGCGGGAAGCTGCTGCTGCAGCTGCTCTCGCCAGAGCCAGCGCGGGCGCGGGCGCTATGATGTCAGGAGGTTCAGGAGACTCAGACAGACTTGCGGAGAAGATGCAGGGCGCGCTGCATGAGTGGGAGGACGGGGCGCGGGCGGCTGCGAGGAGCAAGAAGCCGAGAAGCTTGTCGGGGTCGGAGGACCGTGAATGGGAGTGCGCCACGTGTACACTCCTCAACGGGGTAAAGCTCCACGCCCCCCCTGGTTGCACCTGCTCACAGTGGGCTCCTGCGCTGGCTCCTGCGCCGTGTCTGACCGGTGAAAAATCATCGGGGGCTGTTGTTGTCCCCAAGCCATACTTTCAAATGTCATCGAGCCCACCCGCTGCCCATCCTGTACCCTTTGGAATGGAAGAGGGACACGAGAGAGGAAGGGAGCGATCCCCTTGATTGCAGAGGATGTACGGGCTCCAGACAGGCTGGGTAGAGGTTAGGGAGAGACTAGGAAGAGTTTTCATAGCGGAGAGATGCACACGGAGCAAATGAAGGAAGCCTGATGCTGCGGCGGGCGGGCGGCATGCCGGACGACGTGCTGCGCGCGCGTGTTCGGTTGTTACGCCCTCACAGGTCGCACAGCGGATGATCCGCGCGCATACGCGCGGGACCGTGTGTTGACCGAGAAGCTAAGCTTGCGCCTGTTTTCACAGCCAGTGTTTGTTCGATGACCAAGCGCCACCTGTGACCCATCCAGGGGCCTGATGATGTGGCGTCGGAAGGGGCTTGTGGTAAACGCCCTCTCGTGAGAGACGGGAGTGCGGCGGAGGCGGAGAAGTGGGAGAGGGTCAAGGGTGGCGGAATGTTGCCGGACGGGACTTCAGAGAGCTCACATGGGGGGAGGCACTCCTCTTGGCAGGCGTAGGGCGTGAGGGGGTCTCTTCTCTCTCTCCTGCTTCAGGAAGCCCCCTACCCCCTTTTCTACTCTCTGGCTGCACTTCACGTGCCAAGCCTGCCGAGGCCACGGGGATGGCGCCATATTGAGATGGCTTAGCTGGCTGCGTTGGTTGCACCGATCTTAGGATCGGTTGCGAGGTCGCCCGCGCTCCCACAAGGGCCCCTTAGCTCACTTGGAGATCTACAATCGCTTGCCCATCTGCGGCTAGCTGGGCACGGACGGCGGGGAGGCGGCAGGCGGCAAGGCAGCAGGTGGCCAGGCGCGGGGAGGGGGGGGGGGGCAGCATGAGAGGCACGCCCTTCGTTTTCGGCATGAGGCGGTGTGCGAGAGTGCAAGAGCGCCCCCTGTAGCGAGAGGATACCCTATGGCAGTTGTGTTTGGGTTCTCCTGCTGCTTCTACTTTCTCTTGCTACTGCCACTAACACTACTATTCCTGCTACTGCTAGTATCAACGACCAGACGACTGCTACTGCCTGCTGTCGCTGAGTCCTCCTGTTTCTTGCGAACCTTAACATGCTCATATTGAAAACTTGCTTACGCTGGGAGCCTGCAGGAACTGGCACTCCAGTGCGGGGCATGCGGACAGATCCGGCCGCAGCCGCAGCTTGCAGTCCTTGCAGCGGGAGCGGGAGCAGGAGCGGGAGGAGGGCCAGGGGCAGCAGCAGCAGGGCCAGGGGACGTCGGGCGGGGCTGGACGTGCCGGCAGTGCACGCTGGCCAACCCCAACGCAGTGGAGCGGTGTGCGGCGTGTGACATGTGGCGGCACTCCTACGGCCCGCCGGCGGCCTCTTTCACGCCTTACGTGGGCTCCTAGCGACAGCTGCTCTCTCTCACTGCTCCCATCCATTGGACACGGAGAGTTCGCTACTTCCTGAGGCCCCTTGGGCGGCCCCTTTCGCCTCGCACGTACGTGGAACCCGAGCAACAGATTGCGCTCTCTATTTTTCGCTTCTTCCTTGCACCAGTATATCACGTGCACAGGGAAGGGCCGCCATTTTCTGTAGCCTGAGGGTTAAATTGTAGCCCGAGGGCCGCCACTTCCTGTTGCCTGAGGGCCCGCCTCTTTCGCCGACCCCTCATGCGGGAATTTATAGCAAGAGCCTCGGCTGAGTTGCTCTCCAGTATTGCAATTGTACAGTGTACATATCCTCGTATGTTTTGTGCACTTTGTAAGAAGCATTTTGCACGAGTGCTCAGAGAGAATTAGAGGAATTAGAAAGGAAAGAGAGCCTAAAGGGAGTGAAGACAGGAGTACAATGATGCCATCTACATTCTTAAGAAATACTTTTCTGTGTCTTGCCAGCTAGATATGTAGGTAGTATTATTGTAGGTTATCAGATTGCACTTCACTGGCATCCATCACGAACACTTCCTTTCTGTTTGACGAGGGGCTCTGGGTATATTATCGACTGCTACATCACGTGCACGCATGCTCCCTCCTACTATGCGTGGCACAACAATAATAGTGTGCGCGATCAGACACATGAAAACAAGACTTCATTGCAAGTACCCCGTTAATATGCTTCATCATGCACTCGTGCAGTTTTCGCATGAGATGTGCCTGCGGCCATATGTGGTTGCAACATAATCATCCAGGTTACCCCCTGCAGAGTGTGCGCTATCCCTTGGCTCAGCAGCATTTTGAATCACACGCGCATGCCTACTTTAGCTGAAACAGCGCCCATGTTGTTTTGCTACAGGGCCAACAGGTACTGTTATCTAAGTATGACTCGACTGATAAAGACAGGAGTTCGAATTTATACCAGCACTTAAATAGAGAAGGTGTATCTCATCTCTCAGACAGCAAAGCAATATAACGTGTAGAAATACCGACTACTGACCAACGTACATAAAGCAGTGAGACCGTTTCATACTTTTTGCGTTGTACAGCAACGTTACTCTGCGTACCTGGAGACGGGCAGTAGCCCAATTTCTTTTTTGCTCTACGCTGGCCACTTGATCAAGCCTGGACCGATACACAAGGAGTGTCGTACGAGTGAAGTACATGTGGAATGAATGATATGCTTGTCATGTGCTTGTTTGGTAAGGTTCTGAAATATGAGACGTGGGGACACTCTAGTGATTATCAGTTCCACACACAAACAGACATATATTGGACGGCCTTTGAGCACATCATCATGCCTCTCTACAGCTTGTCTTCTATTCGCTTGAAATGGAGTCCGATAATTTTTCATTTACATATATATTTTATCAACTTCCGTATGGCTGCTTTGTGTAAGTGTGAGGCTCAAACTGTGTATGTTGTAAACTCCTGGCAATGCGGCTTGACTTACCCACACATCTAAATTTGAGGTCGTGCAACACACGCATGCTGTTCATGGGGGCCAGATAATAGCTTGATATCTTAAACATCACCCTTGTAAAGTATACTCTACACCCGAAGACCTTGCAAGAGACGTAATTGCAACTACATGGCATGCGTGACTCCAGGTACAGTATGTACATTGTTACAGAAGAAAGTTTTTTGTTAAAAGGTCAACCACAGTTGAGGAATGTTTAAAATCAAGACAGGCCACTGCACCACATGCATACCAACACTGATTCTCGCACCAATTCATCTAAAGAGGTTGAAACTCAAGGCTGCAATGCTGACAATGTTTCAGATGTAATGAAAAGCAGGTGTTAGTGGAAAAATATGTCAACCACAAGAAGACAGGTGGCGGTTCAAGAGCTGGGACATATTCTAAGTTTTCAGGTTGGTATTAAATATGTGCTTCTGAATGTACTCGTGAGAGTAATCTATGTCCGCATGAGCTTATCTTATCCAGCTTTGGCATGGGGACCTTTCATTCTTCACCCATCTCCAGCTGGACGCTTTGACCTGGGTTGACCCTACAGAAGGCAGCTCATTCACAGTCAATTCAATAGAACCGAACGTCCAGGATTGCGCTACAGCTTCCAGATGATCTATTTGTGTGAGCGTGACAAACACCTAGCAAAAAGTCATGCATATTGGTGAGGTCCGGCAGGTAGCAGCCTCGTAGGCAAGAGATAACCACTCCAATTCCATCAATAACGTGTTTTGAAGGCCCCTGCCCACTCACCCACAGTACCAAGACTGGCACCAAGCCAGAGGCCCGTCCCTTAGACCTACTGACTACCCGTAAGTGAGTTCACAGTAGGAGGATGAGTTAAGTTCAGATTGAAGCCTAAAGAAAGCCTTTGCAAAGTGGGTGCTAATGTCTGTTTGGATGTAAAACAAGAATGATGGAGGTCCGCTCACTCATGATCTAGATTCAGTGCAGGCTGTGCAGCTAACTAAACTATTAGCTGCTTACTAAATATATTGTCTGCAAGCATTGTATTCCTCAAACAATCTTCTCAATAGTCATGTATATCAAATTATATATTGGCCACAAACTGATAATTTTGACGTATGGTGCGTGTGAAATGCAGCACTAGCTGGCAATGATGAGAAATGTGTGAGAAGAAGAGGGAATCGTCTGGAGGAATATAATTTCCATTAGGTTCTAAGAAGCGCCTTTTATTCAGTAGGATTCGAGAGGTGTCTTGGCAGAAACTAACTTGGCTGCAAGCCAAATAAGAGTGTGTGAACTCACAATGCTGAAATACTCGGCCAAGCTGGCGACAAAGTTGTTGAAGAATATGTAGTAAGTAAAGAGAACTACTTGACCATTCCACTTGATGGAGCCTAAGTTGGGTAGAGAAGTTAAATTGGAAAAATGTACCTGGATACTATAATTAATAATCTCATGTTGGATCCACCTGAGCTGTGTGATTAATTTACTATCTGAAAGCTAACCTCTACGTCTTCCGGAGGTCAAATAAATATGAGAAACATACCTACAAGCTTACTAGCGCAAGAAGAGCAAGGGCAATCGTGATGAAGACCTTGTTGGAAACCAGGGCCCCTGCAAGTAGAACACGGAAGACATTGTTGATTGAGCAGCTGAACAGTTTATAAACAAGTATACGTTGTACCCACACCACCATAGGCCGGCACTCAAGCAGGGTACCAGGAGCAAGCATTTCACTGTACTCTGGCAATGTCCTCCACTAGTAAGAACCATAGTAATTTAAGACAGCACATTGAAACTTCAGAGAAAGCTACAATCAGCAAAGTCACCACAGGCTGTGTGCTGGGACGTACCAGCTCCCTTGGGGGGAGGGGATGCGCTGGGAGGAGATGCGCCTGTAGGTGACGAGCTAGGTGGTGATCCAGCTGGGGGCGTGACAGCGGCAGAAGAAGCAGGGGCTGGGGCGGGTGCTGATGCACCAGGAGGAAGAAGAAGCGAGATGTCTGTTGGGATGAGGACGCGGTCAATCCCCTGAACTGAGTGAACTCCGCTCACGACCACATCGACCTCAATGGCTTTCGCAGCTGTGCTGACGTTGAATCCAGTTTGGTTGGGGTAGAAGTACTGCTCCCCCTCCCTGGACCTAGTGTACACGAGAGGCCCGAGCAGAGTAGGAAGGCCCGAGGTCGTTGCCTGCATCAAAAAAATAACAACTCTTCCCTTCAAAAATCATGTAACATTTTGCAAAGTCACGTTTAAGGTGTTGATTACATCAAAATTTATGCGTTCCCACTTCTCCATGGACAGTATTATCGTAAGCCCATAATTGCCCCTGCGCAATGTAACCCCAGTTCTTGAAGGAGAGGCCATCTTGCTTACTAGATGCCTCCATCAACCCAGCACAGCCTTGCAGCAGTGAATCGGAACCTGTTTTGAGCAAGACCTGAAGATAGCACTTTTCAAACTAGTGCTTCAATAGAATACACAATGAGGTGCAAACGAAGCACCTGAAGGTCCTGGTTCTCCTTGTATTGCGTGACGACGTGGTAGCTCAACACTTTCGCGAGCACTGTGAGGCCTTGAGGTCCAGCTAGCTGAGACCGGATGTCAGCAGGAAGCTTTGTGTACGCGTCGTTGACAGGGGAGAGAAGAGTGGAGGCATTTAATTTAGCAAGAGTAACCAAAAATCCTGTCTCGTTGAGGTACTTCAGACTTGTTGACTGGTCGGGGAGCTGGCTGAGGTTCGAAAGGATAACGTCGTACTCGTCCTGCTGAGCTTGAGTTAGGCCTTTAATGGTAGCGCTTTCTGCCACAGCTACCAAGGCAGCGAGAAACAGCACTGTGTAAAAACGGTTCGAAGCCATGACGAGAGATTCGAGGAACTCGCCAAAGACACGATGTCTACAGTAATTGCTGAAGACCACTCTCAATAGAATTGTGCTTGTGAGGCACTGGGACGAAGACCAAGGCGCTGTTCAGGAAGCACAATTCTTGTGAGGGGGGATCTTTTGGTTGCAAGCAGCGTAGTACACTGGCTTTGAGCTGCCCTACTGGCTTTGAGCTGGTTTGAGCAGCTTCAAGCTGCACTTCGATCACATTCAAGCGGTGCTCGTGTGATATTGTCGGTGGTCCAGAGCTAAAGCCACCTGGATTGGTTGGTCAGACTGGTTGTGGCTGTCGGGTGCAGTCGAGACTGGTCAGGACAAGACGGGAGCAGTCGAGAGCAGCCGGGAGCTTCGTCGGGGGGGGGCTGATCTACTTGTTCGAAACTGGTTCAGAATATTCCCTTTGTATCTGGTCGTCCCAAGCGCCTTACACAAACGACATGGTGGTTGAGGCTAAACTCCTGTAAACGCCTCCTGGATTGGCTTTATTGCCAATCCGGACGGATGACCTTTTCGTATAGAATATTCCTTTTGTCCTTGGTTGCAGGGGGTTTACACCCGATAACGTGAAGTAACTTCTGACGGGATCCTATAACAACGTCGGCCTCGTGGTTTGCCTGTAGGCACCGGGGTTGGCGCGGAATGGTCTGTACCAGGGCTGTACGCAGTTGTACGTGTCGAGAAGTCTGGAGTCGCGTTAACTGATGTATGGGATGAGATATTGATGCTGTGCATGCATGCGTGTCAAATATAGTAGTAGCGCACAATATTGAGACAGTTTTTAATATAGACATATCCTACTGTCTCCTGCATAATTATATGGCTTGACTTTTCTTGGGTCATGAAGCGAAATCTCGAGCAAAGTCACCACAAATCCCCACGCCCACCTGGAGAAAGAAGGAAAGGAGGACAAGAAGAAGTACCAAGAGTACATAGAGTGAACGTATAAAAGACAGTGAAGCAAGTTGCAGAATTCTAAAGTGCAAAGATTACAATGATCGTATTGAAACATTTGTACATAAAATCGAGAGAGAGATGTGCCATGACAATGATCAATACTTGATCATGCCTTTTCATCTCTTTCTTTCCTTTTTTAACCGCCATTTGTTCCTTATTAGGTTGCACACAACGGTCATGCTTTGCATTGATAGACCACACCGCTGAATGTGAATCTAGAGGTCATGCCTTGGGATCGAGGGCCAAATAAGCACAATGGTGTCTAGACAATGTAATCCCATATGTATAGATGCACAAGGCTCGCGTCGAGTCATCACCAAAACTTTTTGAATGAAGCCAACCAAAATGTCTCGTATGCTTGAAGTCACCTCCCATGTGCATCCGATCTTGAGAAGCCTACATGAGTGCAATTAGCCCTTTTCTGTGGTTCTTCAAATTTGCACTATGAGCAGCGAAATTATGTTGGCTTTTGCGGTTTGCGGCCCAAGCATGCTAGGCCGGAAGATTTTATGAATTAATCAAGTCAATATAACACCAGCAGAAGGTCAATACGGGAAAGGGCTTCCAAATATAAAAATGACGGTAGTACTCACGCGCAATGGTGCTCAGTGGTATCATAAAGTGGTGGTATGTTGATACTACTACTTAGCATGTCAATCGCATCTAGTATCAGGAGTTTCAGTTGAGCCGCATAGGCAGCAATGAGGCCTCACTACCTTACGTTGAAGCTAGATGGATAATTACATTTAGATGCCGTTTGCTACACAAACCTTCAGCTGCAATCAAAATATGCATTGCAACATAAATGCATCGACAAGAGACGCATCCCTATCAGCTGGAGGCTTCAACGACAAGCTGCAAGTTTGTTTTGAATGCTTGTCGGACATTTCTTTTTGCATCAGGCCCTCCTTTGGAACAAATTGCTCTTTCTCGCGCTCTAGGTTAATAGCTTCTATATTCACATGGGGGGAAGTTGCAAAAAACACAGACTCCGACTGCTCTCAGCCCCTTCCTTATTCAAGCAGGTCGGCGGGCACCCTCAATCAGCTTGCCTCCAAGGAGGTCTCAATAAATCTCAGCAGGCTCAGGGCAAAAACAGCATCTTCGCAATTCACCTTGACGATGACTGGTATAGTCCAGAGCCCACTTCCGGGCACGCCTCCGCCCCCCCCCGCGGACTGCTGGCCTTCACGGAGCAAGCTGCTTGCCCCCTCATTGACGACGCTCGACAGCGTCAGGAGACACGGCAGATCGCTCGCCAGCGTCTCCCCGCCGAAACGCACGCACCACTCCGGCCAGTTGCCGTCGCCAAATGGCAAGCCGCCGCTGCCGCCGCTGCCGCCGCTGGGTGCGCTTGAGGGATGCCCAAGTCCCGAGGGAGCTGGAGAAAATCCGGAAGAGCTGGAAGAGGTGGAGATGAAGGCGACGTTGGCCGCGTCAAGCGTGCGCTGCACGGCCGCCTTCACGACGTGCCGTACGAGGGCGTCGGGTTGGGCGGCAGCGGAGTCGGCGTGGGCGGCGGATGTCTTTTTCTTTTGCGGTAGTCTTCCCGTCAGCTTGCACCTGCATGGAAACGCATAAGGCAAGGATGCGCGCGAGCGCGCGAGCACGCCACCAGGGCCGGCCAGGTGGCATCAGCACGCAATCGGAGACTCGAGAGCAAGAGAGCTTGCTCCAGAACTGAGGCTCTCCGGAGCATGCGTAAGTGACAACTGGCCCTATCAAAGAGAAGGCTGGAAGGCCCAGCAGCCTTGGAGCCTCTGCCCATCTTGTGTTCTGCAGTCACTCGCTTTAAGACCTCAAACTCTAGAGAGTACCCTACCAGTCACACCGGTATGAAGGGCGCATCAACTTGCGTGGGTGCACGCTCAGTGCCAAGGGCATAGAAGGCATGTCACGCGTCCCGCATGCTCGACACACAGACACAGATTTGCCATTTTGGTGTCGTGCAAACATGGCAGCTGGCAGTCTCCCCACCTTATCCTCCGGGAGCTACAGGACAATGTTCAACGTTGCCGCACAAACCCTCGCAGTTAAATTCACACTGCAAGAATGTCCTTACTACCAGGCTGTCGTGCAAACACCGAGATTTTTCAAAACTGAAAAAGCATCAACGTATTGAAAAAGACACAACAAGAAGAACAAGCCAAAGCAGAAATCTGCAGCTGAAAAGCGTGCAACAAACAAGCCCACGGCAACCAGCAGTAGGAGCCGCAGCGGCAGCAGCAGCCGCGGCGGCAGCAGCAGCAGCTGCATCAGCAGAAGTGCAAGCGGCAGCAGCATATGCAAGCCCGGCAGCATAGCAATTAGAATCATCCCCCGGGATCAAAAGCAGACGCAAATGCAGCAGCACAGACAGCCGCAGCCGCAGCCGCAACAGCAGGAGGAGGAGGAGCCCAACCTGCGGGCGGCCTCGTGCATGCCCTGCAGCGCCGCCCGCAGCCGCGCAAACTCGCCGTCCGTGAGCGGCAGCGGCCTCAGCAGCGTGCCCGCGTCCGGGAACAGCTTCACAGGCGAGGCCGTCCGGTGCGAGCTCACGACGAGGCGCACTGGCTTCAGCTGGTGCCGCAGGTCCACGTGCAGGCTCCCCTCCGCCGCCTGCCCCGGGCCCAGCTCGTCGATCTCCTCGGGGGCGACAAGTGTCGAGCTGGCAGACATATACGAGCGATCGCAGGAGCCAGCCAGGTGAAGGACTAAGGACAGCAGTAGGAGTTGGTACAACGGCAGCAGCCGCTGCTGCAGCACAGGAGAAGCAGTGGGGGCAGAAGCGATAGCAATAGCAGCGACAGCAGCAGGAAAGGAAGCAGGAAAGGAAGCTATAGTGATTGCAGCAGCAGCAGCATCTGCAGCAGCAGCAACGGCAGCTATAGCATTAGCAGCAGCAGCAGCAGAAGCAGCAGCAGCAGCAGCAGGGACGGCAGCTATAGCACTAGTAGCAGCAGCAGCAGTAGCAGGGACAAAATCAGCAGCAACAGCAGAAGCAGCAGCTGCAGCAGCAAGGGCAGAAGCTACAGAAATAGCAGCAGCAGCGACACCAGGACGGGCACCTTGCTAAGCTTCCAGCAGCACCAGCAGCAACACCGCTGCGGCTGCCGTCTTCGCCCGGGGGCGAGCCCACGGTGATGCCATACAGGGGCTCGTTCGACCGGTTGTAGAAGAAGAGGCGTGCGACCGCCAGGTGCCTGGCGTGGGCAGACTCGGCCCTGGAGAATGCAAAGTCGACCTCAAGGCCCGCCCCGTTGGTGAAATTTAGCAGCTGCTGCCTCCTGGGGCGCCCCTCCACCACCCCCAGGAGGAGCGGCTGCCGCTGCTGCCCCTGCTGTTGCTGCTGGCCCTGCTGTTGCTGCTGCTGCTGCTGTAGCGGTTGTTGCCATTGCTGCCATTGCCGAAGGCTTTCCCCCTCCTGAGAAAATCCCCCCTGAGCTACCCCCCCCAGCGATGCATGTGGGGAACGATTCGACTCCCCCTGCAAGGCCCCGATATGGCTTCTCGGAGTCCCCGCTGCTTCCGAGCCGTGGCGTGGGGCCACCTCAGCGTCGCTCCTGCGATCTCTGGAATCGACACCGGGAACCTCTCGTACATGCACCTCCTGCCCATGAGAGGCCGACCCATGCTCCCAGGGCCGCCCCGAGGGCCCAGCAGCGTCAGAGCCGCCGTTGGATCCCAGCCAGGTGTCGAGATCCACGCCTGAGAGGAGGTCCAGAGTCTCCAGCCCTCCCACCCCCCCTGGCACTCCCTGCCGTCCTACCACTCCCTGCCCTCCTGCCACTCCCAGCTCCTCCTCCTCCTCATAATCATCCTCAGCATCTGCTCTCCTCCTTCCATGCTGCATGCTTCCCACTCTCCCATGCGTAGTGCTGTTGTCTCCGCCACCTTCCCCGACCCTGCGCCCCTCCCCCTCCAGCTCGTCCGAGAAGTCTATGAGCGGCGCGTGGTCTTCCTCTTGCTGCGCGTGCGCGCGCGCATGCGCGGCCCGGGCCTCCTGCTGCCCCCTTTGACTACGCCCAGGCCGTGGCGCCCTTGCGACGGCACTGCCACCTGTAACACCGCCTCCTCGAGGGGGCTGACGTCCACTCCCCCTGGCGCTGACACCTGCCTGACGGTCCACGTCACCATCACTCTCCGAGCCGTCGAGCGTTGCCCCGCCGCGAGCGCGAGCGCGAGAGCCAGGGTGCTGACTCTCTCCCCCGCTTTCGCCGTCGGCGTCATCGTCCCCGCTGCTGCTGCTGTAGAACCCGGGCTCGTCCTCACCCACGCAGTCAACCCCCATGATGCTTCCCCCACCCTCCCCCTCACCACCGCCTCCGCCTCCTCCTTCGCCTACGTTCTCGCTTGCCCGCCCCTCGCCTGGCCCCTCTGCTGTCGTCGTATCCCCCCTTCTTAACTTCTCCCTCACCCTTCCAGCCCTGGGCCCTGCCCCTGCCCCACGCCTGCGCTCGCCACTCTCTGCACCGGAGGGCGCCAGCTCAGCATCAGCACTTGGGGGGCCAGAAAGGGAGCCGGCTTCTGGCAGGGGCTCGTAGCCCGGAGCCGCGTGGCCCACCAGCTGCGACATGGACCCTATCTGGTACTGGGGCGTATCTGCCGCTGCTGGAGGCTGCTGCCGCCCCTCCGGTTGCTTTGGCGGCATGAGCAGCGTGCGTGCCACGCGCGCCAGCTGGTCTGACTGCCTTGCCTCCTCCTCCTGTGATGCCGCCACGTGCCCAGCACCAGCTGCCGCAGCAACTCCTGCGCCAGATCTCGCACCAGCATTGCCCACGATTGGAGCTCCCCGGAAAAAGCCCTCCTGCTGCGTGCCACCTGTCTGCGGGCCACCTGTCCTCATCGCCTCGCCACTCGCACCCACCCCAGGACTTCTGCGGGCGGAGGCCGCACCCAGCAGCTCAAAGGAGGGGCCGGCGCCTGCCACGCTGCCACCTGGCCCACTTTCAGCCGTCGCCAGATCGCCGTGCGCAACCAGTAGCCACCGGGTCATACGCGCCTGGTCGCGGACATCATAGCTGGCGTCGCGGGCTGCCAGCCGCAGGATGTAGTCTATCAGGAGCTCCAGCTGGCGCCTTTCGGGGGACGCGGGGGGGGCCCTCGAGTTGAGCAGGACCTGCGCGCAGCCACCGGGCACAAGCGGGCACGCCGGAGCGGAGCCCTCAGAAGGACACATGTCACGTCTACGCGCGCGTGCTCTGGGCTGCTGCCCATGCACTGTTACTTGTGACACGTGTCCATCATGGCTGGGGGCTACGTGATGCGAATATGAGGCCCGTTGCACTCCTCCATGCGTGCGTGCGTGTCCATTACTTTCACAGCAAGCACATGATGCGCACAAGCATGTATACGCATGCACAGGTGGACGAAGAGGAGGAGGAGGAAGAAGAGGGGGGCGACTGGCCGAGGCCGAGGCTCGAACCGGGGCCCACCTTGACGGCAGCATTGACAATCTGCAGCTTGGTCATGCCATCCTCCCCCGCGAACCGGGAGGCTGCATAGCTCATCACCGCGGGGGCGATGCGCGGCACGGCGACACCTGTTGCGCTGTGCTCGCCCACCAGCCAGACGATCGACGCGCGCGCCGCGGGCACCCGCACGCCCTCCAGGCCCCTCACGAGGCGCGCCAGGACCTGCGCGCGGGGGAAGGGGGGCGAGGAGTAGTAGCATGAGGGCCTCGCATTCAGTTCAGAGAGACCCGCAGCAGCGTCGGTCCCGAGCCCTCCCGAGCCACGAGCCTCTCCTCCCTGAGCTTGGAGAGAGCTGCCGCCGTTCTCAAAAATTCAACCCCCTGTTGCGCAGTGTCACGCAATCGCCACTGCGCCCGAGCCGCAGTGCATGCTGCAACACTTAAGAATCACACATGAAGATACCCGCGTCAGGGCGCGTCAGGGCGCGCGCGGCCACCGTTCCACGTCTGCGAGCGTGCGCACACATACGCGCGTGGGCACTTGATTCCTTCGTTACGGGCCGGCCGCCTCTTCCTGCTCCTTCCCTTTTCTCTCCTTGAAGCTCAGTAGACACCGACTCCGCATCCTTGCTCGCCTCGCGATGTGGATGTTGCCAGTGACCATGAACAGAAAGAAACAGGACTGGGAGAACCAAAGGCGCCCAAAGGTTTACCAAAAACCATGGATAGGGCATGCAGTAGTCCTTCACCTTGCAACCCGCCGGGGGCCAGGGCCGCGGACGGCCCTGCAGAGCTGACCCTAATCTGCAGCCGGGATCGCTGGCACCTCAGGAATCCGACACTTGTCGAGACCCAGGGTGGGTGCGCATGCGCGCGCACGCTCGGAGGCTCATGCCCCATTTGCACGCACAGTGTCGAGAGTTGGTAGGCAGTGCAAGACCTCGCGAAGCTTGCTTCAGCCGCAAGGCAGCCGCATTTTTTGAATTTCTGTTGATGGCAAAACAGGGCGCGGCGCGGCGGCTGGTGATCTCAGTCTCTGCTTGCCAGGCACCCAAAATCTCAAGAAGGGAGCCCAGAGAAGTGGAAGCGGGGCCGCCGACAAGAGAGAGAGGCAGCCAAGAGGAAAAGGGATCCGGTCCTTTTGAGCTACTCCTGGTACGCGAGACTCGTTCGGGACGTGAACGTGAGCGTGAACGTGCAGCCCAGAGTGGGCACACCCAGCCAGAAAGCAAGGCCGCAGAACAGAAGCACCTCAGGGACTGCGGCAGCTCAGCGGCCTCGTGCAGGGGGACGGCAAAAGACGCGCTGACTGCGCTGACTGCAGTCGATTTATTGCATTTTGCGGCACGAGCAACACCTTGCAAGAGCTCAAATTGCCGGGAGGTACCCTACCCTACGCACTGACGGACCTGGCGCCTGACAGACCTGTCCTTCCCTGATGTGCTGGCGCTGACAAAAGCGGGGCCAGGCCCGGAAGCTCGGAGCGCCAGTGAAAGTGCATCGCTGAAAGTTGGGAGACTCCCTCGAAGGGGAGAAAGGCCCAGGAAGGGGGGCAGAAGGAAGCGGAAGTGGGGTCGGGCCAGGGCACTCGGAGCGCCAGCAAGAGTGCACCGCTGACAGTTGGGAGGCTGCTGGGAACCAGAGGAGGGCCCAGGAAGGGGCTCCCACACGCCGGCAGGGCCCCATAGCACCCGGGGGACGAGGACTGTCTCAACTCTCGCGGCCACGTGGCCGACAGCTGTTCGAAACCTTGCGCTCCGGCTGAGGGCCGGGAGTTCCAGGGCAAGGACTCCGGAGTCTTGTTTTTTGAGTTCTTCACGCGATGGGGTTCAAAGGGAAGGAAGAAACGCAGCTGCTCAGGAAGTCAGCGGGCAGCAAGCAGCCAGGTGAGCTCGAGGCGCGGGAGGTGTCACCTTCTCGTGCCTGCAGGGCTCTCGCTGGATGATCCGCCGCATGACGTCGACGGCGGCAGCCACCACTGCCTCGTCAGCCCACTGCCCTCCGCCTCCCTTCTTCTCGCCCCCTTCCCGCCCGTCCCCACCTTCACCCGCTCCAACTCTTTGCTCCTCCTCCGCTCCTCCCCGCCCCCCTCTCTCGCTCCCCTCCTGCTCCAGCTCTCCTTCCCACTCTCCAGGCCCATTTGCACTTGCACTGCCACCCTCCTGCTCCCTCCTCTCACCTTGTCCTCCCTCTGCTTCCTCTCCCACGCCCACGCCCCCCGAGGAGCTCACATTCCCGGCTGCTTTTTGCTTCCAATTTGACGAAGACGACGCCCCTGCCAACCACTCTGGGCTGTGACCACGCTCGCGCCACGTCTCTCCCCTCCCTTTCTCCCCCTCCGCCTCCCTCTGCCCCTCAGCACCCCCCCGCTCCCCCTCAACCCCCTCCTCCTCCTCCTCCTCCTCCGTCTCCTGCATGTCCTCCTCCCCCCGCACAGAGCCTTGTTCTCTCGGCGCGCGCATTCTCTGCCTTTCCGTATCAAATCCGCCGGCATACTCTCTTCCCATCGTGTCAGGCGCATGCTCTTGTGCTGGAGCGGTGGGGGCCGTTTGACGCCTGCTGTGCGGCCCCAGGGCCAGCCGCAGGAGGCCCTCCAAGCAAGCGTCCGCAATCGCGGGCAAGCGGGCCGCCATTTGGCCGACGGCCCGCACCACGAGAGCCGCAAACTGCCGATCCGGGTCTTTCATGTACGCCTGCAGGTGTCATAAACGTTGCAGGTTTCCGCAAGGACAGGTTTCACACATGTTGCAAGTTTCCGCGCAGACAAGAATGGCAAGAATGACAAATAATTGCGTGGGATGATGTCCATCGGGCACGCCCTTGCGTGCACCTACAGCGTCACGCGTCATTGCCGAGATTGTCGCAGCGCGGGCCGCGATTGCATGCATTCTGTGCAACTCAAGAATTGTACGCCTGCAGTGCCGAACATTGAGGTTCCCCCCCCCCCCCCC
>WELA01004762.1:284157-295712 GCA_009602735.1 Mesotaenium endlicherianum | reverse complement strand
CCAAAACCCCCCACCCCCCACAACCTGCGTCTTTTATATTGTGAAGACACTTTCATGCAGTACACCCAAACTGGCACCCCCGCGACATCATCGAAGAAAATAAAGGAGGAAGAGACATGAAGGAAACGATAGAAAACAACTCGAAGGAAGGCGACAGCCGAGAGCGAGAGCAAAAGCGGAGGTGTGCGTGCGTGCGTGCTCGCGCGTTTGCACGCACCTGCGGGAAGAACTCGGAGACGTCCTTGCCCTGCGACATGAAGGCCACCAGGCGCTTCATGCCCTGCGCCTTCTCCACGTCGTACTTGCTGTCCAGCAGCACCGCCACGCTAGCGCCCTCCTCCGGCTCGTCGTACAGCTGCCCGTCGCTGCACATGCATGACACACGCGCGCTCGCTTACTCGCTTACTCGCTCGCTCTCTCAGATTCGCTCGCACGGCTTTCCAAGCCGGGCTTCTGCCAGACCTCTCTTCCTTGCTCACCCACCCACGGTCCTGTGGATCCAATCACAAAGTCTTTCCGGGTTTGGCCTTTGCTGCAGCAGTCGCAGCAGCAGCAGGAGCACGAGGGATAGCGAGAGGAGGAGGAGGAGGAGGAAGAGGAGGAGGAGGTGGTGGTGGTCTTGGAGAGGTCGACTGGGCGGCAGCCATGATTATTGCAGGTGGTTCTCTCGCTCTCAACTTCTGTCCGACGCCACGCCATTGACTCATGCATCTTGTTTCTCCAAGGCTTATATGCAGTCTGATGTTCCCCAACTATGTTCAGTGTGTGTGCGTGTCTGCGTGTGCGTGTGTGTGTGTGTGTGTGTGTGCGCGCGTGTGTGCACGCGTGTGTGCGTGCGTGTGTGCGTGTGTGTGTGTTTGTGGGGGTGTGCGTGTGTGTGCGCATGCGTGTGTGTTTTTGCGCGTTCGTATATGTGTTTGTGCACGTGTGCATGCATGTGCACGTGTGCATGCATGTGCATGTCATGACTCATATGCTTGGGTGCCAAATACTTTACTCTGACCAGTACACATACAAACAATCCTATGCCCAACTCCCCACGAAAGTATACAAGTCATCACGGAAATCCTTATTTTCCCTGACCCAAGCGGTGGCCGTGTGCAAAATAGTTGTTACCAAGCTAAATACTGCCATATGTTTGTCCTGCATTGTTTTGCATGACTACTACGACACATGGCTGTTTTGGTTTCAGTTGCATTAGTCCTGAGTATGCGGACAACCTTGATACAAGTGAGGATTTTACTCTTGACTAAGGTCTGATTCCATGATGCCAGAGGAAATTTGTCAATGCCATGCAGGCAGCCGAAGCGTGGAGGAGTGTACGTCATAAAATTCAAAAGTTGGTGATATGATTTAGTTCTCCTGGTGCACATCCATCAGCCATTTGGCGTTTATCGAATGAGTTGCAGACAACTCTTTCTATTGAGCAGGCTCCCCTCGCACATCTCATGAGAGCATCTATTTCACTGTTTTCGTTACTTGTTTTGACGGATTGTGCGACCCATGAGAGATGCATCAGTCATCCATACGTGCATATGCTTCATAATGACTGATGAGAATTTTTGGGGCTAGAAGCCTTCCTACCTACTCACACGGCCAATCAACGTGGGAAGGTTGTATGTATTCAAACTCATCGCTGTTGAAGCAATGCTGTTGAGCATTTGGCCCGCACTTCGAGCCAAAGGTAGCTTTGGGAGAGCATTTGTGAACGTGTCCATATTTACTTGAGAAAGGGATTGCACATAATAAGTCAAATCCGGCTCTCACATGTAAGAAACAAGTTAGAGGAACTCATCAGATGAGGAACTTTCGGTACTCGACTGCTTGAACGAACGTCACTGCTTGTGACATGACGAAATAAAGAAGTGCGAGATAATCCCTTTTGGTCTCGACTCTGACACACAGTCCATTAACACGGTTCTGTACAGCAACTCGCTGCAACCAATTTGTCATTTTCTTTTGTGAAGGTGAAGCGAAGAGCGACGACGTGTACACGGCAATATAATATACAAGACTCAAGAAGACTGGTCATGGTCACCCGTCGTCAAAAGTCATCAGTGGTCATCGAGGCATATTATAGCCCGCGAGATGTGAAATGTCCTTTTCGCGAAGTGGTCCACTTGAGCCGTATCAATGTGACTAGTTCAACATTCTTTCTTGCAAGGATGTCACTCTGTCACACTGTGTCAAACGCCTCTCCTGCAAGAATGCCACACGCCTCTTCTGCATCTAGCATAGGTCAGAATTACCTCGTACGCGCTTTTTAAGGTGCTTCGAGCAGGCTTCGAGGACCTGCCAGGTATTTTCATCGTCAAGATCGATGTACTTCACATTACGCGGAGCTAGAGCAGCCATGGAGGACCTATACCATATACATTGCATACACTTGTAGGAAGTTGGCGGAGACTTAATCGACACTTTGCCAGTGACCACCAGAAGTGCGCAGTCGTGAGTGAGGTGGCTGCATTAAAAGTAGCCTTGAAAAAGCTTAAAAATTGCTCAAGGACGGCTGAGAAGTGCTTAGTTCCATATAGCGTCCATCGTGCACGTTGAAGGTTGTGAGTGGGCACGCTTGGACAATACTGGCCTAATGCTAGACGGGAGCTAGTTCCTCCCTTCCATCACTATATGAAGACCCCCTCTTCCTCCACACTACATTGCAGTTGAGCATTTGCATGAATAACGAAGTGAGCGTACCCCACTGATACGAGTTGAGTTTCTTCCTTCTTCAAATTTGTAGTCAAATTACTTTCCAACAGCAGAGAATGGCCGCCATTGCAGCTTTTTCAACGCCTGTTGTTTCTGGGCTCGGCTTGGAGCGCCTAAGCTCATCTTTTTCAGTGTCATCCAGGTTAGAGAACGCTTTATCTCACTGCTTCATACTTGTCCCCAATACCCTCTATCTTGTGGTTGCATGAGCCATCTAGTTTGCTCTTAGGTTGAAGAGTTTTTTACCTTTGCACCCAAAGGTTATCAGATTCTATGTGCATAGCTATGATTGGTCTGCTGCTCAATGATTCTCCTGATCTGATCTTCTTGCCGCCCATGTTGATGAATGTGTCAGGCTGTTCAGGTTTCACACTTTTGCTGCTGATTATTTGATCGATTGTGTGCATTGCTTGCTTACTGCAGGCCGATAGTTGCAGCCGGGGCACCTATCAGAAGCTTGAGATACAAGGGTGTGCGTTGCCAGGCTAAGAATGGCCCACTTGGGCAGGTAAGAAGTGTTTTGTGGTCATCCAGTTTTAAAAGCTCCTGAATAGTCGTGACACTTTTTTGTTGACCTGGATGTTTGCCTTTTTTATCTATAAGTGATGACATTGAGAACCTACTGATCGTTGTAGACAAAATGTTGGCATTATATCAAGAACAGTCTGATAAAAGGCTTTAAGTTGTCAGTTTGGCACTTAAATGTGAAAGCAATGTAACAATGTTTTCTGTGAATTTATATGTTAGACACTCAAACTTTGAATTGCTGCATTTCTATGATGCTTACAAGACTGAACCTTTATTGTCGTGGAGGGAAGTGTGCACTTTGCTTTTGGAATGTAAGTAGTATGGTTGACATAGAAGTGGATTGGTAGATCATAGTACAAGGTTATTGTGATGAGAAGTTGGGATTGCTTTTGAGCTTTTGAAATATCTTGACATTGCATTCTGATTTCTTCCAGTACTGTTGTATGTTTGCATTGGAATGACATAAAGCATACCATCCAGGTTTAATTTGATTAGTAGTCCCCCTCTTGTTGAGCAGATAAAGGATGCTGTGGCTGGAACCAAGGTGAAGATCACTGAGGAAGATGTGGAGAGGCACCAGGCAGAGGATGAATCTGAGAAGAAGTCGGTGTTTGGAACTAAGCCAACGAGTGGATCCTTTTACCCTCGTCCTGAGGTTGAGAGACGCCCTGAGACTGGGAATACATCTTTCGGATCCGTCATGTCCTTCGATGGACCAGGACCTGAGACCATCAACGGTCGTCTGGTATGTTGTTTTTCATTTTAAACCGCAGAACTTTCTGGTGATCTTTGAATATATACAAGGATGTAGAGCGCGATGTGCAGAACTCGTGTACGTGATGGGTGATTTCAGATTATTGCTGATCATCATGTTCAATGGTGCTCTTAAACACTTTCTATATTCCATAAGAGCATGGAGGGGCTGATTGTAAGGCTGATACTTATTTACATCAATCAGTTTAACACAAACTATCGTCCTTAATACTGTTAATCATCATGTTTATTATGTTTTGTTGGACGAAACTGCACACTGATTTTGCTCTGTAGTCATGTGGCATATAACAATGGCATCAAACACCTCTTCAATGTTTAATGAATGTACAGTAATGCAGGAAGGTATTTTCACATTCCTGAGAGCTGTAGATCTTGATTGGTGCATGTGCGATAATTGATTGAAACTGATCTTCTAGTACTAGTTGTGCAGGCCATGCTCGGTTGCGCATGGGCACTCGTTGCCGAGAAGATGTCTGGTCTGAGGATTGTGGACCAGGTGATGGCACCCAACAGCAACGGGTTCTACTGGCTGGCCATTGCCACCAACATCACCATCATTGCATCTCTAATCCCTTTCTTCCAGGGAGAGAGCCCAGACAGCCGCAGGTCCGTAGCACCTGCCTTCACCATCTCAGTTGTAATACTGTAATGTGATTTCTGCTTCAGCAACAATGAACATTCTTTTTACTATGTTGTAATCATACCCGTCATATGAATGGATCTGATTCAACCAATTGAATAAGTTTCCTTTCTTTTTTCTGTTTTCAGGAATGGACCCTTCACAGCTAAGGCTGAGCGCTGGAATGGCCGTATTGCCATGATTGGCTTTGCTGGTCTGCTTGCTTTTGAACAGTACGTTGGTCGCCCTTTCTTTTAAGGAGCAAAAGAGTAGCTACATAATTTTTGCAGGCTAGTGATGTATATATGGTCCTGACAGCAGCAGTTTAGCACCACGCAGCACAGTATACCAACCAGAATTTCACAAAAGGAACATGTATGAATAAAAGCTTTCTTTTTTATTTTCTGGAAATAAAGATTTTGTTTTGAATTGTAACCTCAATAATAGTCATGTGGCAAGTTTCATCTGATGAGGCAACTTGCATTTAGTATGCACTAAGTAAGCAGAAAGTCATGACAGCATGGATGGTGGTGGGTTAGTGAAATTAGGCACTTGATGCAACTGTGACATCCAATTGGAACAATATTTATGCCTAAAGCATATGTTTTTGGTATACAGCCATATAGATATGAATGGTTTCAAACAAGGAACAACGTTAACGAGAAGAACATAGACACTGATGATTGGTTGTATGTCATTATTTAGACAATAATGGGTGAGAGTTTAGCCAATTGGAATGAAATGCACGCCTTCAGCATATATTTGTGATATACAGCTAAATAGACATCAATGATTTGAAAGGAACATTGCAAGGACATATAGACGCTGATGATTACAAAACTGAGCACAAGAAGATTGATACCAAAACCCTGCTTCTAGTATTCACTACCTAAAAATAATAGATCAGCACCACAAACTGTCTTGCCATGCCATCCGCAACACAAATATCTTTGAGAATGAACAGAATACAGTGGAGATGTGATATAGTATAAAAACCTTCAGTACTGACCTACGCTAGCCTCATACGTTGTACAGCTTTTCAATCTCCTTGTCGTCCTTTGAAGGTGGGAGTGCAACCTCCTCATCTGCCCTGCCGTACACGTCAATGCTGATGTCCTGCTTGATGTTGTCGGAATCGGACACCTCATACACCATGTTGAGCACCCGCTTGTCCTCCAGGCTAAAGTTCCAGTCTGATCGCACCCCCTCCTTAGGAGCCAAGTTCCTGCAACCCCAATAGATCAAAGAAGTGTCCAGGTTTATATGTCCAGCCAAAATGTGCTCATGCGCATCATATGGATATGAACCCACCTTGTCCTGATGATTACCCACCCCCAGTGTATGTGGTATTCAGTATGACTTGGAGTTGAGACGTTCACAGACGATAGGTATTGAAACACGAGACGGTGCAGATTGTCTGACTATTGATCCATCGGCTGCAAAATCACTACTAACCCTTCATGAGCTGTTCTTAAGCAACTGGCCCACACTCTTCCCTGATGAAATCACCTGGATCATACTCGAGTGTATCACCCCATTCAGTTTGGCTCGCCGTTGAGATCAAGCACAGACTGGAGCTGTCACAACGAAGACGGTCGACAACCACAGCTGCAGAACCTATTCTGGCAATATTGCATGAGCTGTCTCAAAGCGATGGGCATACACACTCCACCGATATGTTTGCTGTTGAGGTGTGCACACCCTCCAACTAGGAAATCCCACTCGTCCCAACCGCACTTGAGGACTCTTCCTTGATCTGCTGTCTATCTGATGGTTGTCTTCTTCCGTAACCAGCTGGTATGTTCTAAACGTTTTACTGTCTCGTGATGCAGCAGACCAGAACTGCACACAAATCCCTTCTGTAAGGATAAGGCCCTCTATGTCCGAGGCTTACTGCCAGGAGTTCTAACTCTCTCCACACTCCTGAGTCTTTTTTTTATTCCGGGCCTCTCTGCTGCCGAGACTTCTAGCTCGTGAATACCATTTACCTCTTTTATCTCTCTACTTAATTTGAGCACCCAGACTTCCGGGGCCTGACCCCTGGCCTTGGACGCAAAATTAAGATTAGACCTAAGGCCAAGCAACCCTGTTCTACTCTACGGCTTGCTTGCCAGTTGTATGTTTTTTTCTGGTCAGGTCAGCTTTGTTGAAGAGCGAAGAGAACAAAAACTCGTTTTTTACTAGAAACATATCGTTTCTAAGCACCAGTAAAAAAGCAACAGCCACTTCTTACTCAGAATCCACTCACTGCCTTGGATGCCCATGTACTTCAGCATCATGTCCTATATGAAGCATCCCAACGTCCCCATTGATGCCCCCATGCCCTGCGTGGCGACCTTTCCTCCAACAGCAGCTTTCATCCAGACATAGAAAAAGCAGCCTCCTCCCTTCCCCCCCTCCCTTAAGCCTGCACCTACCCTGTGGCCTCACTCTTCAGTCGCACTCAGGATAAAGCACAAGAAATGTAGGAGTGCATGTCGTAACGTCAATATAAGCTTTCCCCAAACAAATGACGGCACTAAGTTTTGTTTCAAACCAATATGCTCACTCTATTCCTCGTCATAGGGAGCTACTTGATCAGGGAAAGAACAGGGCGCAAGCGTCATCCGTTTGTGACTTCAAGTGTGCTGTTTGTGTTAATTGACATAGTGGCTAGCTCTAGCAACGACCTACCCCCCAGTTATCATAGGCTCCGGGTTCTGTGTACTGGAACCTCACAAATATGACACCCAAGATAAAGCTGCACTTCTATAAGTGATGTAGAAGGCTGGAGGTGACTAAATTTATGATCTTGCAAAAGGCTGCAGATTCACGAGTAAATTAAATATTGAGGCTGTTAAATGAGAATGCAATCATGAAAGGTGCCAATGTATTAGTATGTGATGAAAAAGTAAAGGCCGCCACGTTGCCAACACACGGCTTCCAACTTTCACAAGGAAGTGAACTTAGGCTATTAAACCGTAAGGAAGTTTTGCTACTTTGCTGGAAAGAGATTGACGCAAGCCTTTAATCTGCTTGCATCATCTACGACTACGGGTTCCAAAGGAAGACTAGTGCACCCTTCCTGCTTATTAGAATCCCCATCACAGTTGCCCCTTGAATGCTATTCTAGCCAAAGGCACACAGAATGGCTGAAGTCCAACAGAAGATGGCAAACATGTTAAATACGTGATGAAAAAGAGAGGGTTCCAGCTCACAGAAAGTGACGGTTGAAACTCTGGAATAGGGTTGCATGGAAAGGAGGGGAAACGTGACAAGAAGAGGGAGCAAGAAAGAGGTCATTCAAAGATAAACCGAGACAATGAAGGCTGGGGCATATTTACATGAGGTTCTCCTGAGGGTGCTGGCGCTTCCACGTGCGGGATGCACACTTGGTTCTGTAGTCAAAGTCGTCGGCAAATTTGCCATCAGCAAACTCGGCAGGTAGCAGGCTGCTGTCCATCTTCAGAGCCACGCCGAGATTGGTTGCAGTCACGTGCTTGAAGCATGTCACGCCGCCATTGTCCATGCACTCCAGAGCCCCTGCACACAGTAGAATGTAATCAGCACTTGACTTTCTGACAGTATTGACAAATGCCTATATCCGCACACCAATAAATCCCTTATCATAAACCTTGGTAATTGTGTGTAGGCCTAGAGGCTCAACTAGAATCATATGAAAGCACATACAGCGACCTATTTGAAAGGACACCAACAAATAATAATGTTTGACTGGGAGGATGAACTGAGATATATATCTGGCGGTGGACTCCAGTTCAAACACAAAGTATGGTTTCTTTCGCCTACATACTTACTAGCTCTAAGTTCATCATTGACTCGGTTGCACTGAAAAAGGTAAGACCTGTCAAGAGAAGTCGACCGAAACTAAAGTCATAATATTTAGGAAAAGGTGCACATGTAAGTTACACTCTTTACAGCTCAAATTTTTTCAATTCAATGATGAGGGAGGAGCTTCAAATTAACACAGTTCATGCTTCAAACTTGAGCATAAAGTCGGGACCCACAAGATCATGAACATGGAGAGCAAAGGGCAATTTTGTGGGAATGGGTTCATGCAGACGGATGTACATCTTTGCTATTTCTGTCTACCATTTTTGTCTGACAACTTTGGCATTAAGATGATACTCTACGAATTATGTTACACATAAATAGGAACAGACATAGAACAACTTATGCATTGTACACATGCATTACAGACTGTGTCATTGTAAAATAAAGACGTTACATATTCAAATCCTGTCGAACGTATCAGTAGCAAAGTCGTCAGCTCTGTGAGTAAAAAAGAAAGTTAACACAAGCGTACCACTCAACCTCAACTCAACCTCAACAGCTGTCATCTCTGTGAATAAATGTGAAAGTTACATACTGACTAGCTAGTTTTCATGCTCCTCAGAGGTTTAGTTTAGTCCTTAATAATCGTGTCACAGAGGGGAAGACATGTAGTTGACTCTCATACTCATTGTCATTTTCGAGTAACCTCATGCCATTATCGCGCAAAGAAAAGTGGGAATAATTGTACGCCTTGCCTGAAAAGAGCTAGACAGTAGCAGCAAGTGGTGCGACAAAAGTCACTCTTTCTGCTCCACAAAGAGTAAGGTCATGGAGATTACAGACACGAAGTTTAACTTTAAAATTAGATCGCAGAGGTATCTCACCAGCAGGAATTGGCTCTATGACAAAGACATCTTTCAGCTTTCCGTTGTCATCCTTCACAAAGCAGTGAGCAAGTCCTAGGCAGATGTAGTCGTCGTCCAGCCACTCAGGATCAGCTCCTTTAAGTCCCATAGTGATAGTATGCCCATTTGCAGACCTCAAGTTTGTAAATCTTGAAGCGTTTGACAAGGCTGAAGCTGATTGCGATAATGTAAGCTGATTTCTAAGACCTATAAATGTTTGCAGGTTTCTACTGTGCGATGTAGCCAATACGACTTGACGTCCTTGGCTGTGTGAGTGTGTCGTAGCTCTGCATATGCAAGAGCTTATGCTAATGCTGGCAGTCTGTGCACATTGTAAAGCAGCCATATCTGATAGATATGGAAGTCACAAGGCTGCAAGTAAAACACTGTAAGAAGCTTCTATTTCTTCAAAAGCCGTCACTGCTACCTGAAAGATCTTGAGGGAGAAGATAAGGCTGACGAGAGGCGGAAGAAGCGAGATTCCCAATAAATGGGATGAAACGTAGGAAGGTGAGCAACAGCAGGAAGTAGTAGCCCTTGCAAATATCCCAGAGCTGCGACCCTCCAAAAACCTTCGACGACACCCCTGACAGATTAGGACGTGTCTCCAAGTAGCTACGGCACTGCTGCGGGATCTCTTTTGAATGGCTTCGGGACTAGTTGGGGGCAGGTTCAGAAGCCAGGCGAGCAGCTTCGACATGGAAATAATTTTCCCATCCATATTGCACAAATGAGGTCATCGATATCCATGTGCTAGCAGTTACTGGCAGTCCTCATTGGCTGCAAGTGCATATTCTGGAAGTCCAGCGTGTCGAAATACGCGACTACTCGCGACTACCCGCTGACTACGCGCCCAAAATTGGCCCAAATGTACCGGGTCAACCGGGGTGCTCCCTGCGAAAGTCAAGAGAACAAGAGAGCGCGTGCTATGGGGGGAAACTGGCGCTAATTTTTCCAATTTTTGAATCTAGGTCCCTAAAATTTTGAATCCTTTCACTAATTTTCCCAGGTTTGATTTCAGGTCGCTAATGACAGATATTTATTTGATTAAAGTGCGCTAATTCACTGTACTAAGTTTGAGATTTTGATTTCAGGTCGCTATTTTGAACCTTTGAATTTGGGGCTCTAGTCCACTCAAATTTTTGAGGGGAGTTCCCACCCCATGGCGCGTGCAAAAGGATCAAAAATTTCACCAATTTTAGCTTTTGGGTGTTACAAAACTAGTTAAATAACAGATAGATTATTAAGCAAATAAAAACTTGTTATGTTTTTAGCCCCGTGCTCGGATGGTTGATATTTGCATGGGGTGCTAATCGTCGCAACTTTCCCAAAATATTGAATTTTTTTCGCCAAACTTGCAAGTCGGTCCGCCGAAATCCTTCTCATTGATTTTTTGCGCAATGTTCTTTTTCGATGCTAGGTACTGGGGATCATTGATTTGTTGCGCAACGACAGTCGACTAAAGCGCCAAAAGATTGTATTGATTTTTGTCGCAGGTTAGTAGACCTCACCCTGAGAATGGGCAATGGGTGGTATGTGCCGTTTCCTACTTTTTCAAGAGTATGCGAGGTATGTTGGGGCAAATCGCTCGACGAGGGCCGACAAATAGTCGGAGAACACTCTTTTCACCTCGCCGACTAAAAATAAGGTAGGATTCGATCTGGGAGCCATTCCTTCACCAAAAAGTAGGAGGCCCTACCTTCATCTGCACCTCGAGCCTCGAGCTCGGTTGACCTGCACTATAGGATGCTTGAAGTCTGCGACAATCGGAATAGCGATTCATAAACATCGGCTTCTGAAGCCTCAGCACGTTCTCCGTCACTCGGGCGCTGTCAAATGTCAAAGCAATATGTGATATGTTGGAATAAGTCGGGTTGTGCCTCGAGCGTGGTCAAATGCAAGCCAAGTGACCTAATTTCGATGTTGCTAGCCCGCCGTAATCTAAGAACCGCGGGAGTTAGCCGCACGCGTCCTCGAGCTTGGATGTTTGAATTTTCTATTAACACTAGACGTCTCTAACCTTTGTAATTGTATGATGGTTTTGATTTGTTCACATGGCACAGTGTGTAGGGGTGTAGGCAGGACTTTTCTCCGCATTGATTATTGAAAGTGAGCGATGGGGCCTTGGTGCTCTCGACATCCAGTCTCCCTAGCTTTCGACTTGAACAGCTAACGCAGGTGCCCGCTTACCTTCCCTCTCTCTCTCTCTCTCTCTCTCTCTCTCTCTCTCTCTCTCTCTCTCTCTCTCT
>WELA01004762.1:217923-239914 GCA_009602735.1 Mesotaenium endlicherianum | reverse complement strand
AGCCCCCCCCTTTTGTGACATTCAGAATCTGTTGGCTTTCACATGCTGCTGCTGTGCCTGTCAAAGTACTGTAGCCCAGCAGCGGGCGGACAGAGGGCGTGTGTGGAAGTTCCAAGGCAGCAACTGCACGTGCAGGCTAGCGGGTGTTGGGAACTGACGCTGCGTGCGGATGTGTGTGTGTCTGTGTGTGTGTGCGCGCGCGTGTCTCCTTGGTCGGCGGCCTGCATCCCTGACGGTGAGGACAGACCTGTACAAGATGATTGAGAACCTGAGGATGCGCGAGGTGAGCGTTCCCGCCCGCCCGCCTGCCTGCCTGCCTGCCTGCCTGGCTCGCTGGCTGGCTGGCTGGCCGTAAGGCATGCTGCCACTTGCAAGCTGGCGAAGATGCCTCCCTCACGTGCCTGCACCCTGCACGCTTTCGGACCCACTCGCAGAGATACATGCAGTGCTGTATGCGCCTGTAGTGCACAGGCCTGCAAGTTGCATGCATGAAGATAAATGCATTGCATTTACTAGCACGCCCCCCATCCCCCACCTCCACCCCCCACCCCCATGCTCACACGTGCACGTGTGCGCGCGTGCGCATGTGACCACCACTTCTCGATGGGAACGGGTTCTACTGGTGCCCGGCATGATCGATGGAATCAAGCGCCCAGAATTGGGATAGCTTCGCAACCAGCTGGAGGGATTTGACCCCATTGGGCTTCAGNGGCGGGGGGCGGGAAAAAGCGGGGTGAGGGGGGACAAGGAGGGTCAGAGGGAGGGAGGGGCACGAAGGAGGGGGAAGGGGGCGGTTTGGTGGGCGAGGGAGAAGGAGAGATGCATGTAGTTTGCGAAGCAGCATGAGCCCTGCAACTCGACCGCTGAGTGCTGACACGTGGCTGGCGCGTGGTGAGCGCCTGGGCGCGCCAGGTGGAGGTGGTGGTGGCGCAGCGGTTCGGCCCGTCTGCGTGCCGGATCTTCCGCCTGCTGCTCCTCAAGAAGCACCTGGAGCAGAAGCAGGTGAGCCTCCCCTCCCCCCTCTTCCCCTCTTCCCCTCTCCCACATCTCCACCCTAGCCTCTGCTTCTCCTGAGCTTCTGTCCTCTCTGCGTGTGTCTGAAGCCCAGCCCTGTGCCCGTGTTCTTACACATTGTTGCATCGTTGCAGTGTTACAGTGTTACGTGCATTGTGCTACATACGCGCGTACTGCAGCACCTTTCATGTCGTGTTTGGTGGAAAGCTAGGCTCGACAGCCTGTCAGTAGCAAGGGCGAAACGTGGAGCACACAAACGGCTGCCCTGAAGCAGCGCGGCGCAGCCGTAAGATTGGCGATGTGATTTGATCCGTCGGTCGTTCTTGCAATCAACGGTGGGAATCATTGCCGTCTCAGAGTGCAGTCGAGCCCTTCCACCTCCTTGATGGGGCACGCCCCTTACTCAGTGGGCTGCTGCTCTTGTGACACGTGGCAGATAGGCGAGATGGCCATGATCCCGCTCAAGGACTCGCGCGAACTCCTGTACAACATGCTCAAGGAGAACCTCGTGCGCCTCCAGGCACGCCACCTGTCCTCTGACCCTTGCTGCCTGCGGGCCCTCCTCTATTGCCATCTGTCGCACCCCCCCCCCATCGCTGCCCGGCCTGATGGAGCCCTACTTGGCGGTTGCTTGTTTTCCCCTGCTGCTGCTTGCTGCGAAAGCCCGCCGAGGTTATAGTGATAGTTTGCGAAAAGTTGGTAAAGATCCAGCATGGTCAGCCTGCGCATTGCGGTCTCCAAAAAAAGCTGGAAGGTGCGCAGCAGCCTCACTGGCTGGGTCTGGAAAGGCCTCTCGGGGTGGGAGCTGTGGGGTCCTCAGTGGGGTAGGGATTTGGAGACAGAGCCTGAGACCTCCAAGCTCTGAGTCGTCTGTGTGTCTTGCGTGTTTGTGTGCATGCGTGTGTGGTGTGTCAGTGTGTGCGTGCGTGCGTGTCTGCGTGTGTGTGTGTGTATGTATGCGCGCGCGCGTGTGTGTGTGTCTGTGCGCGCGCGTGTGTGTGTTTTTTTGCGCACGCGTGTTCATGTGCGCGTGCCTGCGTGTGCGAGTGCGAGTTGCACCTGTGTTTGCGTGCTTGTGTTTGTGCTCATGCTTGTGCGTGTGTGTTCTTGTTTTTGTGTGTGTGTGCGTGTGTGTGCGTGTGTGTGTGTGTGTGTGTGTGTGTGCTTGTGCTTGGGTTTGTGCCTGTGTGCGCGTGTGTGCGAGGGATGCGCAGGAGATTGCCAAGTCGGCCGACCGTGCGCCCTCCAGGTCGTTCTTCCTGTGGTACATCGACCTGCCAGGTGTCATGAACAATGTGGTGGACAGCATGTGTAAGGGCGCCTCCAACCTGCGGCAGCGCTTAGCTCACGAGCTCGAGCAGGAGCAGGAGGTATGCCCCCTCCCCCCCCCCCACNCCCGGCCCACCCCACCTCTCCTCGCGTCTTCCCCCACTTTGCTTACCCCACTTCCAGTACCCTCTTCCCACTTCCCCATTCCCTCATCCCCTGTGAGGAGATAGGCCTCTTCTATCACCTTTCGAGTGGAGCCTTGAGCGTTTTTACGTGAGTGCTTCTTTTCTTCCTCTTTAGATTCACAACTCGCCTCTCCACGTTGCCTTGAAAGGATTTCGAGTCACTCGCTGCTGCTCTTGGTAGCGAGCAGGTTAAGGCATGCATGCTGAGAATGTGCTTGATCGCTTGTGCCCTGAGCCTGCGGTACCAATAATCTTCTTAGTTTTTGCGCGTCCGCAGGTGCTGGCCCTGCTGGAGCAGATCCAGCAGAGCAGCATGCAGGACAGGCCCAGCAGCGGCGCGCAGGCCGTGACCCTGACAGCTGGCCAGAGGAAGCAGCTGGAGCGCGTGCGCCGCGTGGCCGCCGTGCTTGAGACCTCGCTGCTGCGCTTGGACGACTCCATCATGCTCTTCCTCGACTTCTGATTGGCTGAGACTAAGTGACGGCGTGTGGGGACCATCGGCGACGTGTCAAGCTCTTTCCTCAGGCCTCTTTGATCAGCCCTCGTGTACATAAAGCCCAGAGTCGGAGGTGTCATGCTTCACCAGTAAAGAGTGTGTTCTCGTCGGACTATCGTAACTTCTAGCCTCGGCAATCATGTGTAGCCTCGACGGTTGTGAAGCATTGCTGAGACTAATAGTGGCCAACAATTTGCCGCCGTGCATGCATGCGCACGTGCTGGAAATTGCACTTCTTTGTTGTATCGCAACAGAAGTAGGTTGCATTGCTTCTCCTTAAGAGCTTGCAGAAGGTGAGGTGGAAACTTCTTGCGCAATGATGGTGGAGTCAACTACGTCCACAGACTTGCATGCCAGACTTTCACCCTCCAAATCATGGATGGAATCTTGCACTAATAGCAACTTTACAGCCTTTGGGACATTTTCTGCATGAGAACTATTTAATAAGCACCTGAAGAGAGTGTGGCATAGGGGTACTACAAGAAGATGGCACTCCTTGAAACATGTCTGGAAAGTTATAAATCATAAGCCAAAATCTTTCATGTGGTTTTACGACCTCTATTACTGCAGCCACATATAACATAATGGAGTGCATACTGAGTGCTTGATGTATGTCGATAGACCGGGCTGGTCCATGCGCTGTATGTCACAGGGAGAAAAAGAAGAGTTTTGACTAATCATCACCCATCTGCATTTTATGAGGGGCATATAGAAGCAACGCCCTCTCTGATATGAACTGCGCTCTGTGCGTATTAAGCAGAAATAAACGTGATGGCAAAAATAGGGCTGCACTTCTTAAGGCAGGGTCATGCACCACTCTGTCAAGCAGTTGTTATTCTGTTGCCTCATTTTCACAAGAGCATGATAGAGGAAGCAGGCCATAAACTCAAGCAGTGATTGTTACCTTGTAAAAACCGACGTGTAATTGACGAGTATGAAGAACAAAAGCGATCCGACTCCAGATCCCAGTTGAGTCATGAAGCCACAAAAGAAGTAGGCCCTTTCTAGCTTCTCTAGCTCTACAATCTCCTTCATACCTATCAACGCAACGGCCTTCGTGTAAGCTAAAAGGGCTCTCATCAACACAAAAGTTACCCCAACTATGACAGCTCCCGCAGCAAACTCTTGCAATACGGGCGCACTACAGGAGAGAGACGTGTAGAGCACATAAAAAGTGGGTATGATACACATTACACTAAGGAGCAGTAGTCTATACAATCTGAACACGCTGGTGACCAAGCTGGCCAGAGGGCTGATGATAAGCGCTGCATTTATCGAAACAGACATCACATGCTTCCCCTGAGGAAAGGCGAGGAAAGCATAGGTCGTTATTGAAGGCACCATGCCGTTCTCGACAAAATTCACCCCGAAGAGTACTGCCAGAGGTGCTGCGATCCTCCATAGTTCCTCCTTCGTGAATGTGGTGCTGCATGCAGCTTCGGGATGAAGGAGAGGCAATCCTTCGCGGCCGGAAGAGGAGGCAGAGAGCGACTCGGGGAAAGCTTTCCTGCCGCTCAGGGGGCTCAGCAGAGAATCCTCGGCTAGTAAGAGACCCTGTAGAGAAGGACCCTGCACAGCTTCCCTGCCCAGCCTCGAGAACCGGATGATGGCGAATCCGAGGGCAGAGAAGGCCATGACAGCTGCTACGAGCAGGAAAAAGACTTGCGTGCTGAAGGTACTGGCTCCTCCCTGATCCTGCAGCAGCCCTAAGATGCTGACAGCGCCTCCACTCAGGCCCTCGCCGACAGCAAGGGCTGAGATGTATATTGTCTTGTAGCTTGCCACAAAGGGCCAGTAAACTAATGATGTGGTGCAATCGACGATTCCCCCCACTAGTGTCAACAGGAGGAGCCACAAGCTTCGTTCTCTCCCAAAGAAGTGTGTAGTTTTCGACCAAAAGAATCCCAAGAGGGGGCTGGAAGCAGTGCCGATGACGAGGAGGGTGAATATCATCACTGAAGGGGATGGCTTATGGTGCGTAGCTTGGGCTATGAGAAAGTACATGAGAGGAAATATGTTTGATATCTGAGCAACGAGACCCATCTGGCTGCCGAGTGCCCAGCCCTCCGGCAAGGACGTGGCAAAAGTGGGAAGCTCCACGAAGATGGAGTTGATGGTAATCCAAGACGACATTCCCCATAATACGAAGGCACCAAATATGAGAGCATTGCATTCTCCAAGTCCCTGAAATTCGAAGCTAGATGTGGTCTTGGGGCCATCAAGGGCTTTCACTCCCACGGTCAGCTGCTTCAACTTCTTCCTGCTGGGATGGCTTAGTGATATCAACCTACCCGAATCATTCTCCATTCCGATCTTCAGGATCTGCAGCTGCCTCTACCTCCTCTCTCTCAACTTATTCTGTGCACATCCGCGGAAGAGAAGAGAGCTAGGGTACAGGCTTGTTCTTCAACATGCCTCTTCACCTGTCATGCAGCTCTTCCTCAAGCATATACTTTTTTCTATATGCTTCTATATGACATAAAGTAATTCCCTTTTGCGCATCAATACTACGTCTTATCGGTTGATCACGACGTCTGCACATGCAAGTCAGTATCAAGGTGCCCGTCATGCAGGTGCTCTGATCCTCAGTATTAAATTTCAGTGTTACGCGGAGCCACGACCACTACATGGCACTATATGGAGTTCATTTGGTCCCCTAACGCTCCCGACAATTATAGTGCGACATCAAAAGACGTCATATACCGCAAGCAATCTGCTCCTCAACAAGGCCAGCGATTACGACACCATTCTCTCCTGAAGTTTTGAGAACCTGGTTGGTGACGCAGAAATGAATGCTGTCGCCCCCTTACGACTGCTGTCGCTATCGAGAACCACTGCGAATACATACGCGTGCGTCCCTTGCGTATACCAGTAAGCGTGCCCGGCATCCCAGTTAGTTCCCTTGCGTCCCAGTTTCCGTACCCCTTCGCCCCAATCTGCGTTACCCCTGCGTTTCAGCTTGCGTACCTCTCTGCATCTCAGTTTGCGTCGCCCCGGCGTTCCAGTTTGCGTGCTTCTTCGGCCTAATTTGCATACCTTTGCGTCCCGGTTTGCGTATCCGATTTGCGTGCCCCTGCGTTTCAAGATGCGTAGCCCTTCGCCTAGTTCGCGTACCCCACAGCGTCCAAGTTTGCGTACGTCTTGCCCCTGTAAACTACTTTGCATACCCTTGCACTCCGCGCCGTACCCTAAATCCGTCCAAAATCCAAGAAGCCCCTCTAATCTATCTAACATCTTTTGGCCTTTTTTCGTCAAAGTCAGCATGGCCCAAGTTCACCCCGAATCACGTAGTAATGCAAACTTGACTAAAGAACCCCCACATAAATCTAAAAGCAAACCTATGACTTAACTTGTGATCATGATTCATAACACTAGCTAGGGGACCTGTTGGGCAATAGTACACTACCAAGTACAAAAGGGAAAGAGAAGAACTGGAAAGTGTTCAGTTGCATAATTCTATGTATACGAAGTTGCAATTTATTGAGTAAACCAAATAATTTATGACACATCTGGTCAACGTCACATCGAAACGCATAGTTTAAAAATCAAGATACAAAGAGATTGGAGGAATGACATGCAAAGATACTTCATGAAAGAGAATTGCAATAGAGCATTCATTTTGGCATCATGATGCTGCAAGTTTGCAAGAAGTAGTATGAACAATTACTTAATTGTGACAACGTTAACGGATTGAGCAGACTAGTGCTTCACAACTTGAACTCAAGAGTACTTGAAACTTGACCTCCCTTCACAAGCTGAACGCAATATGATGCAATGTCAACTAACCCACATACAAACCCGCCATTAGACTTGTTGTTCATTGCAACATAGGTGGACATGGGTGCAACGGTAAAAATTACAACGTACAACAAGGTTATCGAGTCCTCTTATGAATGATGTATGTTCCGTACTTGTTGGCTTTAGTGGATAGTCCAGGTATGTATAATGCCCGGTAAAGAGCAGGAGACCTTTCATTGTCAAGGAACCTCTCTTTGTACACAACCTGCAAGAACATATTTTACAACATACAACACAATCTTAGTTTACTCAATACATCGTTGTAAATATTTGTGCGTCCGCAGACATGTTAGGACTCCCTCTAGTTCAAGCCTGCCAACAAATATAGATGAGATTCCACTCACTAACCACCAAGAAGAAGCTACGCTCACGATAACATTGGGTTCTATGTGTAGGAAAAAAATGAGGAGTCTGGTCATGTCGCAGTGCAAATATCATAGGCTACATGCGAAGGCACCTCCAACAATGTTCAATCATTTTCCAGAATAGCAATCTGAGCAGAGAGAGCCACCTTAGAGAAGAGGTATCATTGATGCTCACCTTCCAGCTGTCAGGAGCGCGCGCACTCCTCAGAGTGACATCTGGCCGTTCCAGATCTAGCTCCACAAGATAGTCGCATTCCCCTTCGTCGTTTACCTGCACGCCATTCACCAGCTCGGTGTTTGAGAGTCAGCCAGCTTCTCACCCTCAAGGAGGTTCCGGCAAATCCGCTTGGACAAAACCACATTCTCAAGCCAGGTGTACGAGGTACGATATAACCTCCCTCAGACTTTTTTCATTATTCAACAGCAATGCGCAAACCTCGACCCTGCATGTGTCGATTGTGACTAAAGGCCATCACCGCAAACACACACACACACACACACACACACACACACACACACACACACACACACACACACACACACATCTTGACCCGGGAAAAATGCCTACACACCACGGAGCACCCCAGAGGCAAGGGAGAAAGCCAGCAACATCATGCACAAACAGTACAGGCACCCTCACACAATATCAACCACCTGATACCTCCAACAGCAGCACCAGCAATACACAGCCGTCGAACCAGCAGCAGGACTGAGAGCAGGAGAGACAGCAGCGGCAGCAACAGCAGCAGCAGCAGCAGCAGCAGCAGCAGCAGCAGCAGCAGCAGCAGCAGCAGGCGCCGCCACAGCAGCCGTAGTTGTGGCAGGAAAGAAGGGGCAGGCAGGAGCAGAAGAAGGCCCGGGAGCAGGAGCAGGAGCAAGGGGGAGCGTGCATACAAACTGGAGAGGCGAGGCTTTGTTCTGATTGTTGAAGTGGGAGGGCGCAGCCCTCGTGCCGCCGGCAGCAGCGTCGAAGGGGAAGGGGAGCAAGCCCCCGAATCCATCGTCGAGGAAGGCGACCCTGTGGTGCGGGGACGGCAGGAAGAAGGACGAGGGGAAGCGATGCCACTCGCTGCCCACGCACACTGTGGTCGTCTCTGCACCCGCACCGAATGCACGCACGCACGCATGCACGCCGAATGTGCGGGCACGTCAAGAGGTCAGGTCAGGCACAAAAGTATCGTCCCCCCTCTTGCAGAGAGGCTCTTCGGGAGCTGCCACCTGTGGCCCTTGATCTTCAAAGAGGCGTGAGCTTTCCATGGAGGTGTGAGTTGCGGATGAACGCCTCACGACGTTCTAGCTCTTGTTTCTTTTATCAGAACTAGATGCGTCCGCAGGAGCCCATGCCATGCCGTACGCGTGCACCTGATGGGAGAGGGAGGGAGAGAGGAAACTAATTCTCCACCGAGTTCTTCATGGGCAAAAAGACACACGACGCAGACGCCATCGCTTGAGCACAGAGAAAAGAACCAGCTGCATTCATTTCCAGCATCCATCCTCAGCAGCTGCGCGCACTCTCACGCAAGCCACAGGGGGTTACCCCGCTCGCAAATGCAAGCAGCAGGAGGAGCATGCAGAGCAACCAAAGGTGCACCTCAGACACGTCACATAACGCACGCACGTCCGTTAACGCATGCACGCACGCACGCACGCACGCACGCACGCACACGAGCTTCACAGGAGGCACACGTATACCATTGGCGAGCGGCTTCTCTGAAGCGGGAGCTGGGATGTGAGAGTAGGCCCTGAGGGGGGCAGAGTAGGCCGTCAATATGGCGGCAATCCGGCTGAGGGAGAGGACAAGTGTCAGGCCCAGCACCAGGGGCCTCGTCCATCTGCTGACCTGTCGCAAGCAAAACAGCCGACAGCAGAGCTTCAGAACGTGGGCAGGGTGGGTCCCCCGCTGCTTGGCTCCTCAACTCGGCCTGCTTGCATGTGGCCTGCCACTGAGCTGTGCGCCTACCTGCCTGCCTGCCTGCCAATGAATTTGAGAGTGGCCAGTTCCAAGTTCAATGAAGAGGGCATTCTCGATAGGGTGCATGGAATATGAGTATGCTGAACTGCCGGATTCTAATACTACGCACACCCTTGTTTCTGCAGGCTTCTGCCGCGCCACCTCTCATTAGTTTGTCATTGGGCAAGTATTTCTCATGTTTCTACTTCTACTCTTCTGTTTCAGACACCAAAAAGAGGGGGAGGCAGACCCCACCACTAGAGCCTCTCCACACAGCATGAGCTATTTGCTCTGCATAAACGGNGGGGGGGGGCAAGGGTGGTGCTATCACTAAGTGCGCCAACGTCTGCCAACAACAAGAGAAGGGGCAATGCACGAGTTATCATTTACTTGCTCAAGCATGCAGGTGCAAGAGCGCAACTGATACGGGGCAGAAACGGAGGGGGGGCTGGCTCCAGGGCGCGGTGTGACCCACCCGCTCGAGCCCCTTGACCTTCTGCAGGAGCCCCCGGGGCAGCAGCTCGGGGAGGGCGTCGATGGAGGCAGCGGCCGCCAGGCAGATGAGGGGGTACACGACGTACAGGAACCTGCAGACGTGCGCCACATGGCACCCAGTGCGCGCCCGGGTCAGAGAGCAATCAGTCCCAGTCCACACAATGCTGGCTAGCATTTCAGGGGCTGCCAGTGCCGCCTGACAGAAAATAGGGGGTGCAGAAAGTCCAACAAACCAATCCAGCTCCTCTGGCTCGCCCTCCTCCTCCCCTGCCCGCTGCCCCCTCCCCCTTCCCCGCTCCCCCCTCCAACCCCCTCGGCCTGTTGCTTAGTGCAACCTCTGCCTCGCCCTCGCCCTTGCCCTCGCCCTCTTTCGGTGCCAGCCTGCTCACTTGTGTATTTCAGGGAGGCAAGTGAGCTTGTACGATCGACAGGGTAGGTGGTATGGGAGGGGTAGGGACGTGTTTAATGCATGCATTTGTGCGAAAGCAGGCAGGGGGGGAGCGTGCGCTACATGCTGAAAACACCACCACTCCACCAGAATGTGAACGGGTAAATGCGGGGGTGGATTGAGCGAGAGCACACACTGGTGACCACCCTCCAACAATAACTGATGGGTTGCGCAAGGGTGGCATTCGTCAACATCAGCGCAAGAAAGAAACGGCTGAAGCACTTGCACAGCAGCTGCAGCAAGTTCCGCGTCTGGGGGGCCAGGTCCCGAGTGGGAGGATTGCTTGCACCTCTCCTCCTTGTGGGGCTGCAGCGACATGAACGCCAGCCAAAGGTAGAGGGGCGACGCTGCGAGCAGCAGCTGCAGGTCGCCCCTGCGGCGGAGCGCGAGCGCAACAGCTGGCAGCGCGAGGGCGAAGGGCAGCGCCAGGTTGAAGTTGTTGGCCCCGTTGCGCAGGTAGAACAGGGGGCCCTCCACGCCGTACAGCGCGCTGTCGCCGCCGCCCGCTATGTTGTAGGCCACCAGGTTGAGGACCGAGCACGTCCAGCGGCCGTAGAAGTGCGCGTCGGCGGTGATCGACGGGATCTGACGGCCACAGTTAAAAAATCAAATATGTTTCACTAATTAACATAGGTACACATCTATATGTATACATACAACCAAAGCACAAGAGGCAGGGCCGGTGTCGTCAAGAGCTGGGCGCCCGATTGTGGGGCGTGTGCCGACTGTTTGTCGATCGCCAGGCGCCCGATGAAGCAGGGAGCTGTCCAGATTCGATGCTGCAGCATAAGACATTCTGGAGGTTAACGTTCCGCCGGTTAAAGTCAAAGCTTTCGCGTAGATGTTGGAACTGAGCGTCACTCCACTCACCTTGCCACTTTCACTCTGTGACCCCGCACCTTCTTCTGGACCTCACAGCTGCGGAAAAGAGACAGGAACGGGTGCAAGCAAGAGTCCTGCTTTCGCTCTGCCAGCCCTTCAGGCAGCCGCTACATTGCAACTGAGTCTCAACCCATGGTTCTCACCTGTGCTCCACCGGAGCATGCAGGGCGGGCAGAGCCCCCCCCTTGACCACAGAAAGAGCCGACATGTAGGTGACCACCTGTTGGCACAATTGATTGGTCGGTTCAACACAGGACTCCTCTGTGGAAGCAAGGCCTACGGGTAATGAGAAGCAAGGGGGGGGGGTGTAGGGCGGGGTGGGGAAGAGCTGAAGGTCATGGTGGTCCCGCTGATCACCTGCCCGCGCTAACTTGACTCATGCGGCTGCATGCAAGACGGACGACACACAACTATAGTTCCGTCTCATGCAGCACCCCCCGCCGCCACCCCGCCCCAACTCCACAACCCCTGCGCGCAAGCAAAGCGCCATCGCACAGGAGAGAGCCCCCCAAAGCACACATAAGAAGCAGAGGGCACAGGACGCAAAGACCCAGCACAGAAATAAACTTTCTAACACGAGCTTTGACACCGAGTGTCGGCCCCCCCGGGAAACGAGCTCACCAAGGTGGCGACCGACGCGCACGTGCCGGCGGCAAGCACGGCCCAAAACCGGCCGGTGGCAAAGAGGCTGTGGAGGACGATGGGCGCCGTGGCGAGCACGGCGAAGGGCCACCCCAGGAGCACGCCCGCGGCCGCCACGGCCACGGCCGCCACGGGCCTGCGGTGCAGGCAGGCTGCGACGGCCAGCGTGATGGCGCACATGGAGAACGTGCTCGGCAGGAACGCTGCACCGAACAAAGAAGTCGAGGAGGAGGAGAGCGCAAGTGCGCTGATGTGAGACCTGGGAAACATAGTGTGTGCGTGGAGAAGGCGCTAGGGGGGAACGCTGCACCGGATGTCAGGGAGGAAGACACGTGAATGCGCGAGGATGCACACACAGGCCAGTGATATTTCGTCGAGGAGCGGTGTCTAAGCGGGGCAGAAACTGCAGAAGCCCCGCAAGCCGAGGAGGGCTCATGTGCTTTGACAAGTTTACATGTCCAGGGGCTGTCTGGGCAGGGGCAGGCCGGATTGCGGCTGCTAGCGACATCCAAGGCAGTCATTCCCAGACAACACGCATGCGCATACACGCTAACGCGCACATGCGAGCATGCACGTGCACACGCCCGCACGCACGCACACACATCTTATACACACACACACACTCACACACACTCTCTCTCTCTCTCTCTCTCTCTCTCTCTCTCTCTCTCTCTCTCTCTCTCTCTCTCCTTGGCCTCGGCAGATGGAGCCATGCAAAAGTGAGCTAAGAGATTCAGCTCGGTCGGGGTTTCCCGGTCACTTGATCCTCGAGCGCATGTTTTGGCATCATAGGAAACTGGGGCTGCTGGGAGAGGGTATGCCTGATTGGATTGTTTTTTGGTGCAGCAACCAATGCATTTAGGGAGGCTCGCTGGCGGAAAGAGGCCGAGAAAGCGGCATCCGGTAAGAAAAGTTTGCCGGAAACTTCTCTCTCTACCCCATATATGCGCGAGCATTGTGCACAGTCAACAACGCATTAAAGGACAAGAGCGGGTCGCGCACTCGGAGAAAGGGAGAGGAGAGAGAAGGGAGCGACATTCTCCCCGTCTGCGAGCACGCTGTTCTGTTTCTTTGTTCGGTTGTTTGTGTGTTTGCTCTTCTTTGGCGGCCACTTACTTGTGCTTGCGAAGAAGCAGCCGCTGGACAGGGCTAGGAGGGCTAGCGTGTAGACCCCTACTCGCTGGCCCTTGTGACGCGCGACAGCTGTCACCAGGGCCGCATCACAGGCAGCAGAGAGGGCCCCCAGGGCTGCCCTGACAGCATAGAAGACGTAGACCTGCACGCAGCAGCACAGCCAAAGGACACCTCAGAATAACTTTTTTGTGTATGATATGAAGCATTTGGAGGGAGCTGAAGCAGCAGGGCTGAGTGATCAGTGCTGACTACTGCCGTCGACGCAACGGCCGGAGGCAGACACATTTTCAGACAGCTCCTGCCGATCTGCCGCCCCGTTGATGTCGATGCTAGCGCTCAAGCGGCTAGCTTGCCGAGCACTACGGCCAGGAGATTGAAGGGGCTTGGAATATAAGCCAAGTCTTCAACCTTTCAAAAAGGAGGAAGCCTCAGAAGAACGAAAGCAACAAGTGTGCGAGCCGGAAGTGCTGGGTATTAAGTGAAGATGCAGACATGCAGACATTCAGATGAAGCACACTCTCCGAGGTGGAGGAAGGATTGAGTGGTGCACCTTGCCAGAGCCGTCACCAAAGATGAAGGCAGCAGGCCCTGCGACGAGTTTGTGGAGAAGTAGATACAGGTATGAACGCAACCCAAACTCTGCACTGCACAAGCTCGGCACAGGCGTCATCAATCACCCGGAACAGGGAACTTGTGACCAATATCGGCAAAAACTGCACACGGATATCACAGGTAAGAAGAGTCAAGCAACGAAGCAAGTCGCTCAGCCAAAGTACATGGGACAGACAGAGCTCTAGAATGTGATTGAAATCAGCCAAGGAAATAACCACAAAGCAAAGCCGAACATCATCTGCAAATATAGGCAACAGCAAGTTACTCTGGTTCATTGTGACACTTGGTACGACCTGCTGGCCTTTTGAGGAAAAACTTGAGAAGGGTTGTTAAGAGTCCAAAGTTTGCACCTATACTCCCATGTCTGCAGGCCGGTCCCATACAGCAGATAGTGCAGAGGCTCCCAGTAATTGAAGGTCTCGTCGCAGTCATGAATGATGTTGTACTTGACACTTATCATCCTGCGGAGGACAGTTCAAAGTAAAGGTGTCAGCGAATGTGCTTGCAGATAGTTTTGTAGTTTGTTCCAACAGAAAAGTAGACAGGCGTTGCAGAGTACGAAGCATACCTGACGAGGAGGAGGACGAAGAATGCATACGACCAAGGATAGCCACTACGTTCCAAGCTTCGTGTATCAGCTCCTTCAGTTACATGATGCGACTCATCGTCCAACCCTTTTTTACCAGCCTTCCCAGTACGTCTCTGTCGAAGGTTGTTGTCAAACTCAAGGGATGACATTGTTTTTTTTCGTCACAGAGAGGAGGATGACTTGGACACTAACTCCACTCTTTATGAAAGTTCACTTACACCACCTTCTAATGGTTATACGATTGAAAACCACATCTCTAAGACTTCGTCTATTTCAGCTTCGAAGTCGAAGTGAAGCGCAGGAATGTACATTTATTCGGAACAGAAACGCTCCATAAAATCAACAAATCGGTCCAATCCGTGCCCTTTTCAGTGCTGAGGGCATGCACTGAAGTCTTCAGTATACGATGCCTCGCACAGCAATTTTCTCTTCTGTGAACCTTTCTAGTAAGGTGGCAAAAGGCAGGCAAATAAGACATCGGCACACATGGCTAAGCTATGCCCTCATATGCACCGATATGCATGCACTTAAACCACTATAGAGCAAGCTGGAACCAACGCAATAACATAAGTTACAAATGATCTAAAAACAATAAAACCAAAAATGTGCGGAATGTTATAAATTTGCTACCTACGTCTAATCCGCGTGACTTCGTATGGCACTTGATGTCGAAAAGTTATACCACTATCTTATAGAACCACGCAAGCTCGCCGAGATAAATATATGAGCCATGGATATTTCCAGCACATTTGCAAGCCGGTTCTTTCAGTTGTTTTAGGCCTGTTTTAGGCCAAAAATAATATTCCGGGCAATTCGGGTGATACCTGATGATGCCGGGTATTTGGTTGCTGCATACAATTCGTTGGTTGCCGCGTCCGTGCCCGTCCGTGTGCGTCCCTGTTGCCCTGCGGTTGAAACCGTCACGCACTCGTCAACCCGAGCTAAACGAAATTGAAGATCGCAAATAGCAGTGGCAGAGGAAGTTGAAAGAACATGGTAGAAGCGTGACTCCATGCAGGGCCCGGAAGATGCTGTGACATTTCCTGCAGCTCCAGGCTCTTCCTGGGTCATGGTAGTCAATCTTCGTTGATGCTGAGAATGGACAGGAAGGAGCAGCTCCTTCCTCTACTTTGCCTTGTCGCATAAGAAGTACGAGTGGGTTAGCTCTTGACCAAGGGATTAGGAGAGACATTTGCTGTTAGAGAGCAAAGGTATCGTTGTAGGCTTTACGGCTCATTTTTAGGAACTTAAGTTAGAAACGAAACCAGGTTGTATTGTGTCTTACCTCTTTGGTCGTTAGTACTCAAGCCGAAGATCGTGTCAACTGAGATTGGCTTGAATATTTGGCCCACACTGTTGACTGATCGTGCGACAGCGCTCTACTACTTGGATATTTCTAATAAACTTTCCTCCTGATCTGCGATAGGAAGTTTACGGCTGAACATGGGGACCTTGGAATTTCCGGACCTTGGGAGGCACTGCTCTCAAGAGAGTTGTCAACTGATCGACTTCCTTCCTTTCAAATGCGACAAGTGCAGTAAGGTCAGGTTCTGCGCGCCTCTTTGAGCATAGTGTTCACAAGAACTATCGTTGTGTTCTGGTTTCATGCATGTCTAACATGAAAGAGCGTGTGGTGACCCTCCTCCACGCTGGTTGATTTCTCTTTCTGCCTGGAAACATGTAGTGATGTGGTTGAGTTAAGCCAGATAAGGCTGAGGGGAGTCTGTCAACGGGAATGCTCTGTTCTAACGGAAGTCCAACAGACGTTTAAAGTTGTGTTAAGAGTCATGCCCCCATGGCTGATGTTGCCCTGCCCTGCATGGATGTCAGTGCCTATGGCTAGCTTTGCAGCGGCCGAAAAAAGATTCCTAAATATATTTGGTTCCCTACCACCGCCCTTTCCTTTTAGGTGCAAGTATCTGCTCCATTCTGCCTCCCCGTTGCTCTCCACACAGGCGGGCAACTGGACAGGTAGGCAGCAGGTGGGCAGGTGGGCGGGTGGGCAGGTGGTGCATAGGTAGGACCTGCAAGGAAGTCTGAAGAATCCACCACCGCGTCCGTGAAACTCGTTATTGACGACACCTTAGCATGGCTGTCTTATGTAAACTCTCTAGAAGCACAAGTCCCTTGCTCGACCCTCAGAGAAGAACTCTCAAACTCTGGCACTCTTGGGGTACCCTTGGCCAAGCAGCCTCCAGGCACGTTGGCAGGTGGCGAGCCTGCAAGCATCCTCCTCCAGGTGCTGCTGTGCGGCATTGTGCTGCGTGGCTCCTGCCAGCCAAATGGCTATACCTTCACCCCGCCCCCCTCTTTGAAGTCGCGCAGGTTGAAGCAGAACCACGTCAAGTAAAGCACGTACAGCTTAATAACGTGAAAATTAATCTTACTGCACACTCGTCAAAGCCTCCCTCAGCCAGTCCCTCCCTCCCCCCCTCCCCCCCTTCCTCTCAGCCTCTTGTCCCGGCTCCTCCTGTCAAGTTATGATACTGACCAGCCACAGAACGTGGTCCCCCCCACCCCCGTGCGTGTAGGCAGGTGTTCTGCCTGGACCACAGGTCGTACGCGGGCCACAGCTGTCCCCATGCCAGCTCAGGCGACGCCACCGTCATCATCTGCCCCCTCTGCGCCAAGTCGGTGCGGTTGGTGCCCAATGAGGATCCCAATGTGACGTGGAACCGCCACGGGACCACGAGCTGCGACCCCAGCAACTACGCCAGGTAAGCACGCGGCCTGCTGTGCTGGCGAAGGCCGTGGCCGGCGGGGCAGAGGTCCAGGTGGGGCTGCTGTTCAGCTGTGAGAGAGCAGTCGATTGCAGGTCCATTTTAACAGTATGTTTTACTGGTACTTATATTCTCTTGGCCACCGGAATAATATTTGGGGTTTTCTTGCTTCCTGTCTACACTCTGTCCGCAATACTAAGGCCGGCTAAGAGTCACTCTGTATAGATCTTCTTCTGTATAGACCCTCTACGTGGGCGAGGGCGTGAGCGTGGGCGTGGGCGTGGGCGTGGGCGTTTGGGCTGTGGCTCATATTAGATCGCTAGCCCTTTGAAGAAAAGGAAAACGAGAAAAGGCTAAGAGCCTTCTTGTGTATTGCCTCGAGGCTCGTGTATTGCCTCAGCTCGGGCCTCTCGGGGGGCGCTGAACTGCGCGTGAAATGTGAAGGCTTGGGGTTGATTGGGGGAGGTCAGAGTTGCGAGGTCGAGCAGGCTACCTCAGGCAGCCAGACTGAAGGGCCGGGCAAGCTTGTGATTCCGTGCCTCAGTCATTCACTTGTCACTGCGCATATTCCCGCCAAGTTGCATCTGGGCCATTCTAGCAGCTCGTGGGCCTGCTGCGTTCTCCAAGGATTTTATTTTTTGGCCGCTGTCTGTTGATGACTTGCGTGTGCGTGAGTCCCCCCCCGCCCCCCCCCCCCTTTTTATTGTCTCTAGCTCCGTTTCGTATCGTCCCCATAGTCATGGTGCGTCGTACGCGCGTTGTACTGGGTGTTTAGGTTACTTGCTAGTCACTTGTGAGAAAGCTTGTGAAGCGAGTGTGTGTGTGTGTGTGTGTGTGTGTGTGTATGTATGAAAGCAGAGAGCTTGTGTTGACGCTCATCCCTCTCTCTTCCTCTCGCGTGCACCGCGGCTGCTTTGTCCGGGTGTCTGCACGTGAGCAGGGCGACGCAGAAGCGCAAGTGCCCCGTGGCGGGGTGCCGGGAGGTTCTGACGTTCTCCAACGTGGTGCGCTGCAAGGGCTGCGGCAAGGACACCTGTCTCAAGCACAGGTTCGGGCCCGACCACGCCTGCCCCGCCAGCGTCCGGAAGGCGCCAGCTGGCGCCTCCGCCACCGCCTCCTCCTTTCTCCAGAGCTTCCGAGATCGCGCCACCACGTTCATCGGCCAGTCAGCGGCGCCACCCATCGGCGGTGCCGCGAGCGCGTCCGGGAGAGGGGGCGCTAAAATGGCGGGAAAGCCTGCCGCACCCAAGGCTGCTGCCAAGGGGGGGCCCGGTGGGGCGGGCGCGGGACGGGGGGCAGCCTCTGGGAAGGGAAGAGGGGCAGGGGCGGCTGCAGACCCGTCCAACACTGTGAAGGGGAGTGCGCAGCAGCGGCAGCAGGAGTGGGACAGGAAGAGGCGAGAGCAGGAGAAGCAGGACAAGCAGCAGCAGCAGCAGCAGCAGCGGCAGGCAGAGAACGGCGGCGTCGGCGGCAACGGGGGCGGTGGGGGGGCTGGGCCGAGCGGGGGCCAGCCCCAACCAGCCGGAGCTCAAGGGTCGGCGCCACATCAGCACGGCGCGCACAGTGGGGCCCACGCTGCGGAGGAGGAGTGCCCGCAGTGCGGCGCCAGGTTCAACGAGGTTGCTGACTTGGTGCTGCATGTAGATAGGATCCATCTGGGCGGCAATCCCGAGGGGCCCAGGGGAGGGGAGAGCGCCCTCGGCCTGGCACCCTCCCCCAGAGGGGCGGGCGCGCGTGAAATTTGCCCCACCTGCGGGAAGTCTTTTGGCAACGTGGCAGCGCTCATTCATCATGCGGAGCGCGAGCATAATGCCCAGCCGGGCAGCCAGTGCGTTGTTAGTTAGCCACTGCCGAGGGCACCCTGCCCTCTGTATTTCAGCATTTGCATTGGATTGATTTGAGCTCTGGGTGGCCGTGAGAGGTGTGGGAAGGTATTGATAGTTGCAGCCAAAAGGCTTGCAAATTGAAATCCTTTACTGACAAATAGAACCCCTATGTGGTAGTCAGTATGAGTAGCTTTATTGTTATCTGCTTCAATCAATAGCCGGATTGACGGCTGTAGACATGCTTTTGAGGTTCCAGCTGATTTATATAGGCAAAATAAGAATTGCACATGGCAGCTGGTCTCTTCCTAGATTTATTCTTCAAAGAATGTATGTTGTCTGTCGACTGGTGCACGGCACATTTTTTGAAGCATGTTATGCTGAAATTCCATTGAAAGCGGGGGGTCAAACCACCTCAAATTTTTCCTGACTTGACCAGCCCAGGAGCTTGTCAGTATCGCTATTTCGGAGTTGATTTGCTGGTAGTAGCGGATGAGTCCGCGTGTGTCTCTTTTCACTTGTAGATGATTCTTTCATTGTGTCGTGTGCATGCGCATCAGACTTTGGTCTTGCTTGCTTGTAATTGTGAATAGTTGCAAGATGCTTCCCACGTACTCTGCAGCGCTACATAATGAGATGCCAAAGGCCTGTCTGACTGCAAGTAGACTAATCGACAATTTCTTTTGGTGAAGACTCATGGGATACCCTGTTTGAAATGAATGTGGCTTGCAGCCTCTTTGCTGCAGACCGGTTTAGCTGAGAAATTGATTGCTCCTGGCAATTTTTTGTAGCAGGACCAGCTAGTTCTATGGCCAGTAATGAAGCTCAATGGGGAACACCACTTAGTAAAACCAGGGATGCAACGAGGTTGCTAATGCGACACATAGCGTATACAGTCTGCATGGAGTCCAATATTAATCACCTGCTACAGGGAAAAGGTTGCGCACGCACATTTAAAACATACAATTGACAGCTTGGGAGTTGGGTACGTGCTACAAGCATGTAATGAGTAGTGTGGATGTGCATGTGTAACACATCAAGGAATAAAGTATCTTTTCTTCAAAAACTGTAGTCTTTAATTTTCTTGTGCATGGTTCGTCGGTGACGTCCGCTAAGTATCAGTTATGACTTGTGAAGAGGCTTTGAAAAGTCGTATGATGAGCAGCAGAGATGGAGAGGCTCTTGCCCTTGCACGTAGCTGTCAATATTTGTGTGTTAGCTCCAGAGGTATAGTGTACAGATAGCAGCAACGTTCGACTTTACAACTGAATTCGCTGCCAGATTGACCCACAGTGATGCTTCAGTACACACAAAGGCAAGCTAAGACAAATCTCCTAGGGCTCCCAAATCTGCATCAATGGCAGCTCAAGAACGTTCTTGGCTGTAGCAAGTCCTCAAAGTTGACCGAATGTCACTTTGCGAACCATCACCACCACTTGGGATAGAGTGGAGGACAAACATATGGCCAGCAGAAAACGGCATGCATTGCACGTGTATGTGCCAATTTCTGCAAGAAACAAACTTGGAAGCCAGTTTCATATTACGAACTCTGTAGACAAGACTGGCTTCAGGGACCAGCTCTCTCAGCCTTGCTTCTGCATTTCCACCGGCATCTTCTGCTTGGAACGGGAGCAAGCGTGCTTCCAGCATATTTTTACGCACTCCCTACTCCAGCCACAGGGAGGCACGAAGCCCCTTTACCTGATCTCTCTGTCATCAATTAACCCAGCAGTGAAGCGTGCTAAGCTTGAGTCTGAATGAAATAATGGTGGACAGCAACTATCGCACATCCTGTGTATGGGCAGCCCCCTCTCTACTGCCGTGCGGCTCTCAGAACCCCTTCTTACTAAGAACGAAGCACAACAGGCTGCCTGTGCGTACCGTACCCCTTGCACCTCCTGCACCTCTCAACTGCACAACTCTCGAGCACAGCGCCCCTTCCACAAGCCACTTCCTGCCCGTTTCACTCGTTTTATTCCTCACACGCACATGCACATGTACGTGCCGTGCTTTCACATGCTGTGCATGCCCGTATTGGGGGCACGTATACGTGCGTATACAGGTTTGCACGTATACATATGCACTTAGGAACGAATACCCATATCACTCGATGAGGGAGTACACGTCTGACGGGCTCCACCCGGCCGAAAGCTCCTTCGTCAAGGCGGGGAGGAGTGCTCGGAGGACAAGGAGGAGAGGAGGCCGGTGGTGCGCGGCGAGAAGGCTGTGTGCGCCGTGTGCACCACCCACCAGGACCCCAGCGCGCCGATCACGGTCTCGCGGCGCGTAGGGTACGACACGCGCGCGATGCAGAACAGCAAGAAGTCCTCCACCTCCACGTGGACCAGCGCCGTGACGATCTGCGCGCCCGTTTTTTTTTTTTTTTTTGAGAGAGGGCCCGGAGGCACGTTACGAGGGGCCCCCGGAGCCGCGTTCTGAGAAGCCCCGGAAGGGCACATTGCGAGAGACTCGGCAGGCAGGGCGGGGCCAGGCAGGTGGAAGGGCGGGAGCGGGCAGGTGCAAGCGGGGGCAGGCAGGCAGGCTACTTGCCGTGGAATGTGGATCAGATTGCCTGCCAGGCGTGCGCAGGCGCAGGTGAGAGTGCGTGAAATTGTGGCAGCGTGGGAGGCAAGAAGCGCGGCGTGTCTCTGAGTCAGGTCCATTCCTTGCGTTGCTGATCTCGTAAGCCTCTGAGCTCTGACCCCTCTATTTTCGAAGTTTGAATCCTTCACCTTGATTGTTGCTGCCCGTAGATAACATGCAGTAACCCTGGGGGCTTAGGGTTTGGATCAGGATTTTGGGGTAACGTCGCTGAGGACTGGCTCGGCTCGTCCCGGGCAGGCGGCGGTAAGCGTCACCGCTGAAAAGACTAAGAATAAGAGGAACATGTGCGCCATGACCAGAGGCTGCAGGGGCTCACGAGCAATGTAGAGGTTGCAACACCCGGCTGAGCTACAAGGGAGGACAGAGAAGGATGGCGGGACTCTTCCTCTCTTTCTCTCTCACCTTGGCGGTCATGCGGTTGAGCCCGGTCTTCTCCTGGCTCTCCCTTGCATGCCTCTGCGCAACCGAACACCACGCACGCGCGCGCACACACACACACCCACCCACCCACACACACACACACACGCACACGCATACACGCGCACGTGCGCACGCGCCCACACGCGCACATGCATGTCCCCCCGCGACCATAACAGCTCACGGCACGAAAAGAAACCCCCACTATTGGGTTATGCGAGCGCCACGACGGAGGTACACTGACGACGGCCGTGCCCCTCTGAGTCTCGGTCTTCCCCACCCAGCAGTCTGCTATCTGCTCAGCCTGTCCCTCAGCCGCCTCCTGTGAGTGAGTGTAACACACTCGGTCCCTCCGGCGGTCTGGCCTTAGGGTTTGCATAGACTCATATAAGAATGTGAGGCAAGACTCTTCCTCCCTAGAGGTGATCCTGAGCCAGAAGCCCGGAGAAAGTGAAGGAGAATGAAAACCCCAAATTAATGCAGCTCCCACAAGCTTTCCCCCTCTACCTACTGTAAGCCCAAAACCCGCCCCCCCCCCTCCCCCACC
>WELA01004762.1:187828-199955 GCA_009602735.1 Mesotaenium endlicherianum | reverse complement strand
GGGGAGGGGGGTGGGGATGGGAGGGGGCTGCCCTGATCTGAAATAGCTTCTGAATGAATCTCCGCCCCGCTTTGGGGTGAGGCTTGGGGTTTGGGGTCTAAGGACCTTGGCATCAGCATTTGGCCGCCGAGAAAGGGTCACCCAAAAGAGAGACGCCCGCCAAACAGCGCAGAAACGGATGCGGCTGTGAGCTGGGCTATGACGGCATCCATGGACATACCAATGACGATGCCATCTGCAGGTGGTGGAGGCCCCGCCCGCGGCCACGAGGGAGGGAGGGAGGGGGGGGAGGAGCCAGGTGGCGGGAGCAAGCGGGCCGAGAAGATGCGGGGCTGTTGCTGGGAGGGCAAGGCAGACGCTCATGTGGTGCCAGTGCCAGTATGCAGCGCATAGTCACAGGATCAAACGCGCAGAGAGGACAGAGGGGGGAAGAAAAGGAGGAGAAGGGGGAGGCGAGGAGAGAGAGAGGGGGGGGAGGGGGGGGCCTGCCTGCAAGAGCACAGCATGGTGGGCGGCAGCCCGCCCGTCGGAGGAGCCAGAGCCAGACGCAGAGGCAGAGGTGTCCTTGTCCCCTGCTGCCCCCGCTGCCGGCGCCTCGCCCGCGCCGCCGGTAGTGCCCGCCTTCTCGCTACTGCCGTCTCCTCCTCCTGCTGCATCTGCTGCTGCTACTCCTGCAGCATCTGCTGCTGCTGCTCCTCCTCCTCCTGCTGCTGCTGCAGCTGCGGCAGGTGCAGGTGCGGGCTTGTTCGCCTGGGCCTGCAACAGGACAAACGCGCATGGCCTTGAGTTGCGCGGCGCGCCTGCGCGTCGCGCGCGTCTCAGCAGAGCTGAGACAGATGAGAGGGAGAGAGGGGTGCATGTTGGCCCCCCCTCTCCAGCAGCTGGGGAGCGTACTAGAAGCCGCTCACCCCCTCCTCCTCCTCCTCCCCCTCCTCCTCCTCCTCCTCCTCCTCCTGCTGCTGCTGCTGCTGCTGCTGCTCCTGCTCCTGCTGCTGCAATTCCTCCGAGACGGACTCGCGATTGGAAGCCTCTCCCCACACACGCACAACAACAGCACGGCACGCGCGTCGTGCGAGACAGACGGACACCCTCACCTCTTGCCGTCTGTTTGCTCTCACACAGCAGGAGGTGCGAGCGCAAGCCATGGCACAGGTGCCTCCACTCTGTAACTTTTTAAAAAAAATGAGGGGGTAGAGAGGGAAGGGGACGCAGGGCAGGGGCCCGCTCAGGTGGGCTGACGGGGGGAAAGAGAGGGGGCAACAGCTACGGGGCCGACAGTACAGAGTCCAAATGTTAGATCACAATTTCACCTTGATGGAGGTGGCCAGCAGAGGCGCCAGGTGGGTCTGCGTGTTGACCTTGAAACCCGAGTTGACCTCCCTGCCGCACACGCACCCCAGCCATACCCCAGCCGCATCCCAGCCGCCCAAAGCAGAATCTCAGCAGCAGCACCAGCGGCAGCACCCAGCAGCACCGCTCGTTGAAAAAACATCTTACTCCCTGTCACACTGCATTGCCCTTCTGGCCTGCTGCTGCCAGGGGCCGGCGACAGCTGTGCAGCCGTCCCCCCTCCCTGCAGTTGCAGCAGACGCACCACGCACCCGGCCCCTGGCCCACCACCCCCTCGACCTCAGGAGCGCTGCATGCCAGCTGGCAGTACGACAGCCGAGAGCGTGCACTAAGTAAGTGAGGGAGGGCCGCAGAGGAGGAGGAGGAGCAGGAGTTGCCGGTTCTCGGCAGGCAGACTCCCCTAGCCTCTTCTATGTCCCCCCCAGGGATGGCGCAGCTGGCGCAGCTGGCCCCGCTGGCGGCGAGCCGGAACAATGCGTGGCACGCTTGGCACGCCCGCTGGCGCGGCCGGCCGACCTTGCTGCAAGTCAGAGGCGCAGAAGCTTCCTCCGGGGAGAGCAGGGACCTGAGCCTTCCCCAAGGAAAGGAAGGGCAGCACCAGCTTGCGCACTATTGCCTGCCAGCTATCCTGCCGTCGTCAAAGAGAGCCTCGCAAGAGGGGAGCTCTTGGCGTGCCCTCGGTCCTCGCCTAACTAAAGTGGAGCTGCACGGCAGCAGGAATCGCTTGCTCGTCCGGCCCAGTTCAAGGACTCTAGACTGAAACCTGAGACTGAGGCAGAGTCCGTAGCAACCTCTTCTTCTCTCTCTGCCATTCCACTCCATCACACCCTCCCCTCTTCCCTCTTTCCCTCCCTCCCTCCCTCCCTCCCTTCTTAACTCACTCACTTCCTCCTCCCTCCCTCCCTCAATGTCACGTTCTCCCACTACTCCCTCCCTTTATCGGCGTGCCGTTCTCTCTCCCTTCCTCGCACGCTACCTCCCTCCCTCACTGCCTCCCTCCCTCACTGCCTCCCTCCCTCCGTCCTTCCCTCCCTCCTCCCTCCCTCCCTTGCCCCCTCACCCCCTCTGCCTCCAGATAGATCAAAGGAGGCAACCCCTTGGCCCATGCGTCTGCATCTCAGACAGACAACAGCTAGCAGCAGTGTGTGTGAGCGGCACACGCACCCGCCACTCGTCCCAGCCTGCATAAGGCAGGTGCTGCTCCGACAATGTGCAGTGAAGCGTGCTATTGGCTCACACCGCTGGAGCAGGCTGTTGGGCTGCTCAGGGTGCAGGCGGTGCTGTCCCAGCAGCTCAGCACCGCACCAACGCCCCTTGGGATGCCCTGAGTCTCTCCTTCAGCCCGCCCGTAAGAGTGTGCATGCCTGCGGGGGAACGCTCGCATCAACCCGGGAGTTTCTAAGCTCCTGAAAATCCCCCCCCGGCTGTGTCTGTGCAGCTTTTTCAGCAGCCTAGTCCCAGTTAGCACTTGCCCTGACCCCCGCCTCCTCCTCCTCCACCTCCCCTCTCTGCCCTGCCCTTCTTTCCCCCGGGTGCCGTTCGAGAAATTGCTGCCACTTGTCGCGTACGAGGGGGAGCACGAGAAGCAAGGGCGCGTGGAGAAGGGAGGGGCCAGGAAGAGGGTGAACGGGAAGGGGGGGGAGGAGGGGGGAGGACAGGAGGAGGAGAAGGAGGAGGAAGGCGGGGGGGGACCTGTCGAGATGAATGGCGAGCGTGGCCACGCGCAGAATGGGCTTGTCAATCTTCACCAGCTGGTGCCTGAAACCCCCGCCCCCTCCTCCTCCTCCTCCCCCCCCGGCTCCGGCTCCGGCTCCTGCTCCTTGATCGCCGTCCGTGCCAGGGCCGCCCGCGCCAGCGTTGGCGGCGCTGGTCCTGACGAGGACGCGGCCGGCGACGCCCAGGTCGCGGTCAAACCACGTGTGCCAGAGGCCGCCTCCGTACGTTTGCACGCCCACCGTCAGGAAGCCGCCCTTGCTCACCTGTGGCATTGGCAGCGGCGTTGATAGCGGAGTTGGCAGCGGCGGCGGCAGTGGCGAACGATGCCAGGCACGGCATGGCACGGAGGACAGGGCGGCCGAGTCAGCAGAGCCAGCCGAGGCACGACAGCGGGGCGGCGCCACGTCAGCAGTGACGGGTGGGGGCGAGGCGCGGCTGACAGCTTATGCCGCGTCGGCGGAAGGGTCTGGAACGTCTTGGATAGACGAGGAGAATCTCAAATGCACATGCATACATGCGCGCCGCATGCACGCTTTCTCTCTCTCTCTCTCTCTCCCCTCCCTGACACACTCACACACAAGCCTCTAACCCCTGGTCCTCCAAGTTCGAGCAGATCAGGCGAGTGCTGAGCACTCGCCGCTGCGGGTGATCACGGCGGACGTGCGCTGACTGTGATGTCCTCATACACGCGCATCCCATGAGGAGCACGGGAAATACGCGCGAGGAGGGAGCACGGGCAGAGTGAGGAGGGGGGAGAAGAGGGGGGCAAGAGATAGACTGATGAGGGTGGCTCACGTGTGCAAGGGGAGGAGGAGGGAGGAGAGGGAGGTACTTGTGTTTGTTCAAGGGAAGGGGGATGGGGNGGGGGAGGAGGAGGAGGGGGAGGGGGAGGGGGAGGATTTGACCTTGGAGACGGGCTTGAGCTTGAGGCCCGGGCTGTCAGTGTGGGCCCCGATTATCCAGAAGCCGCTGCCCGCTTTGAACCTGCACAAGCGCACGTGCGCGCGTGCGCGCGTGGGCGCGTGCTCGCAACCAGCTATTGTGAGTCCTCCTCACACCATGCTTAGCTGCGGGCGCGATGCGTCTCGGTACGACGTCTTTGCGCAGCAGCACAGAGCCCCCCGTGCGAACTTTGAAGGCTCCTCAGCTGGCAGGGAGGGAGATTGAGCTGAGAAGTGTGAGCCGAGTGACTTGAGCTGAGGCTCGTCGAGAGGCTCTTGCTGTTGTTCGTCTGAGCTCAAAGCCTGTCGTGGCACAGTAGCGTCGGTTCTGAGCGCGTGACGTGTCGACGCATGTCATTGTCAGATGGCGGATATACATTCCAATGACATCAGAATAGCATAGAGTGAGAGGAACAGGAGAGCGCCCAGCAGGCTCCTACTCACTCTGGGATGCGCAGGGTACCCTCTAAGACACGAGTGAGTAGGCACATTGATGTGCTTTCTGTCACAAAATGTATACACTGTAGCAACAAGGGGACAATCTTTTTTGACAACAAGGCAGACCACGCGTGCTGGAAATGTCCAGAATAAGTGGGAAAACAAACTGGCAGCATGCACACACGAGGCAGTAAGAGCTGGCTAGTCTGTCTCGCCGTGTTGTGGTGTGAGTGTGCACCCAAGGAAGAAGGAGCACGACAGAAGTGTCTCACATGGTCTTACGTACTTTTTCCCCACAGCAAAAGCCACTATAGTTGAAAAGTTGCGAGTGAAGAAGTATTTCCCGCCCGGCTGCAGGCTCCAGGGCTCCTTCTCAGAAAGCTGAGAGTATCCAGCTTCCTTCAGCCTGGCCTTCGCTTCATCTGGGAATCACAGCACTTCAGGAGTCTTCTGATTCAAATTCACGAGCTTCGCTGCCGTCTTTTTCCAGAAGTTGTGAAACAAATTTGAAGGGCGATGACACGTCTGTAATTCCAGCAGAGGACAAGCACGCATTTACCACATATAATTCCTGAGCAACATTTACTGAGAGCGAGTTGCAAGTTTCAGCCGTTTCAATTTCCTTCCCAGTACCGGTTCCCAAGCAGGATGATACTCACATACGGCATGAAATGGAGTCCACGCTTTGTTGATAAAGTCTAAAAGCTCCACGGCTACGTCTTTGGCACTCTTCTCTACGGCCATCTCACTATTTTTCTTCGGCGTATCGCCCGTAAGTGATCGTCAACAACGTTCTTAAGTCCCTGAAAGGCGTAGACCAATTCCAGCTTGGTGACTGGCTGGGCATAATTTAATATGCAGGACACATCACTATATACACGAGAATGACGTTCAAGTGAAGAGACTTTGAAGTTGGCATCATGGATGCACTCGCCAGCCTGAGGCAAAATGACCTGCACGGGTCACCATTTACATGACGCGATTTCACGTCACACGGCCGTACTTTTCTCGAAATATAGCAGAAAAAAATAGCAGAATAATCAGTAAAAGCATATCAGAAACATGAAGTGTGGCCCGCGGGTCTCTAGCTGTCTCTAGCAGGTCTCTCTCTGTGGCTTGCTCGGCTTATAGAGGAACGTTGTCGACACTGGCGGACTTCGGTTGGGCATCGGAGGAACCAATTGTCACACGCAGGCAATCAAGTGACAACTGTACAGAGAAAGCATGCAGGTTGCATGAGCCTTGACACGTCTTGATTTGTCAAGAAAGTGCTAAGGTACAGCATGGAAAGATTTGTAAGAGCGAGAGAGCAGGGCATTGCTTTCTGTATCTCTGAGGAGGCCGAACACGGTTGGAAATCTCATAAAGTCGAGCTGCAGTGTCGCTGTGTGGAGGCTATTTATAAAGCCCGGGTATACTGCCACAGCCCTCTAAGAAGCAGGTCTCGAGGAAATTACCCACTCGTCGCCTTCCATGTTTGGAAGAAAGCGACTTCTTTATAACGTCCCGTCGTCAAGTCGTTTATCGGCTGCTTGAACGAACAGCTTTTATGAATATAGTACTTCCTAAGACGAACATTGATCACGAGCATTAATCAAGACCCATGGGGTGACTTGGAGTTTGAATTCGTCTGCGAGATGTCTAAATGGGAACAAGCTTCTTGTAGGCTGACAGCAAAGCACGTTTAAGTATGGCCAGGCAACTGCTGCAGCTAGTACTAGCAATCAGCTCCTCGACATACTTCTGAACCTTTAGAAGCCCTCCGGCGACCTGTTTATACCAGTTTATAGCCCTAGTCGATCGTCAGTATCCCCGGCATGGGAGGGCTGGTATCTCTTGCAATCAAAGTAGTAGATGGCTTAGTGTGGCCGTATAGACTGGTGGCCTGCTGGTTCTTGGGCATGTGGTGGTCTTTCTTGCAAGCAATGGCGTCCATTCTGACGTTTCCTTTGCGGACCCTACTTGCTGCTCGTCGTGAGGTCAAGGTGAGGCTGAGCATTCTTGGCTGGCAATGCATTTCTTCTTGCTACTTCGTATTTTTCTTCGAGTGCTTTCCCTTGAGTCTTCTAGGTGCCAAAGGATATCGCAAAAAATCAGGTGACCCTTCTTGCTCGAGGGTTTTCACACTAGCAGCTTGGTTGAGCTCGCAGTGGCTCGGGGGCGAAGATAGAAAAGGTTATGCTTGAAAAGGCCTTTTTTGTGCCAAAGCTTGTTCTTTTCGGTCACAAAATCGGTGCGTGGTCCAGTTTCAGCTATAGGGATGGAAGTACTTATGTGTGTGCAATATTGTGAAGATTTGGACGCTAGAGGGGGCATGCAGCAGCCCGTCATCTTGAGGCTCTCTGCTGAGGCTGATGCAGCATACAACTGTGAGAGACACAGCTTATAGATGACATGTATGCACCAACGCGAGCAACAATTGGAGGGGACCATTGAGCCCCTCGAGCTCTTTAGCTGTGTGGGCCTGCGGAATTTACTCATTGACTGTGAGACTCGCAATTGACAGATGTCAAAGAATCTCAACTTAATGGCGCGGGAGCTCGACAGCATGGCTGCTACGGCGAGGGCATTGCAGCTGAAGCTGGACCAGACACTTGTCGAGCGCGAGCGGCTAAGATCGAAGCTCGAACTTGCTCTCCATCAGCGCTCCAAACTCAAATCCCACCTCCTGTCTGCCCTGGAGCAGGTAGCACTCTTATCTTCCAAGTCCTTCATGCCCTCATCTCCAACCTCTAGTGTGCAAGAGCTATGTATACAGGCTTCGTCTGAGAATGTGGAGCACACGTGGGGGCAGTTTTGTGCACTGCTTGGTTTGAGCAACAGGACCCACTGACACACAGAAGTATGTCGGCATGCATGGGTGTCGAGTGGCATCAGATGCGGGAGCAGGAGATGAAGCTGCAACAGCAGGCAGCTATGGCGGCTGCGAGGCAAGGGGAGGCAAAGAGTGCAAAACAACACCACCCTGTCGGTCACTTTGCAGGAGGCGACACAACCTATATGTTCAACGACGTGGAAGAGTCCCTGCACCCTGTTGCGACAGCTGGCAGGGGGGATCGGCAGCACGAGCAGTCCTTTCAGGATGACGAGGGGAGGAAGATTTGGACTAATGCTGCCGCTGTGGGAGAGGCAGAGACAGAGGCAGAGACAGAGGGAGGGGCGATGCGTAATGACGATGACATGGCGAGCTCCCCCCGGGAGGAGGAATGGGCTGACAGACTGGACGACGAGACAACGATGAGGAAGATGACAAAGACGGGGCTAGATTTGGAGCAGAACTGGCAGGGAGCTGGGAGCCTGTCAGCGTCATTGTGCATGGTGGTTGCGGCTTTGCTGATATGTGCTGTGCTGGCAGAGGGCACCTCCTCGCACTTGGGTCATGCAGGAGGGCTGGGTATCGCGTTCCTACTGGCCAAGCTCTGCTACAACTCTCTCCAGAGGGAGGATGCAGATAGAGGGGCCTATACTACAACCCTGATGCTAGGTTTAGCCTGGGGCATGCTTGGGGCCTTGGCTTCCGTAGGATTGCGCGTCGTATTGCCCTGGTGGCACACCGGCATATTCAAGATCGCCACATGGATGGTGGAGATCAGTCTGACGGCGTTCAATGGGGATTCTTGAGAACCATTTGGAGTTAGGTGCTCTATGGGCTGAGGGTAATTAGGAGCTTGTAGTTGTAGGCATATAGGTCCTAGAGCTGCTAAGTTGTGTACATACTGCTGTATTGCGTGTGCTCACGTATGCCAGCAACATAGTGTGAGAAGCTTCTACCTAGTTTACGCTACCGGTTTTCTTGTATGATAAAAGATGTGTAAAATTATGGCATTACTTTTTTATGCAGTCCTTAAGCAGTTCCCCTGAAATGATGTGTCTTCTGCATTAAGCCCACTAAGAATTGGCGGTTAATTTGAGAGTACGTGGACCATGCATGAGAGGGAATGATGTTGGTAAGTACAATAGGTGCTTAATTGCTCTCGATGGTACGAGGTGCCACACAAGTAAGACATATATTTTCAAATGCAATCAAAGGCGTAGAGAATATTGTACTTTCTGAAGGCAGCTGTTTCTATGTGCTTTCAGCCTTGTACGTGATGCATAATTACTGCGATGAAAATAACGTCGTGTTAGTTGGAAGGCAAGTTTTCCATCAAGATGTTTTGTGACCAAGCACGAGTTGGTCTGCACAGTAATAATATATTTTGGTGTGAAGACTTTCTCGGTTTGAAATAGAACCTGATAACCGTGAAAAACTATGCATCACCCACCTGCTTCAAGTTTTTTTGCACGAAAGCCACAAGATTCTCTTGTGTACAAACATTTAAGCAACAGCTGAGCCGTTCCTCTTTCCATTGTGGAGGATTGTGAATGCTACTGCAGGTTGACTGCCAATGACATGCGGCTGTTAATTGCTATCAGAACGTCGTTAATAAGCGCCATCTACTCTTGCGGCTTGATGGGCATATACTTGCACCCAGCTCCGCTTAAAGGACTGTCATAAAGAGTTTCTCAAATAAAAGTCCATGCAGTGTGGAGCGTGTTTCAGTGCATCACCAAAAGGCATGGTGGTTACTGCCCTCGAAAATCTGGGTGAAATAGCGCCCAAAATTTAAAGATTAAAAACAGCGACCTGAAATCAAAATTTTATTTTTAAAAAATCAGTTGATGCCCTTAAATCAGATAAATATGTCTTAATAGCGACCTGAAACTAAACCTGGGAATATTAGTCAATGGATTCGATGTTTAGGGGCCTGACTTCAATAATCGGGAAATTTAGCGCCAGTTATACCACCCCGTGCATGCCAAAAGGTCTTGTACCAAATTTCCGTGTTTGCTTGCAACCGGCCACTTTGCAACAGCAGAATGTGCTTCCCACTTGCTTCTACCGTCAGTCGGGAAGCTGACGGGCGCCCCACGCTGACCGACAGATGCCAGTCGTTCTCTCGTTTTCATGACGTAGCCAGACAGACGCAGCCTTGATACAATCAAAGCCTGGTCAAGTCCAACAATGAGCATATAATTTGCACACATGCTATCGGAAGAGTAATTCAAGCTGTAACAGCTTCACCTTTAGTTCAGCTAAATGCAAGCATTACTTTGATCAAAGTTTTAGACTGTTTACCTCTTGCTCTTAGGCCAAAGAAGATGGCTGCGGTCGAGGAAGGGGTTGCTGACGAAGAAAATGTGGCAAATGATGAAGACACTCTCTTGGAGGGTGACATTGCGGAGCCTATAGAAGAGGAAGTTCGGGAGCCTCTACCTCCTCTTACTCCCATTGTCTTTGGTGTCCCGAAGTTGAAAGAAGGCTCTGCAGTTTCAGGAGCGCTTATTCAAGAACGTGAAAGACACCTTCAACGGTGAGATTTGACATGAAGAGCGTGAAGAGCGCCGTAGTACCTTATTCCTCATGATCCCTCCAATCTCCGTTGACGAGTACTCGTATAGCTCGCAGAAACTCCTACCGGCTAACGTGGCTGACTTTGTGTTCTTCTTTGTTCCGGAGAAATGGCTTGGCAGGTCTCAGAAGTTTGGCGTCGATTATGTCGAACCAAAAAAGGTACGTCATGACTGCCGACATATAGGCATCCAGCTCATAATAGGAAAGCATCATGGGGCTCACTAACACCTTGAGCAGCATGAGAACCGTTGACATGCTTGGAGAATGTAGAAAGCTGTGAGGGGGGGGGGGGAGCTGCGTGCAGTACAGGAGTTCACATTATCATATGACATCATGCGCGTTTTGATACCAGCAGCCCAAATGACCAGGTGGCCACTGCCAGGTTCCAGACGAACTGGCACGTTCACTTGCATCGTTTTAGACCTTGCCGACCCATGGTGAAAATGTAGAGTGAGAGCCACAGTCATAAGCTGCAGACTTTTCTTCAAATACTATCTGCAGTGTCAAACGGCTGAGCAGCAGAAATGGAGAGGAGCAGCCGAGCAGCCATCTGGCATGCAGTCGCAGCAGGATCGATGATCCTGATTGGATCAATTCTCTTGGCCTCCCCTAGTCCATATCGCGCAACACTGTCACACAATACCATCATGCACCATGCTGCATGATGCTGCACTCAGGTACCGCACGAGCAGTGGGAGGAAGCTTCCAGGCAGCAGCCCAGGGACAGCAATAGGCAGTGCCTGCTGTCTCTGCCGTCGTTCCCAGATCCGAGGGCCTGACAGCTGGCTGAGCCTGTTCCTGCAGGAGCTGGCAGTGAGCAGAGCAGAGCTCAGGACTGAGCTGGCCAGGCAGAGGGCCAAGGGCCACACGGGGTTTGCCACGGGGATTGACCTCTTCTCCGAGGTCCGCCCACCCTCTCCCACCCTCTCCCACCCTCTTCCCTACCTTTTAACACCTTGTTACAACCCCTTCTCTCGCTGCCTGCATCCCTCCCTCCCTCCCTTCCTCCCCCCCTGCCTGCCTGCCACTCTGGCTCCCTCCCTGTCTCCCTTGCTTTGTTCCTGCCTACCTCCCTCCCGCCCACCCTTCCTCCTGCCTTTCTGCTACCACAAGCAGGTGCTGAGATGGTCAAGGCCCAAAGAGCCTCTCGGGCAGGAGACAAGTGTCACCTAGTCCTGCTTTTGCGCGCGCGCGAGGCTCAGGGGATGAGACAAAGGCCACGGTTTCCGAGCTGGAGAGTGATCGATCACGCGTGAGGAGAAGTGCATCAGCATTCCGCGGCCCCCCGCTGTCGTCAGCTCTACAATGCCAGGATCAGTCTTCGGTGTAGAAAGGCGAACCTGCGAGAACTCTGCAAGCACATTCACCACTCCCTCGTGGCGACGTCGCGCTCCGCTGTCCATGACGTTGGCTTAAAGGCTTATATGGAACGATTGGTCGAAGCTTAAAACCAACTCGTCGTGGAGCAAGCAGCGGCAATGGCAGGGTCGACGGTGGGTGCTGTGGTGTTTGTTGCCCGGGCCTGCCAGCTGTCGCGCCCGCCACGGTCGGCCGTGAGATCGGGGCGGGGACGCGGCGAAATGACGGGCGGCGCAGGGGTGGGCTGCTCGGCCGTCGCGGTCGGACGGCGAGCGGGTGCGCAGGAGGAGTTGGCGAAGAAGCGCGTGCGCGCGCACAAGTTCCAGCTGGCGACGGGGGAGGAGGCTCCCGCCGACAGGGAGGCGAGGGAGAGGGCAGAGCGGCAGGAGAAGGCGAGAAAACGCATCGAGCGGTTTGGCAAGCCTGACAATGACTCGCTTGCTACTGCTGCGGAGCCGCCAGCAGACCCCATGGAAGCAGGTGGGCTGCCAAGGGCCTGTACTGGGGCTCCACCGGCCTGGGCTTGACTGGCGGGGGGTTACCTGACCTGGCGTGACCTGGGCTTGGGCTTGGGCTTGGGCTGTCTGCTCCTACTGCTGCCCCTGCTGCTGCTGCCCCTGGGCTCACCTGGCCTGGCCTGGCCTGGCCTGGCCCGGCCTGGCTTCTCTGCTGCTGCTGCTGCTCTGTCTGCGTCTCTGCTTCTTGCCCTCCGGCGGTTGTGGGTCCAGAGCCCCCTTCACTGCCGCGTGGAGCGGAGTGAGGTGAGCTGAGGCGCCCAAAGAAAGGAGTGAAGTGAGAGTCCGAATCTGTTTTGCTGCTGTGACTTGCTCCTCCTGCTGTCATCGCCACGTCGCCTGCCGCCGCCTTGCTCCTGCCACCACTGCCGCTGCCGCTGCTGATGCTTTAGAGCAAGAGGGGGGGGGGGGGG
>WELA01004762.1:172374-186541 GCA_009602735.1 Mesotaenium endlicherianum | reverse complement strand
GGGGGGATGCGATGGTGGAACAGGCAACGTGGTGTTTGCCGACGCGTTTAGCGCCAAGCGAGCCATGCTGGGCCTGGGGGATCTGGAGGAGCCCCCGCCCGCCCCTGCTGCTGCTGCTGCTGACACTGCTGATGCTCCTGCTGCTGCTGCTGCTGCTGCCGCGCCTCCCCAAGGTCTCTCTTTTCTCCCCTTGCACCCGCCATCCCCCATCCGTCCGCCCTCCTGATGTTACTCCTTTCTGCTCACATTTATGCGAATGTGCTCCTTCCCATGGCTCCTGTTGCTCGTCTCTCTCGCCTGCTAGCGAGCAGAAGACATCGAGCGCGTCCCGACAGCGTGCATGGCTGCCGCGGCGTGAGCACGTGGCGCAATGTAGAGATCTTGGTTCTTCTTCTATGCTTGACATTGACATTGAGGACTTTGAAGTCAGAGAAGGCACTGGTCTTCCCCCCTCCCCACGTTCCCCCCTCCTTCCGTCTCGCTTGTTCACCCTTGGCTGCTCGTCACAGGGGACAAACAGGGGGGGTGGAAGGGGAGAGGGGGGAAGGGGGCGGGGTTTAGTAGCAGAGGAACGCGACATTTGGAGTTTCTGAGGGAGGGGGGGCAATGGTTCCAGGTTTGGTGCCAGGGCTGGCACCAACTTTGGTGCAGTTGGTGCCGTGGAGTCCGGTGCCTCCCAGCTCTGACAACCCGTTCGCACACACACATACACACACACACACACACACGCACGCATGCATGCACGCACGCGCACACGCTGTGGGCTCAACCAGGCTTGGCTTGGCTGCTGCAGTGGCGCCGTGGCACAGGGGCAAGCCCTTTGCCAAGGGGCAGCTGAAGCTCCCCATCAGCCTGCGCGCGGCCTGCGTGGGCGACGTCAAGCCCGCCACCGGCACCATCACGCGCGACCTCTGGGTGACACCTGGCGCGGGCCCCCGGCGGGGGCGGCGCATCCCCCGCCCGCAGCGCCACTACGGGGCGCCCCTCCCGTCGGAGATGGCTGGCGCGATGGGAGAGTACTACTCGGCAGCGGGTGGTGAGTTGCTCAAACAAACCACTGCTGGCAGGATGGCGGTGTGCCAGCAAGGCAGGGGCAGGTTGGGGGGGAGGGGGGGGGAGGGGGGGGGGAGTGGGGCGACTGGACGTGGCTCTCTGTCTCTCTCTAGATATTTATATCTAGTACATACATATGGATATGTATTAATATATGTACCCCTCTTGCTGGCATTGGAGTTGTGACAGCTTGCTGTCTGGGTCACTGATTAAGCAGCAGGGGAGCAGACAAACGCACGCAACGAGCATCCTCCAGGTGCCACGCATGTCTTCTGTCCTGCAAGAGCTCAGTCTGATTCTCCGACTTCATCTCTAGTGCCGCCCTGACGGCTTGCCCTTCGCCATCCTTGCACCCCCTTGTGGGCGTGCCTCGCTGGTCGCAGCTGTAGGTCAGGTTCCCCTGTCTCGTTCTCCATCCTCTCTTCCTTTTAGATCCTTGCGGCAGCACCCATAGCCAGTTAACTGTGAACTCTCCTTGCCGGGGCTCACATTCCCAGTTCCCGATCACAATCACAACGGAAGTAGAAGAAGAGACCGAAGTGCGACTGGCCGCTTCTTGATTGCATGGACACGCGTGGCTGTCAGCGGTGCTAGTTGTGGGCTTAAGATGCACGCGGTTTGTTTGGAAGGGAGGGCCTTGCGAGTGTCGCGCCCTTTTGCCTGATGCCCTGCTCCTCTGTGCATTTCATGGTGGTGGTGGCACAGGCGAGGAGGACGAGGAGGACGAGGAGGCGGGCAGCCATGGCGGCGAGGAGCTGCGCGGCAGCCTCGTTGAGAGCAGGAAACGTCGCCGGGGGGGTGACGACAACATGGACGCCGACGAGGCAGAGGAGGAGGAGGAGGCGGCAGGTGGCGCCGCGGCGGCGGCAGGGCCCGACCTGAGGGCGCACCTGGCACGCAAGGGCACCAGCGTCGAGGAGGGCAGCATTCTCGTCGGCGCTGCTGCTGTCGAGGCTGCGGGAGCCGGTGGTGGCGCGCACAGCGGAAGGTACATAAAGCGCGGCAGGCTGGGCGGCGGAGTGCAAGCCCGCCTGGGGGGCGTGCACAGCCGGCTGGCAGGAGCCCCTGCTGCAGCGCCTGCTGCACCCGCAGCTGCAGCCGCCGCAGCCGCCGTTGCAGCCGCAGCAGCCGCCGCGGCAGCAGCAGCAGCAGCAGGAGGAGGAGGAGGAGATGTGAAGGGGAGGCTGGGACCTAGGAGGACCTCTGTAGCGAGCCGGCTTGGCGCACGCCATCAGCCGGAGGAGGAGCAGAGGGTGGAGAGGGAAGAGAGGCTCACGAGCAGGGGAGCCAATGGCGGCAGACCTTTGAGGCTTGCCATGGATCGGCGGCGATTGGGTCACACAGCGGGCGTGGTTAGGCAGGGCCGGGAGGTAGGGCCGAGGGAGGAAGGGGAGGTGGGGCGGGGAGGAGACGAGGATGCAGAAGAGGACGGTGACGAGGACGAGCAAGACGACGTGGATGAAGAGGGAAGGCGAGAACGCACGCGGCGGCGGAGGAGGGAGAGAAGGATGGCCGAGTAGGAGTACATAGGTGTCTACAAGGGCCGCCGATGATTGATCGGCTCTAAATTATGACATTTACAAGCTCTCAGGTTCTGTCATATAATCTCCAGATATTGATGTGGTGCTCTACTTGCATGTAGACCTAAGGATGCGATTGTATGATGGTGTCATTGTTGTGAAATGTTATACTCCGCGATTCGCGATTGGGGCATGCTTGGGCTGAAGTACGGCAGGCCTTTTTGTTGTGGAAGAAAACTGTTTGCCTTCTACCAATTTCTTTTTGCAAACGGTTGTGTCAAAAAACTTCTGTGGGCATAACTTCCTTCTGTATTCGTGGCTACACTTGCGCTCAATTTTTAGATTTCGGCCTGCTAAAAGCTCTAATATGTTGCGCAGAAAGAAAATCATGGGTATTTACAATTGCTAGCAACTTTTGCAAGTATTTGGGGCTTGGTGGTTCAAATAGCAGAAGCTGTCTGCTGTGGACAGCTGTTCCTTGTGCAGTTTCGAGTGCTATGTATACAGGGTTATTGGTGATAGATTGACTGTTCCATCTGCAGGATGCTAGCAACAGAACCCGGCAGGCAAATTAAATGCTTGTCATGCCCATTGCTGTCGAGTCTCATTTGTGTCGAGTCAGAGTTGTCTCAAAGTCGTGGGTGTTGACAGGTTATCATGGTTCGTCGGGTTAGGGTGGTAGGTGAGGATGGCTTAGTTCATAGTCTGTGGTGGTGAACACTTGGACCCAGGATCCGCTCACGAGGTTCTGCTTTTAAGCAGCCGTGGAACCGTTCCCCGATCGTGCGCACCTCCTTTCCCTTCACACATGGTGTCGCCTCCCACACGTGTGAAGGTTAACCCTCAGGTCGGCACGGGTACCAAGTGGGATCCTCCATTGGCCACGGCTAAGTTGTCATGTACACTAGGCAATCCCGTTGAGTATGCCCATGGGGTTGCCAGGGGATAGGGAGAGTAGGGTAGATTAGGGGGGATAGATGACTAGGTGTACCCTCGTGTCACGTGGTCCCGTCCCAGCCGGTCGAGTCCTGTACTTGGGTGAGTCACCCCGCTGTCTCTCCCAAGTGGTTCGGTTCCGTTTGACTAGGTTGTCATTTCTATGATTAACCGCGTCTTTCTCGATTAGGTGAGTCCTTCGTTAGATTTCTTAGGTACTGGGCTTAGCATTCCTCACGGACACGCTACTTAGGCTACGAACTAACACCATTCGAGTGATAGTTCTTGTATGTTCGATTTCTTGCTTGGAGCTACTATACTTTTTGAGACATGTTGTCGCCCCTTGATTGTGTCACAATGCGTCTCACTCTACGATAGTAGACGAGCTTGTCTCGCACATCACTGTTGCGCATACCACGTCTCTAGTCCCTCGCACACTAGCTCGGCCACAACATTCTAACCATTCACATATTGTCCTCTCCCCATAGATTAGCAACCATCACTCTAGCCTAGGGTAGACTTCTCTGTGCCGGCCTCCTGGTTTCATAGCTCCTTCAATAGTGATTTAGCTGCCCATTAGTGCCCAGTTCAGACTTCTAGTATTCTTTTCAAAATTGCGGCTCATAAGCTGCTTCTTCCCCTAGTAAGGGTGTTTTTTACTCGCAGCACTTAGGTTAGCCAGTCTCGCTCCAGTCCTGGGGTGATCCCAGTCCTACGTCCTTTTTTTGTGTGTGATCTCTGCTGTCCTAGCTGTAGCGATGCGTAGCATTCACCAACAGTCCACGTTGCGACATGCTCGAGCTCGTCTGCAATTAATCCTCTAGCCACAACATGCGACTGGCCAGCTGCTAGGCCTTGCAACACCAAAGAGGGGTATTGATGAGGGCCGGCTGCGATCCTTACATGATATCAAATTTTGGCCTCATGGCTGGTGACGGTGGTTTGTCTTCACAACGTTCGCCATTCTGCGTAGACACACTGACACGTAGAGCTTCCCTGTCCCTGTCATGTCGGGCAAGTATCAGCGCTGCTGGGTGCCTGCTATGTCGTACGTAGGCAAACCCCCTATGGCAGCCTGAGCAGCAAATTGGGGACACTCACCATGTAGCAAATTACCTGGCCTGCTGAACGTCTATTTGAACTCACATGCATCGGAACTGTGGGCCCTTCGTATTGAGAACACACGAGGAGAAATAGTCAAACTTCACTTTGGCGACATGCAATGTTGCACACCTTGAACTCTCATGTCCATACCAAGATGGCCAATGCAAGTGGGAATGGAGTGAGCTCGGATGACCTAGACGCAAATCGGGCAGGAGTGAAAATGCTTCGTAAGCTGGTTCCTAGTTTGCAGCTTCAGGTTCTGTACATGTACACAATGTTCACTCGGGGGTATAAAGCATCATACTCTTACCTCATAGATAAGTGAAAAAATCGTCATCAGGACACCATCGAAAGCAAAAGACGAAGCTTGTCCAATACAGATGTCGTGTGTCAGAACCACTTTCTTGCCAAGGGATTACAGATAATTTTATTCTAAATCAGCTTCCCCTCTCAAACTTGGAAGCTGGCCCACAATTTGAATCAATAATGCTCATTACTAGTTTTGTCCGATAGACTACACCTATGACACAATGGTCAACTGCACTACCCTGCTTGCAGAGGCATATATACCTATAAAAAAATCATACCACCACTAGGACCTGTTTAGTCTACTTACCCCTCTGCTGCTTTTCATCGCACAAACTATACAGGTATATCACACAATATCTACAGTCAAATACGACTATGCTCGTGTCGATCAAGGAAGACCAAGAATAAAAATGTACCTCCAACCAGCAACCTGGGGCTACAATGCTTTTTATAGCACAGCACTTCTCAACTCCCAGTATTTGCCAAACCTCTGCCTCGAATATTCCAGAAAGTTAAAATCGATGCTGGATGAGGCAGCCTGCGGGAACAAAATAAAAGGAGAAGCGAAGCATCCAACTTGTTTAATCAGTCCACTGATTCCACTGAAACCGTCCACTGAGAATCACATGTTTTGACCCCATCTCAATCATCAATTGACTTGCTTAGTCACCCTAGAAGCATACAAGGAGTGTAAAGAATTCTTTGGCATTCTCATCTCACGTACAATGTTGAGACTGACTAGGTGTCGATTGCGGCAACAGTGCTATTCACGCGCCTCTGCCTGCCAGAATGCAAAAACTTGTAGACTTATAAACGAAGAGGGGGAGAACAGGAGGTAGAGGCGCAGACGACTATACCGAGATAATCCCCCAAAGCCCCCAGTGGATGTGGCTCAGCAGCGCATACATCTCGCAGTCCGCGACTAGGCTTTCCACTTCCCTTTCCAGCACCTCCCCATGGTCTGCAGCAACAGAAGCAGCAATGTACCACCACACGAAAGATAAAAAACCTTAGAAAAAGAGTCCACGTAGCGTGCAGAGCAGAGAGAGTAATGCCACCTGGACACCAACAGCCCGCACTAATGACAACACACCCCTCTTCAATGTCGCTATCATTCAACAAACAGCTCCTACTGCCGCGGCGGCGTCCTCACAACCAGCTGCGTCCTTACAGGGGGCGTCAAGAGAGCATTACCTTGGCCTCTCAGGTAAGCCCGCACAAAGCTGCAGCGCGTGTCATAATCTGCCACAAACACATCACACAAACAGAGAAGGAGCTCCTGTCAGTACGCTGCATTCATACTGCCAAATGACAACCTTTGCTTGCGTGTCTGGCCCCAATGGATACCGGGTATCTTGGACAAGCCAGGTGGAAACCTGTACAAACTCCACACAAGAGCATGCTCACATCCCAAAATGAAACAGCATACACCGTCAGCCTGCCAGCGAGAACGACGGGGCCAGGGGCCACACCTGGGTACTTAGAATAGTCGAGGACGTGGGGGGTCTCGCTGTGATAGTCGGCAGCCCACTCGCAGAAGTGGTTGGCGATGTCAAAGGCAATGGCGTTGTGGCACGCGTACTCGTAGTCCTGCTCCCCATCCCAAAACATAGACACACACGTACTCAGCAGATGCACACTGTCACACACCATCAATTGGCGTACGCGCACGCCCATGCTTGCAGAGCCATGCAGAGCCATGCCGGGCAAGGGCAGGGCATGAGGAGATTCAGAACTGACAAGCGGTACTTGACTGGGTCCATATGACAACAGGCAATGATATACCAGAGTGAAGGCACTTCAGTGACAAGTTCCGGAATGTGCAGCAGCTGCTGGCAAAGAGGCTCGTCAGCAGGCGAGTGCTTACGATGAGGGTGACGGTGGAGGAGGAATCATCAATCATGATGTTGCCATACTGCAGATCATTGTGGCAGAACCCCACCCTCTCAAGGCCATCGCCTGCCAGCTTCATCTCGAGAGCGTCGATCTCAGATCCCAGCTTCTCCAAGCCAAACTCGGCCACTTGGCTGCCGGTTGCCACCTTCAGCGAGGTGGCAAGCCACTGCCTGCACAGCATGTACTAAGCATCATGACATCGGATCCTTGCACAACCCCCACAGTTCACAACTATGACCTAAGACCATGTGATACCCCCACATTCTGCAAGCGATACGGAATCTAGACACATACCTACTTGACTTACGACTGCTAATAAGTGCACCAGAGTACGCAAGCCTGCAACGCACTGAACCGGCTCAAGTCCTTTTGACTCTTAATTCCCACATTCATGCATGGGGGAGCACCTGGCAACTCTGCAAGGAATATATGCTTGCTTGCTCACGCCTCATGCCAAATTGAATGATATCAGATATGCAGAATGTACACACCTGAGACGTTTCCATAACCTTGACTCCTGTGGGCCGGGCATAGGTAGACGATGAAAGGACCTCATCTTGGCAGCAATTTGCAAATACACTTCCGGACGGCGCATCTCTGGAGCAGTGAGGGTCTGTCATGCAGAAGAAAAACTGTATGAATATCGTGTTCATGCAGATTGCGAGCATAGCTTACACGAGCCAACCATAATGCACCATAAGCTGTCTTGGGCGAATATGGCCACAATCTAGCCTGACGTCAAACCCTACCACCCTCTCCACACTACTTGTGATACTAATTTGTGATACAGAAGGTGATTAACCACCAGCCCATCAGCTCATTGATTACTGCAACTAAAGCACATGCATTTTTACTTATTTTAGACATACTCATGCACATACTAGCCTCTACAGTAATCTCTGACAATTCGCTTATTAGCTTCTTTCTTGCTTACATAAGCATTTTTGTGCACCTTATTAGGGTTGACGCTATGGCACACATTTGGGGTACTCGGCTAATAAGTAATTAAGATATGCAGATGGTCGTTCGTATGAACAGCCACAACAGATGATGTGCACGTAATCACAGCAGACCGTCACTAAGAGTGCACAAATGAGGGAGTGAAGGTAGGTAGATAAGAAGCTAGTGCGATATGTCCGCCACAAGCATTTTTCATTGAGCCCTGTTAGAACGACAGCCCATAGTTTGTATAGCAATCTTACCCTAGAGTGCAAAAACTCTTCAACCCTTCCATTTGGAAACCTAGCCAGCAGCTTTGGACCCTGTCCTGCTGCAGACATGCGCTCGAACGTCTTAACCTCGTCATCTCTTCTGAAGAAACTGTCGACACCTTCACCATAGATTCTCACTATCACTTTAACTGGCTCTTTCCCGTCCTTCCGCGGCCAGTGGCACTCGAAGACCTACGGCAAGCGACAAATGGTGTAAGTCAAAGGTCATACAGTATATGCTTCACAGCAAAGCAGACGAAAAACATGCTTCATGCATGTAGAACAATCGTGAATAAGCGAAGTGAACCTACTTTATTTGTAAGAGCCCCCCTTAGGGGTTTAAGGGCCAACTCGTCTACGGATATGATATCGTTCCATTTATTTGCAAGCGAAAGCAGGGCTGGATAAACAACTGAGGGAACGTCACTCTCTAAGATGGTATTCCCACTAGGCGCATAACTGCATGGGGCCATAGAGGGCGAGGGCGAGGGCATGAGCATCTCTGAAGCCATTGCTACAAGCGAATATTCGTTCTAGGTGTTCCTATGAGAGGGCCGCCTGAAAACGTTTACATATGCGCCCTTCTGATACAAAGCAGGGACGATTCTCAACTGTTTCAGACGGCTGCATCGAGGAAGTTTCAACTGGGTGTCCAGGTATAAACTTTTGAAGGCCACGTATGGGCTGGACCTCAATACTCATCAATACGTGTCAATTACTTTTTAGGCCGTGTTTGTACGGAAGTCATCGATGCCTCGTCAGCAAATCGCACAAGTTTTCAAGCCATGGACCACTCTCGAACCCACGAACCACTCTGAACGACTCTGAACCTCCACGTACAGTCGGGAAATTGCACACTAGCTTTTACACTTTTCACCAAGCACAAATTGCGCTCTACGACCACCTATACACACTGATACACACCAACGTGCACAAACACAAATTCATCGATGAGTCATCGATGGACTTCAACGTCAACGTAGATGGCACATTGAAGTCACACAGGCTGACACAGGCAGCCCGTTTAAAGTGCTGTGTAATAACCATGGGGGAACAGGGTGCTAATTTTCCGCCGCTTTAAATTCGGAGGCATCATTCTTTGAATCCTGTCACTAAATTTCCCAAGTTTGATTTCAGGACGCTATAAATACTATTTATTTGATTAAAGGTCACTAATTCACTGTATTTGACATTTTGATTTCAAGGCGCTAATTTAAAATTTCTAAATTTTGGGCGCTATTTCACCCGGATATTTTCGAAGGGAGTTTCCCCCCCATGGTAATAACCATGGGGCGATAGCTCCCTTCGAAATTTGGCGAAAACTTTCTGCTGGGCACGCCGCGTCAATTGTTATCGATTTCAATTCAAGTTGGAAAAGGTTCACTCTCGAGAGTGCTCGAGAGTCGAGTGTTATCAACAGCCCATTGACGTCGTCGACATAATGAACGCCCGTTACCCACTGCAATGCGGCGTAACTCAGAGATTCCTTCCAGCCCGCAACGTCCTGAACTCCAGTCCTCGAGGTGGCTAGCCGTTGGAAGATACAAACGAGCGCCTTCTGCATAGACCAATTATGATCGCACCACCGAGCAACATCATATACCGGATATTGATGACTTTAGGACGAGAAGAAAATCATCCATATGTTGGTTCAGCGTGCTTGCAACCAAATATTTCATTACCTCTGACTGGTACCTAGAGACTTAGCAAGCTGCTATCATCTGGCGCATATACCAGGTGCACAACTCTATTGGATTCTGCATGTACTTGAGTTGTGCTCCCAGGCTCACTAGGTAAAGCAAAAATGTTTCAATGTTGGCACATTGTGTATGATCTGACTTGCCCATGTAAATCAATACACTGTCTCTACCAGCTGTCACGTGGATCCTATACCCAATTTCTTGATGGCTTGCTTGACTCTGACTCATTGGTGCATGGCTACCTGCCGAGAATAGCCAGGAACTGTAGTGTGTCACATAGCTGCCCATAGCCAGTGGTGGGCGTCTGGGTTGGAGATCGTGTGTATGGATGCTCTTTGAAGGCAGTAGGTTCCCGTGAGTATACTGTTTCAGTGCGACGTTGATAGAGCCAGCTGCATAAAACCCTTACTTGCTATGCTACTGGCAGAGGTACCGCATCAACACTTGCGTGGTTGTGAAGACGGAGGGAACTAAGATTTTGAGCCAGACCTGTAGTGCTAAGCCATGGCGGCTGCTGGAGAAAGGGACAAGGGAGTTAATGTGCAAGTGCTTCTCAGATGCAGGTACTTTATGCCAAGGCACAACATTTGTTTTGGACTGACAATATGATGACGACCTTCTCTTCCATCCAATCTGATGCTGGAGTGGGACATGAAAACAAACCATACTGAGTGGAGCTCAACACTGCTTCATTAAGGTCCACCTGCTGCTTGCATTGATACGTCCAGGCCAGGAAGTTCGTTGAACTGGCGAAGAGTGACAAGATAAGGCACATGGACTAGTGAGCAGCCTAGTAGTCAACATTAGTGCCGCATTTCTTTCAATAGAATCGATAAAATTCCTTATGACTCCTACGTGAAACAATTGGTGTTTTGCAGGCCTCCTAGCGAGGAAGAAGCTCGCGTAAAAACTCCTCAAGTGATTACTTGCAACGATGCCAGAAAGGAAGTCTCACTCTATAGGAATATAGCTGGCAAGCAGACAGACCGCACCTTCACGTTCGACAAGGTAGGTGCTTAGGCTTGTAATCTGCTATGCTGCTAAATTTCCCTTGTTTTTAGGCGTAGAATTCTGGTTTCTGCACGGAGGCGTCAGGCTTGTCAGCCAGTATCATTCTGGACTTTCTTTGACTCGGCTGGTTCGTGTGTCTTCATCTCGCAGAGAATGAGGCCTGTGCCAACAGCTTTTGATCTTCCAATAATTGCTCCTTCATAAGCTAGGAGGGCTGTAATGAAGTGAATGGGGAAAACGATTGCATCTTGACGGGGATTACTGATTCATGTGTAACTCTGAAGCTCCTTCACCATCCTCTTGTTCATTAGTGAAAGAACTAGCAGTACGAATATGGGCATTGAGACTTCATGCCAAAGCTAAAAAAGATACTGTCAGAAGTTAGGCCACGGCACTATTGTGACTTTCTTGACTGAAGCTACTGTTGCAATGGATGTGAGAGCAGGTGTTTGGTCCAAATTCTCAACAGAAGGATCTATATGATCAGGCGATTGTTCCAATCGTGAACGAAGTATTGGAAGGCTTCAATTGCACAATCTTTGCTTATGGCCAAACTGGCACAGGAAAGACTTACACAATGGAAGGGCAGGGCAGAAAACCCAAGGTGGGTCTCTGCCCTTTTTTTTCTCTTTTGGACAGAAAGACACTGTTAGCATATAGTTTGGGCTGGCCGGGACTGTAAAATTATGGATCGATTTTTTGCCAGTGCGAGACCATAGGTCGTGACTAAGCACTACGTCACGTGAGAAGTAGGTGCAAGCTATCCAAACTTCAAGTCAAAGCCAAGCAGGGACATAGCCGTCCTAGGCCCTACAAGCTCAGGTACCAAGTAAGCCCTGGTCATTACACATGAAATGCAAGGCAGACACCATCAACAAGCCGTGGTGTGGTCTGGCACTGGCACAGAGTATTGGATGGGATTGGGAACCTCATGCCGTGAACGCTCGAGTGTGTGTGCCTGAGCAGGAAGGCGAGATGCCGATAGATGCAGGAGTGATTCCTCGATCTGTGCAGCAGATCTTTGACACCCTGGAAGGCCAGGATGCGGAGTACAGTGTGAAGGTGACCTTCCTGGAGCTCTACAACGAGGAGCTGACGGACCTGCTGGCTCCTGCTGAGGAGATGCTGTCCAAGCCCGGGGATGACAAGCAGAGGAAGCCTCTGGCTCTGATGGAGGACGGGAAGGGCGGGGTGCTCGTGAGAGGCCTGGAGGAGGAGATTGTGGGCAACGCGCCGGAGATCTACACTCTGCTGGAGAGAGGCTCCGCCAAGAGGCGCACTGCAGAGACCCTCCTGAACAAGCAATCCAGGTAACGCCCTGCCGCCTTCCTGCCGCTTGTTTGATGGTTGCCACGATCAATATGGAGTGCTCCTGGTGGAAGATAGAAGATGTGTCTCCTCAAAAGTGAACGAGGAGTTTGAGGCTCTGCAGAAGTCTGCAGTGGATAATGGGTAGCTAGTGGTTGTGTAATCACACCACAGGTAACCACCCTTTATTTCGAGAGAGAAGGCTCCAAAGGATGCAACTGGTTTGACAAGTCACGGGAGCGTGTGAACAAATTGACTGAGGGGCAGGGGAGAGCATTCATTCAGCTGGTACTCTGGATCTTAGGTGCTTGGAAAGCCGAGACCTGGATCGGGACAAAGAGGTGTATTGCAATCAAAACATACGATATAATTTCAAACAAGACAGCATGGTACCCACGCTTCTTCAGTCTGCCTGGCCTCCAGCCAAAAATCTCATCACAAAAGCTTCCACTCCCCCCCCCTTTTCCTTGTGCTCCTACGATGCACCAGAGTCCTCGGCCATTGGATCGCCACTCCACTTACAAGCAAGGTGGCTGACATGTCCTCTCTCTGCCATGGAATGTTGCGCAGCCGCTCGCACTCCATCTTCACCATCACCATCCACGTGAAGGAGAGCACGGCGGAGGGCGAGGAGCTGATCAAGTCGGGGAAGCTGAACCTGGTCGACTTGGCCGGGTCCGAGAACATCTGCCGCTCCGGCGCACGTGAGGTCAGCCTCCGCCAAACTTTGTCTCTCCAAACTTGCACCATGGAGCCATCCTTCCTGCTCAGATCGCAGCCTCGCCTGAGGGAGGCACTGTGGGGGCCAGCTTTCAAAAAAGCGCAAAATGAAATCAGTCTGCGGTCATATTTCTCCTTCAGAGTGCAGCCTCAGCCGAGGGAGGTCCTTTAGGACCACCTGTGGGCAATGTGCAGAGAAGACACACAGACACGCACGAGCACTCTGAATTACAGGAAAAAATACAAGGCCCACAAGGGCAAGCAGGCAGACACTTTGCACGATGAAGCTGGAAGCTCTGGACTCTCCCTTGCCCCTAGTACTGACTCCCTCTGCCTGGTGGCCGAGAGCTGCCACGCACAAGCTGCAACAGCTGCCGCAGCTGCACCAGCTCTGGAGGCAACAGAGCTGGCAGATGGACCTCACCCACCAGAGGACCTGTCTGGGAGCTGCAGGGGCGTGCAAGGGAGGCTGGGGAGATCAACAAGAGCCTGCTCACTCTGGGCCGCGTCATCACCGCCCTCGTCGACCACAACGGCCACATCCCCTACAGGTACAGCCCCCCGCTCGCCGCCAGCTGCCCACCTCTCCCTTACCATTGCTTCTCTCTCTCTCTCTCTCCCCCTCTCTCTCTCTCTCTCTCTCTCTCTCTCTCTCTCGGGCCACGCCCCAGCGAGAGTCACACCTTGGTTTCAGCGAGAGCCAGGCCAAGTGGCGCACTAGAGGAGGGGCCCTGGCTTCAGCCATCGCACTTCCTTCAAGTGGTGCACGCTGCTTGCCGCAGCCGTTCCCCTGCCCCCCAACCCGGCCCCTGGCCACAACACACTGATCATCACACTGACTGCCCCTGCCCCCTGCGGCATCTCGCCCCTGGCTAGGCACCGAGTACTGCGGCGCTCGTTTCCTGCAATGCCCTGCCTACCCAGGCCCGCCACACTAAGTACTCCCCTATGCATATGGTTCCCAGCAAGTCATGGGGGCGCTGCGCTCCCTGCACTGCACTACCTGCTCTATTTCACGCCCAAGCGGCCCGCCTGAAGCTGCAGCAGAATGGAATGATGTGCTATGCGATGCCGCGCTGTGCTGGTTGGTGCGCATCGTTCGATTAAGCTGGACCAATCAATCGAGCTGAAGCCAAGAGCATGCGCGCATGCACGCATGTGTGCCCTCTCTCTCTCTCGTCGATCTCTGCGTGCTCCAGGGATAGCAAGCTGACGAGGCTGCTGAGGGACTCCCTGGGAGGGAGGACCAAGACTTGCATCATCGCCACGGTGTCGCCATCTGTCCACTGCCTGGAGGAGACCCTGAGCACCCTGGACTACGCTCACCGGGCCAAGAGCATCAAGAACAAGCCCGAGGTACTGCCACCTGTCCACCTGCCCCCACACCCCCCCCCCCCCC
>WELA01004762.1:122034-142940 GCA_009602735.1 Mesotaenium endlicherianum | reverse complement strand
GAGAGAGAGAGAGAGAGAGAGAGAGAGAGAGAGAGAGAGAGGCAGCGGCAGTGCAGAAGGAGGAGGAGGTGAACCTTCGAAGAAGAAGGAAACATTGCGGCCGCTGTTGAGGAAGTACTCGTTGGTGGTCTTCTTCTGCCCCCACACAAGGGTCACTAGTCACAGCCACTTGAGTCGGTGACATTATCAGCTGTGACGACGTGCATCAGCCTCAGCATCAGCATCAGCACCAGCATCAGCATGAGGACCAGCTTCGGCATCAGCATTAGCACCAGTATCAGCATCGGCATCAGCGTCAGCATCAGCATCAGCATCAGCATCAGCATCAGCATCAGCATCAGCACCAGCATCAGCATCAGCATCAGCATCAGCACCAGCATCAGCATCAGTATCTGCACCCGGCCTTCTGCCTTCAGGCCCTCGAAGACCTCAAACATCTGATAATGTAGTACAGACCTCATCCTGACTTGGAGAAATATGCATACATATAACAACGGTTGAAGAGATTTTCCACTCCCACATGGTAAGGCACATGTGCCATGTGGCTGAATCCCAGCACCTGCCAGTGGTACTAAAAGGCACATGCATGATGATATGAGATGCTTAGACCTATGTGCCAGCAAGCGACGTACATCTTTGTACTTCCAAGAATGTAGCTTCCTACTGATATCGAGGTCAACCTTGGTCCAATCCTGGTCAATCCTGGTCTACATGTCCCACCTGGACGGCGAGCAAGAACTCTCCATAGATGTGTCTGCACCCTACGTGCTTACACAATAGCAGGTGCCTTCCCCTTTCCTTCCTCCTCTTTTCGGAAGCCTGCTAAATATGGCTCCATTCTACATAAAGTGCATGAACATACTACATGATAGTGCAGGTCAACCCTGCAATATGCTCTTTCTGTTGAGTATGAACCAGACATGCAAACCTGGTTCTTAGTGGAAAAGATGGAGATGGCAGACGGGTCAAAGGCTTCAACCAGCTCGCTCATCCTATCCATCAGTTGCTGGCACTGGCCGGAGCTTGCAAAACCCTCCAGGATAAGATATCCTACAAGAGCAGACCCAGCAAGCTTTTTGTTCCTCTGAGCTGATCCGTTAGCAAATAGCACACACAATTCACACAGCCTACATTCACCTCTTGTTTCTCAATAACTTAGAATTCAAGCATTACTTCGTGGTCCCACGACAGCCTGCTTAGATGGCAAGAGAAATGTCAGGGTTACGAGCTCTTATCATGTGATTGATAATGCACCCCAGGACTCGCATATGTGAGAGCTAGTACTGTGCTCACTCTTTCTGATTCTTTGTAGAAAAAGCTGGTTAGTATTTTGGCACAGCAGCATATGTGAGACTGGTTCTTTATAAGTATTCTGACTTCCAGATGATCGCGCAACTACATCAGGGCTGCATAGATAATTCCAGAGCTAAAGTTCAAATTGGAACGCGTTGGCAAGCTTCTATGAGTAAGGGCTGATATACAAATTCACAATATGTCAAACACGAGGTATGACAAACGGGCAGACAGATATACAGAACCGTACCATTCTCATCGTATGACCTCTTCTGTTCTTCTGAGAGGCCAAGCTCCGGACTCATATCTGCAATCAGAGCCTGCTACTTGAAATGAGCCTCCAGCAAAGAGTTATCCTATTGAAACGAACTAGTTGCTATAACTAATAGCAAATGGACATTATTGGGGGTAATAGCATGACAAAGGTGTTGACAAAGCAGCTGACGTCTCATATTTTTTCCCATGAGCTGCAGACGCGGCATAGACAAGCTGTGAGCACGTGATTTTATGATTGTCCTCTAATTCAATTGTCGCCAGCGGTGGCACTCGGCGACCTCTTTGCACGTCAATCATACATGGTACTGTCGACATCTTCTAGAAATACGAACTACTAATTTGAATAATCGCAGAGAATGATCTGGAAACAAACTGAACGTCTCGAGGGGAAACGTCAGGACTTGACGCTCCTCGTCAACCAGTCAAACATTATCAACTTCAGATCAGCGGCGACGCGACACTTTTGGAGCTCACGTAAAACAGGACGCCGCACTTTTGGAGCTCACGTAAAACAGGACTTCAAGAAAGACCAGTGTGAAACTCGTGAGACTGAAGTGTCTGCTCGCGTCAATTCCTCGGTTCGACGTTGTGCAAGTTGGTGGAATAAAATCTGAAAATGAGATTCACTTTACTCGTCAATACGGGTTCCTAACTCGTGCTTTTTCATTCCAATCGACGGTCTCTCACATGGGCAGATCTTTAGAAATGGTTCCAACTTGACAAGTGTACGTACTCTTTGGAGTGCTGACGGAACGGCTTTAAGCATCTCCCTCTTCTAACAGGTCCATTTTGGTATGGTGCATTGCATAGAACCAGCTTCCATGCTTGTAGTCATGTTACCCGTCTATACAAGTGGCGCGCCTATGGGACGACTCCTCGCGATGCTCAGCACATGGCGTAGGAACGCTTCTGTTCTTGGACCACCTCTTTGAGTCGCGGCAGCTAAATAGACAGGGGGGTCCACAGGTATATTGAAGAAGGGGGTCGTCCACCTTTTTGGGAGGGATTTTCGCCCAGAATGACGCTCCAGCTGCAAACCCTGCAGGCGTACAACTTGAGCTTGCAGCATACATTTATAGCTACTGCCTCAGACTGTTCGGCCATCATTGTAACTCAATCGTCTGCTCTTTCTTCCTTTCGCTTACAGCCTCGATAACTGGTTTTACATTCCTTTCTTTATTATTTTGAGCCTCTTGAGCCACCGCCAACATGCCTCAGGATCAGCAGCAAGGACAATGGAAAGCATCGTAAGTTTCTTTGACATTACTAGACTTCCTCTTTTTTGGCATGAAAGCAGTTCCTGATATGGGGGATAACTGCTTGTAGACTGCCATTGGTTTGAGTTGAAGTTGTTTTCACTATGCTCTCGTTCGTTTTTAAAACTATGATTAGCTCAATCAGGTGGTTTAAACAACATTGGTGATAATGTGTTGTCCCTCTTCCGTAATCTTATCAATACAGTTAATGGCAACTTCTTGTCGTCCATGATGACTACTGATTAAGGGCACCATTTTGGTTCGCTGCCTCTCGTTTAAAGGCCAGTTGGAGGTACTGGTAGGGGTTGATTATTCACAAAATGGGGTCAAACGTCAGCACAGAAAGCTTTCCATCTCTGCTTGCATGCTAGTCGAGTGTTCAAAACCAGCTCATAAGGCCTCTGAATTAAAAGCATAAACTTAAGACTTCAACCCCCTTAAGCTGCTTCATGCACTGACTTTGATGCTTTGCTTGTTGTTGATGCAGTGACATAGTCTTCCTGGCTGTGGCTCTCGGTGCCACAGCTTTGGTAGCAACTGTTGTCATTGGATCCACAGTGACAATCGGTGGAGGCACATTGCTCTTCTTTAGCCCCGTTTTGCTCTTCCTGAGCCCCGTTCTTATTCCTGCCATCATCATCTTTTTGGTTGTTGCTGGTAAGCTGCTACAAGACATCACATGCAAAGTTCAGGCTTTTGTATTTGTTCCACTGTTGCTCGAAAGTTCATGACAAGAATACCTAGATCTGCAGATAAATTGTTCTTAGTTCTGGGTTTCTTTCAGGACGTATTTCACTTGCTCATGTCCCCGAAAGGCCTCTTCATACATCGGTGTGCTATTGGGTTAAGGGTGACACCCACAGATCACATTCATGCTACTTTCTTTCCTTAATTATCCTGCCGAATGATTGCCCTTTGCACATGACATGTGAATCATTATCTTTCTTTTGATGTGCTGGGTGAACTGACAACTCAAAACAACGGTTTTGACCTTGCAGGAGGTGCAATTGGCACGGCCATCGCAAGTGCTCTCGGTATTGGAGCCATCACATGGGTGTACAATTACTACACAGGCCACAACCCTCCTGGTCATGAGCAGGCTGACGCAGTGACAGGAAAGATCAAAGAGGCTGCCCAATTTGCCCGTGGCAAGACTGAGGATGCTGTAACTTATGCAAGTGGCAAGGCTGGTGAAGCATATGGAGGTGTTCAGTCGAGGGTGGCTGCTGTTTCTAACGTGGTGAATGACAAGGTTGAGAAGGAGAGGAAGTAGATAATTTTCACATGTGCCACTCAAAATTGTCATTTAATGTAGTCATTCAGCCTTAAGCGCTGGTAATAAGTTATAGAGTGCTGCATCTTTCTGATGTCACTCTGTGAAGTGTACAATAGCTTACATAATAAATTGCATGAGGTTTTGACATCTGTTGATTGGTTGCTTTTTGAAAGTTGCCTGTTCAGCATGGTATTAGTTCATCTGTCTCCTGTGCATATTTGATTTTACAAGCTGTGAAATATATTGTAGTTGTGATCAATGTGAGTCTATCTGCCAAGTCTTATTATTCGTCGAGTGCAAATTAATATTTTATTACATCACTGAGAAAATGGATTGTTGCAATTCGACAAGTACATAAATAGGTGGTTAGTCATATCTTTCAGTATCTATCTTTTGATGAAAATAGTCATGTTCTAGAGCTATTCAACGCTGAGTTTCAAAAATGAAACCTGAAGCTATGCAAGATCAAAAAGCTATCAACATGATGAAATGGAAGTATTGAGAAATATACATTCTCCAAGCAAAAGGGCTTCATAACATTCTCTCAATTCAATGGGCTTTTGGCAACTGGCTTGCATGACAAGTGGCTGTATCATCTTAGTTTTGACCTAAAGCTTATTCAAGGTAGCATTTCCTACATTTATCATCTGGTAAGGGGGATCAAACAGGTTCTTGTTGATGTAAGCCTGTACTATTGTCAGTAGCTAATTGTGCGTAGAAGTAGGATAGTTGTAGCACACAATAAGCTTATTAATTAAAATTCTGTTATTATTTGGTTGCATAAGTTCAGGTGTGTAGCTTAAACGGATTCTTGTTACAAATATATGAAAGTCCCCTCCCTCCTTTGATCTTTGTCTTGAGCTGGATTACTCAGGGCCTGCCAACACAGGCAGAGGAGAAACCCTAAATCCTTGATCAACCCTCATCTTGCCACAAAAAGCCTTTTTATGTATGCAGGGAAACTGTCGATAAGAAATATAAAGAAACTAAAGCGTAAAGTGGCCACTTTAGGAGAGCATTTGAATTTAGTTCCATGTGACAGTACTCCTATGCCTGCAATACTTGCGAGCTCGTTGATTAATGGCAAAACTTTTGAGGTGCCCCCCTTGAAGAGCAAAGGATTGCCGCACAACCACCGATTGCACTGCCTTTTGGCCGTCCTCAAACGTAGCGGTACGAGAACAGCATGTTAATGGGCTCAGACTGGCGCCTCCACGCGAAGCTGGAGCCTCTGGAATAAGCAGAGGAACTGAGCGCGCATTGATGCTGCACTGGCGCCATACGAGGCGCACGCCAACTTCTCGGCAGTTTCTTCACACTCGAAGCAGCTTTCAAAGGCACGCGGCAGACCCATGGGCGGGAGGATGGTGGCGAGCGCCTGCCATAGCCGGCACCATGCCCGTCACAGGTGGCGGGGCGTGCTTGCATCCAGCAGCAAGAGAACGGCCTGCTTGAGCTCGGCAGCACGCGCGCTCGTCGGCACTGCCAGGCCAGGCTTGCCTCCTTCCAGCCTCTGATGCGCGTGAGGCCACCCCCTCGCAGGGTTCTGCGCCCTAGCGGCCCACAGGCGCGCACCGGGGCTGCTGGCAAACAGGGCAGCCCCCAGGCTCACCAGCGCGGGGCTGAGATACGACGGCTGCAGCTTTGCTGTCTCCCGCACGGCCCCCGCAGCCTGCACACACCGTGCCGCTGGCATCTGTGAGCAAGCCCGGAGACGGATCTACAAGTGAAGAGTTGTTAATTTGCAGGATGGAGAAAAGCGGAAAGGGAAGCCATCATGACAAGACTGTCGGGGCTGGAACGGACATAGAAAGAGAAGATGGGGGTGCATCAAGACAAGATTGTCGTGCTGGGCTCCCCCAGGGGTCGGGCCAGCAGCCGGCAGCTGGAGCACACGCACAGTGGAGGGCCCAAGACGGCACGGCGCGCGCGTAAGAGTAACGACAGCTGTTTGTCTTGCGGAAGCAACGCCCTCGCTCTGGGTCCCGGCGGGAAGCCATGGCTACTACGCGGCCAACACCTTCAACACACAACGGCTGACACTTCCAGCATAGAACAAGCGAGTACCACTCTCCGTCTGCGCGCAGTCCCGGGAACTGCAGGAGGGCTTGACCTTGTCTCTCGTATGTACAAGCTTCAAGGGCAGAGGGGGGGGGGCTGGGGGCTCCGCAGAGCATGCCACAAGGGGCACCACAGAGGCAGGCGCAGAAGCACAGTGGGAAAGAGGTGCACTGCATGCAGAGGAGGAGAGACGAGGTCGAGGTAGATCGGAAGAGCAGGGATGTAGATGGGGGTTTGGGAGTGGCAAACCTGGCCACGCCCCAGGGGGGCTCTGGTCCCGTGCTGCGACACCTGGCGGGTCCTTCCAGCGGCCTGCACTCGCATTGCCAGGCAATCGCCGCCGTCAAATTCAGAGCATCTGTATCTCTGTGCGCAACAAATCCTCCCATTGAGCGAGGACTTCCTACGACTCCCGGGAGGCCAGAAATGATATGAGACTCTCACTCGCTCGCTCTGTTTTGTTAATGCTATTGGTCTGCTGCACATGAAGCGGGAGCGGCAGACCGAGGACTGTGGGCAAGCTTCTTTGCTGCCTGCGGCACGAGAGCTAAGGCCCCCAGAAGAGAGATGCCTGTGTCTGCGTCTTAGTAATTCTAGCAGACATTCTGCAGAGCAGGGTCAGGCGCTGGAAGGCTCAAAAGCCGCCAACCGCACAGTCAAAAGCTCGAGCCTTGAAAGCCTATCCCTGAAATCAAACTTGCAGAACACTCTGCGGAAGGCTTGCAGACCGCGAGGCTCGAAAGCCACCACCAGCGCATTTGAATGTAAAAATGAATAATATCACTCAGTGCCCCTCGATTTTGGCGGTGCTAGGCACTGCGAGTCTTGGGAATTGTCATAAGCAGAGACGAGAAGGCCCTGTGCTGCAGTCTGTGCTAACATTCTGCATACGTTTGCGGCATGATCTTGGGATGCTGCCAGGCGCCAGGCCCTGGAGCGCCACCCCCAATCTGCTTCTCCCTCTGAACAAGCAGTCAGCACCAGCAAACGACCATTCCTGCACCAGTACAACAGACCGAGGCGGGGGGGAGTCCTAGTGCTTGAAGCTTGCGCCTTTCGTCCCAGCATGAAAAATTAAGCAGAAGCGTTGCCCCCGTGTCTTGCCCCTACTGTCGGCAGATAGATGCCTCAATTGAAAAAATCTCAGGGGGTGAGGAAGGAATGGCATCATCGACAAGCAAGGCAACTGCTCCTTAGGCCCACCAGTGCTTGGCAGCCGGCGCCCAAACCCGAGCCCACGCCCGCGCCTGCACCTGCGCCTCCGCCCGTGCCCTCCTCCGCTTCCTCGTCGTCTTCCTCCGCCTCCGGTCGCCGTCCCAGCCCCTGTCGGCCCATCAGCCCCAGCTGCTGCTGCTCCTTCTTCTTCCTTCCCCTCTTGCCTCGAGGGGGTCTCCCCACATGCAGAGTGTCCCCCCCGCCCTCACCTCCTCCTCCGGCAGCAGCAGCGGCGGCGGCCGGAGCATCGTCCTCATCCTCGCCGGACACGTCAGCGCCGCCACCTGGCTCGCCGTCCCTGGGGCCAGCACCACCTCCTCTGCTGCCTCCAACGCCGCCAGCTCCCGCACCCGCGCCTGCACCGCCGCCCGCGCGGGTCTTCTCGGCGCGCTTGAGAGCCTCGAGCTCCTTCTTGGTGAGGCTGACGCCGTACTTGTCAAAGCGGCGCTGCATGCGGCGGCGGCCCTCGCACACCACGCACGGGCACCCCTCGCGGTGGTGCGCCGTCCTCCCCCCCCTGCAGCAGCGCAGCACCCACGCCCGTTCAGCGGGTGCCGTACGAGTCTCGCATAGATAGTAGGATAATAGGACGCAATACACTTCATCAGGGTGTAAGTTAGTGACGTGTGTACGACGCAAGCCGCAGCCCTTCTCTGACCTCAGCGCACGCAAGCGGCGCAAGAGTGTGGCAGCTTTCGCCTCGCTTTGATCCGACGGTATGGTATGCGGTTCCACTGCAGTCAAGAAATAACGCAGGGATGCCTTACAGAGAGGGGTGAAGGTCGCACGCAGTGAAGGGGGCGAGAAGAGGCAGAGGAATAGCATGCGTCTGCGTGCCAGCAAGAGGGGAGGAACTATTGCCATCGCAGGCATGTGTCTCTTGTCCCTTCAAAAATGCAACGTTGTCGTGAAAAAATCGACGACTTGTCCTGCAGACCTGCGTAGGCTCAAGAGCAGGGTGCCCCCCCTTCCCTTTCAGCGTGTCGCTGTCACCACATGGCGCCCGTGGAAACACAACACGTTACAACTGCTGGAGAAGCAGCAGCATGCAACTGAGGAACACAGCCACAATAGCCGTCTCCTTCGCGTCCAACGCCCAGGAAGACAACTTAAACTGGACGGACATCTCCACACGTTCTTGTCACACGTCTCAGCCAGACAGCGTTGTCCAGAGTTCCGGCGCGAGGCACGGAGCGCACGGTCCGACACACAAGGGCGTACATCTGAACCCTAATCCCTGAACTCGAAACCCTAAATCCGAGCACAAGGGTCTGACGTTGTCCTTGCGCCTCTACCGCAGAGCCCAACTAGAGTCTACCCCAAACTCAGCGCCCATCCAAACCCTAGGACTAAATCGGCGCATCTGGCACTTCACGCTTCTTACCAGACACACACACACACTTACAGCAACTTTTTGCAACTAAATGTAAGCATGCGAGACTGAAGCGGCAGCATGCAACACGATGGAGCAGAGGCGCCGGCACAGAACACGGCGGAAGTAGAACGAGGACTTGGGGAAGTACCCCGGCGGTTTTCCCACGCTGCTGCCGGCCCCCGCAGCTCCTCCTCCTCCTCCTCCTGCCCCTGCCACTGGGGAGACTTCTGCTGCGGGGGGTCTGCCCGCCTTCAGAACGGCCATGCTTGCACCGGCACCTGCAAGCCCGCCCCCCCTCCCCCCGAGCACGACTCCAAGTCAGCACCATCCTCCTCTCCCGCATCCATGCATGGAACTCTGCGCAGCAGGCTGGAGCAGCGACCCAACGCTGTTTCCTCTTGACAGAGTCGTTTGTTCCCCCCCCACAGTCTACAGGCATCTCTTTCCCACCCCCCCCCAACCCCTCCCCCCCTTCCAAAAAACAAAAACCTTCCCCCCAAAACCCCAAACAAGAAGCTATCTGGTCCTCTCCCGCAGTGACTGTCTTCTCCAACTCATCTCTCCTCCTTCTACGTCTCCTGATTTTCTTCCTGCGGCGCAAGCTGCCCTCTTGCAGCCGGAAAAAATGAAGGAGCACCTGCACCTCCGCAAGACAACAAGATGTGTTGTCTAGAAACAGTATATCACAGACAGCACGAGCAAGCAGCTGCTGCCAGCAGATGAGACCAGGCGGGGGGGACCAGCACGAGCTGTCGAGTACCAACCCAGAGCGGACGACTGACCAGGGGGATGCTGATGCAGGGGTGAACAGCGGACAAAAGTAACTGACAAAAAATCAACTGCCATACACACTGACCGACTACCGGCTGACAGAGCGAGATGCACTCCCCTGCATGACGACATGCATGCATGCGCGCGTGACGCTGCATGCGCCGACGCGCTCACCGCGCAGGGCACGAGCTATCCGTCAGCTCAGCGCTCTCTGCCAGCTCACCAGTGAAAACCAACACAACGTTAGATCCTAACCCTAAAGCCCGAATGCTAGCCCTTCGATTCCAAACCCTACACCCTAAGCCCCACAATGGGCATCGCGACTGCATCGCCACGACGAGGAGAGGGACAGAGAAGGAACCAGAAAGCAGACCCTCTGGGGGCTCCGGGGCGGGGACGCGGGTGGCGGTGGCGCCAGCTGGCTTCTTCGGCGGCTCCTTCTCCGGCTCGCCCGAGAGGCTCTCCCCCCCCCCCTCGTCCTTGGCCTCTCCAGCAGCCCTCCCCTTCCCGTCGGCCGCGTCTGAAACGGCGGTGGCGCTTTCCAAGTCCCTCCTCCTCTTCTTCTTCCTGCGCTTCTTCTGCCTGTCAACCTCCGCAATGTCTGCGCCGTCGTCCTGTTCGGGCCTCCTCGCCCCCTGAGACACGCTCGCAATAGCAGCCTTCTCCTCCTCCTCCTCCTCTCCCTCCTGCTGCTGATCCTCCTGCTGCTGCCGCTGCTGCTGCTGCCGCCCCTGCTTGCCAGCTGTACTCGCGCCAGGGGGGCGTCCCCTCCTCCCCTCCTTATCCTCTGCCTCCTGCTCGCCGCCGCTCTCGCAAGCGTGCGTAGCACTCGTTCGCAATTTCTTCTTGCCTGCAGAGCGGAGAGGGGTATGCTCGATTGTCAGAGGCCAGACCAGTTGTGATGTTCAGACCCTCAGGAGCATGCACCAGATGCTACCCGGTTCGACAGACACAGCCTGCTGCATGGCACCCTAAACCCTAAACTCTTTATCTTGCTCCCCATACAGACGAGTGGGGTGGACCGGGCCCTATGCCAAAAAGAAACTGACTCCGTAATGTGCCCACTGCAGCTGCGCAAGCGGTGAGGGTCAGTGCTTGTAGCATGTGAAGAAGTTTCCAGGTTCAAGTCCCGGGTTGAGAGTATAAGACAGGTTCTAATACACGCCAGGGCTCGTCCTTCAGGGTCTCAGGATGAGGCGAGCCCAACACTCACAGAAGACATGCACTTACCTCCAAAATCAAACTAAGACAAGGCACAGACACACTCCCGTGCACACGAGAGACAACAAAGCAGAGGCCGTCACCGACCAATTCCAAACGAATTTCCACAGCGTGCGAGCACCCCCCCAAAGAGCGAAATGAGTGTCTGGCCCAGCCTACCGCCTGGCTGCCGCCGCTCCTTGTCCTGGCCGCCATCTCCTCTCCCCCCTGCTCCTCCTCCTCCTCCTCCTTCCCCTCCTCTTTCCCTTCCACTTCCTGCTCCTGCCCCTGCGCCGCCGCCTCCTCCTTGCTCGTTGGAATGGACCTCCTTGGCCGCGAGGCTGAGCTGCCTCATCTTCAGCTCGTGGTCCAGCTTCCGCTGCTCCTTCTTCCGCCGCCGCTTCTCCTCCCCGCTCTCCCCGGGGGGGGGCGCGTGGACCGCTGGCGCCCTCGCGCCCACACCCAGGCAGCCCGGCTCCGGCTCTGGCTCTGATTCTACGTCCGCATCGGCTTGTCTCTCCAGCGGGCCCTTTGCCTCTGCGGCGCTGATTGGGGGCGCTGCCGCTGCTGCTGCTGCTGCCGCAGGGGGTGCACGCGGGGTTGACGGGGAGCGCGGCAAGCCTGCTCCCTTGCCACAGCACAAGTCTGGCTCTTTATCTGCTCCATCCCTCCCTCCCTCCCTCCCTCCTTCCATCCAGCTGTCTGTCTCTTTCTCCCTCAGCATGTCTGTGGGCGTGTGTGTGTGTGTGTGTGTGTGTGTATGCGCGCGCGAGCACGCTCGCGACAACCCCCTGTCAGACCAACACTTACGATAAGGGAACAGAGGTGTCCAAAGCGAAGAGCAAAGCACCGGCGCTGATGGCAGAACAGGGCCTCCCCTCCCTCCTCCCTTCCACTTCGCACCCGCAGGATTTATCCAGCAGACGGACATGTCAGTACAAGGTCAAGCAGAGAAGAGAAGAGAATGCACACTCTCCCATATTGCGCCTGCACGCCCCCTCGCAAACCTGGCCAGCTGGCTGCCTGCCGGCCGCGCAAGCCACAGCCACAGCCACAGCCGCAGCTGCAGCCGCACCCACGAAACCGCAGACGCAGCCATGCAGGCACCTACGGCCAGGGAGGCTGGGACAGAGGCAGAGGGCGAGCGCGGGCGGAGTTGCTCCCTCTCTCTCTCTCTCTCACGCACCGGCGTCGGCCCACAGCTTGTGGAAGGTGCGCTCGACGCGGGCCAGGAGATCCAGGATGGGGTCCCCCCTGCGGTTGTACAGCTTGCAGTTGCTCCACACCAGCTCCGCGTCGCACCACACCTCCCACGCGCCCCCCTCCCCCGCCGCGGTGTACCTGGCGGCGCCGCCCTCCAGCCCCCGTCGAATCGTCCCCAGGTCCATCGGCGTGCGCACAATCTCGTAGTAGTCCTGCCACGTCACCACCCAGCAGAACCGGCAGAAGCAGCGGCAGCAGCAAGAACAAGGAGAGCTTTCAGAGTGCAGCACGGCAGAAATGGTAGGGACAGCAGCAGAGGCGGCGGCGGCAGCGGCAGCAGCGGCCATGTGAATGTGCTGCAATCTACGGATGGCGACCCCCCAAAGCCCTAAAGCCTGAGGCCTATTTACAGAACCCCGAGCCCTAGACCCCAAGCAAGAAACCCTAATTCATACCCTGAGTGAGCACGGCACTAGTACCCAGGTCCACGTGCATGCAGGCCGTTAAAGGCCTAGTATTCTATATGACCCCCGAGACCAAACCCTGAACGAAATTCCAACTCCAGATCAACCAGCCAGCCTCCAGCAACCTAATGGACAGCTGCCACTGGAAGAAGACATCGTGCACAAGAGTGTCGAGAGAGAGCAAGGGAAGAATGAGGCTCAACGTGAGGGGCGAGGGCGCAGCGGCCCTGCTAAAAGGGGGTGGGGTGCAGCGCAAGGTGCACGAGGGCATGATGGGGCTCGGGGCTTACAGAGGCCCCCAGGGCGACGGGATCTACTGGCTCCAGAAAGGGATCCGCTTCCGGCAGCCCCATCACTCCATCAATAACCTGCACGACCCCAAGACCCGTGACCAATATCCCGTGATTTGTGCCCCATGACCCCTGACCCGTGACCCATGACCCGTGACCCGTGACCCATGACCCGTGACCCGTGACCCATGCAGGACCCAAGACCCATGACCCATGACCCACGACCCGCGCGACCACCGCAGGACCTATGACCCGTGACCCATGCAGGACTCATGACCCATGCAGGACCCATAACCCCCGCAGGGCCTCACTGACCCCCACCCTCCATGACCCTGCATTAGTGCTCCCGAGTCCGGGGCCGCCTTTGCGCTTTGTTCGTTCTGGCGGGACCATGACCGCCACAGACTGACGGAAGTGCCCTGGGTGACGACGGCCAAACTTCCCCCCGAAATCAGCCGTCGCCTTCAGGGAGGACCATTTTCCGGTGCTCTTATCGTTTGGCACATCCAGGTGTTAGTCAGAACTGCTCCTTTTGGCCGGCTTCCACCTTCCTTCAAGCGCACGCCTGTTCATTAGCAGGCCTCTCGATGCTGACACAGGGCACCTTCCTAGGCTTGCCTGCGTAAGCATTTCTTCGTCGCAGGCCAGTTCATTTCTTAGGTACCATGTCGCCAAAAATAGTACAATATTATTCATTTGAACCGAGGAAGGTTTATCGGTATACACTCATTCCCACACAACAATGGGGCACCCAATTAGTAGTCTGCATGCGAGCACCTGAGAATAAGCTGGACGGGGACGGGGATTAAGACTGGGACTTGGACAGGGAGGGGAGGGGGACGGAGACAGGGGTCAGGGACAGGGGACTGGGGCAGGGACAGGGACAGGAGACGGGGACAGGGGATGGGGACGGGTGTTCAGAATTCACCCTGAGGCAGGCCTTCAGCTCAGTTTGCACATCAGGGTATCTTATCTCCCCCTTCACGCTGCCTGACTTCCCAAGCTTGCCCCTGCCCGTTAACATCTTCTTATCGCCTGCCATTGCCTTCCTATTGGCGACACCAGCTTGGCCGAGGGGAAACTCCATCCTTACTCTGTTCGTTTCACTTGCCTTCTCATCCCTAGCAGCTCCTGCTGTGCCCTTTCCACCCCTCACATCTTTTGCCTTATGAACACTGACATTATGTTCAGCCTCAGCCTCGCTGTCACGAACATCAGCACCTGTACCAACTCCTTCTGTACTTTCCCCTTCCTCACTTTCTTCTTCGTCTTCATTCGCAACCCCTTTCTCAACGACGTCAGCAGATTCTAACGTTCTCTTTCTCTTGTTCCCCTTTGCACCCTGAAGCCCTCCTCTCTTTCCGTTTGGCATTGCACTCTCCCTATACTTTGTTGGAATTACGCGCTGCCTTTTGCTCTCTCTCCTCCCGAGGGCTCCCATGGCGTGCTCATCCTCCAGTTCAGCCTCCTTTTCTGACACCTTATCGTGCTCCTCTTCCTCAGGATCATTTTGTACATTATCTTCTTTATCTTGACTTTCCTTCTCCTTGGTGAACCTGTTAATTAGTCCTTTCGGACCTCTCTTAAATTTCATGATCCTGGAAAAAGAATTGGTGTTGTGTGGATGCACGTCTGTCCCACTTCGCCGTTCCCTTTGAGAGCGTAACCTGCCCTTAAACTGCTGCAACAGAAAGGATAATTTCAGTTGCAAATGTACATTATAACAGGAAATTCATTGTTTCAATCAAACCGCAAAGCATTTCGTGTCTGTACATTTTGGAACACTACATTCCATGTTAGCCCATCTTACTGTGAATGCGACTTAAATTGAAGTGATCAGAGGTCAGCAAATTGATGAAACCATTTCATGTGGATCTCTACGCCGGAAAGACCCGATCGCCTTCACACTCCAATAATATTTTTCTCGTAGCAGAGACCCCCCATCCTGTTCCGTTGGTCCCCAATTTTCACTGCGTCGTGCTGCGTCGTGACCAGCCGTTTCGAGCAGTTTCAAGGTCTCGACGATTTCGCGACAGCGTTCTGACAATGTGGAGGCGTCAGAAGAAGCAGTGACGCTAGCTGTGCGAAATGGTGCGAAATGGTGCGAAAAACACAATACACGCTCCTCGTCAGCTCCTCACCGCTCCTCACAACTTCACATCACACCTCTTCACACTTCACACCACTCGCACCTGACAGCAAAGAGTGGCAGCTAAAGTCCCTCTGAACCAGGTTAAGCCCTCTACCCGGCTTGTGTTGTCGAATTACGAAGGCGATAGTTTTCGAGATCATATCGAGTGGGAAACTCCAGAAACATATAGATCTGCCTGCAACTTGCACTGTGAGTAGTACGAAGTTTAAGCGGTAATAAGTAACTGTTGAGTTTCTCGTGGGAGAGGAGCGCACTTGTGGTAGTATAGCCATGGAGCAACTTGAGCAGCTCCTGGCTCAATTCCTCGTACCCGACAATGCACAGCGGAAGCAGGCCGAGGAGCACATCAAGCAGCTTGGTCGTGACCCTGGCATTGTGCCTGCATTGATGCACCTCGTCAGTTCTTCTCAGCAGCCGAACATTCGGCAGCTTGCAGCTGTGCTTCTGCGGAAGAGGATCACAGGTCATTGGATGAAGCTTTCCGAGGACGTGAAGACATCTATAAAGAGCGTCCTTCTTGAGATTATTGTGCACGACTCAAGGCACGTGATCAGAGCTTGTCCATCTCGTTGCTGAACCTCTCTGTGATACAGTTTCCTCGCCTCCATACATCCATGTGTTTTGATCTAACATATACTTGTTGGGGCCCTGGTGATTGGACAGCTCGCCTGTAAGGCGAGCATGTGCAGACGTTGTCAGTGTTGTGGCGAAGCACACTGTGCCAGCTGGACAATGGCCGGCCCTGCTGCCCTTCCTCATGCAGTGCAGTCAGAGCCAGGAGGAGGACCACCGAGAGGTGAGTCAGCAATCCCCCTGACAGATCAGTTTCTTTCAGCCCGGCTCTAGACTTTATGAGGCTCTAGCTTTACGTGAAGAGACGCCTGTTGACCCACACCGTGTGCTCCGTCCTCCTTCCTCCTGATCAAAAACCCGTAGAACCCTCGACCACCCCCACTCCTGCCAGCCTCTGTTTCAGGCTCTGCGCCAAAAAGCATGGCCGTGGCGCCCTTGAGCTGCCAGGTGGAAGGCGTAACTACTGGGCGGGGGCACTGATTGGCTGGAGCAGGTGTCGCTGATGCTCTTCAGCTCGCTCACGGAGACCATCGGGGAGATGCTGCTGCCGCACTTTGGGTCCCTCCAGGCCGTCTTTCTGCGAGGCCTGCAAGACAGCCAGAGCGGTCGAGTGCGCCTCGCCGCCCTCAAGTGCGCCCTCGACCCCCTCATCTCTGTCCTCGTCGCCAGCTCCTTGAAACAGCTGTCGCAGGTTCTTGAATAGGCACCAGATGATGCATACAGTCATTCTCCACCCTCTCTGTCGCCGGCTGCTGGCGGTGACTATGGGTTTGGGCCGGANACGACGCCCACTGTTCTTTACAGGGACATCGACCTCGGTTTCAGCTCAAGCGCAGCTGCCAGCTCGACGAGAACAACGGATAGGTGCACGCACGAGCGCATGAGCGCACGAGCGAAAGCGCGCGTGCGCGCGTAAGTGCTTGTGGGCACGCAATGCAAAACACCAGCACTCGGGAACACTCTTCTCGGGACCTCCGATGCAACAACAGCAATGGGAGCTCAACCCCATCTATTTGTGCTTGCTACAGTAAGAGTGGCAGTACTGGGGAAGGCGTGCCCTGCGGTGCATTTAATGACAACAGCAGCCAGCCGCCTCCCCCGCCCACGTCTCTCATTACAATGACAAGTACCCGAAGTGTATTCTCCTGTTAGCGCACTCGGTGTGATGACAACGGACAGACGTATGACCTCCAGTCTCGCCCCTCCAGGTCATATTTCCTAAGGATCGAAGCTTAGGAGGAGCTTTTGGAGCGTGAGTTCCAACACACAAATTCTTCAACCCTGCAGACGTCTCTAGAGATCCTGACACGTGGCTAAGAAGTGCACATGACTAGAAGCATCAAGTCAAACACACGCTGTATGACTTTCGATGCTTCGGATGCAGAGCTCCCCGCCGGGTGACATCTATTCAGCCCTACGTTCGCCCCACCGAGATATTGAGAGCAGCAGCCGGAGAGGGGCAAGAGGGGAGGAGAGGGGAGGGGAGGGGAGGGGAGGGCAGATGAAGATGCGCGAGCTGATCAGCGCCACCATCCGCCTGAAGCGTGCGCGAGCGCACGCGTGCTGTGTGCTGTGTGTGAGGGGCGAGCGCAGATGAAGATGCGCGAGCTGATCGGGCCCATTTTGGAGGTGGCGCGGCACTGCATCGCGCACGGCGAGGAGGAGGCGGCGCTACGTGCGTTCGAGATCTTTGACGACCTTGTGGAGAGCCCCGCGCCCATCCTGGGGCCCGCGCTGCCCGCCATCTTCACCTTCGCGCTGGAGGTCGCCGCCAACACCACCCTCGAGCTTGCCACCCGCAACCAGGTGCGTGTCTGCGTGTGTGCGTGTGCATGCGAGTGTGTATCTACCTTTGCGTGTGTGTTTGCAGGCCCCCATCCCCATCCCTGTACACTCCTGTCTTCCCGTTGCTGCCTGTTGCTGCCCTGCCCTCCTCCGCACTGGCCTCTCTTCCACCCACCCCTGGTCTCTCCTCCTACGCAAGGCTCCCTTCCCCCGCAACACTGGAAACTTTTGGACGCATGAGAGATGCAGCTTACTGGATGATGGATGGGCTCCAAGCTCAGGGAAGGGCTAAAGTCAGCCAGAGAAGAGAGGATGGCCAGTCAACCCCTCGCTGCGCTTTTCCTGGCCCCTAGGGGGCCCAGCCTCTTTTGTTTTGGGGATACTTCAAGCACCCGAAGATAGACCAAGAGAGAAATGCGTCAACCTTGGGGAAGCAAACAGTAAGCCAAGCCGCGGACCTTGCACGCGGCAGGCGCGATGACGCCTCTGTTTTCTTCGTCCGCTCTCCTGCTCCTCTCCGCGTGCTGCCTGCCGCCGCACGCCGCGCACCGCGCGCCGCCTGCCCCACCCCAGGTTAGCAGAGTCCTCCCATGATGCCGGCACCCTAGGGAGGACGTTGGGCGCTGCGCCGCTGGCCTGGGCTGGCTCAAGCCGGCTGCGTCGGGGTAGAGGTGGGGGTGGGGGGCAAAAGCCCAGAAGACCTGATGCCTCACGCCTGACGCCTCACGCCTGACACGTGTTGGACAGGCCAAGCTTGCGCCACTCTGGCTTGGGCCGGCTGCCCCTGGGTCCAGGCTGGCCCGGTGAGGGTTGGGCAAATATGCCTGATGGTTTGGGGGGAGAGGAGTGGGGGGCGGATCGCCCGACGCCTGACGCATCCTCGCACACTGGGGGGGGGGGAGAGCAGGCGGCGCAGATGGTGGGGTGGATGGCGCGCTGGAAGCCCAAGGCGGTGCAGAAGCACAGGCTGGCGCCGCCCGCACTGGCGGTGCTGCTGCCACTGCTGGCGGAGGCGGACGCGCACGCGGGCGATACGGCGGCCGACGTGCCGGCATCGGCGTTTGCGGGCCAGGTGGTGGACGTGATGTGCCAGAGCCTGCCCAGCAAGGCGGTGCTGCCGTCGGTGCTGGCGTTTGCGCACCTCTGCAGCGGCAGCGCGGCGGCGCGCGAGCGCGAGGCCGGCCTCGTCGCGCTCGCCATCTCGGCCGAGGGCTACAGGTGCGTGCGCGCGCGCATGCGGGTGCTGCAGGCGTGCGGGTATTGGAGGCGTGTGTGAGTGCTCAAGGCGCGTGGGCGCTACAGGCGTGCGGGCGGTACAGGTGGGCGGGTGTTAGAGGCGTGTGGGTGCTACAGGCGTGCGGGTGTTAGAGGTGCGTAGGCGGGCGCGGAGGCTGTGGGCAGCAGCGTTGGCGCCGCGCTCTCTCCCCTTCCCTCTGCTTTCGTCTGCTCTCATCTCAATATTCTCTGCCCTCCCTTCCCCTCCCCTCCTGTTCCCCTCTATGTCCCTCTCCTCCCTCTCCTCCTCTTTCTCGTCCCTCTTTCCGCAACATTCCTCTACCTGTCTTCTTGCTCTCCTCTCTCTATGTGTGCTTTCTCTTGTTCCCTCTCCTCACCTCTGTTTGTCCTCTCGGGTTCCCTGCCCTGTCTCCTTCTCCGCTGTGGACGACGCTGATGTGCTCAACCAGAACCACTGTCTGTCCTGCGGCAGTCCAGCAGGAAAGCGGGGTGTTGAGCGTGAGGGAGGTAATGGGAGAGGTGTTACAGTGGAGGCAGGAGGAGGCAGACAGCCACGTAGACTGAGCGTGGGGCTATGTGTGCGGCGCATTGGCGTGCCAATAGCGGAGCGGGGCTGCGCTGCTCGCTGACCGGGCCGTCGTGCGCGGGGTGTTCTCTGGCGGACCTGGGGGTGGGGGGTGGAGGGGGGGGGGGATACATGCAGTGAGGTGCTGAAGAAGAAGCTGCTGGAGCTCGTGCCACTTGTCCTCAAGGGGCTGGCGGACGGGGAGCAGCGCGTGCGCGGCGCCGCGTGCTTTGCGCTGGGCCAACTGGCGGAGTACGTGCAGCCGGAGATGAGCCAGCAGTACGAGCTGGTGCTGCCCGCCATCTTCCGCGTCCTGCACGACCCCAACCCCGAGGCCCAGGTGCGCGCGCGCTCTCTCTCCATAAACCCCAAACCCTTCCCTTCCCACCTGCGTTCGTGCCCTCACCAGGCCTCCTGTCCTCTCCTACCCTCCTGCCTTCCTGTTCTCCTCCTCCCCCTGCCCTCATGTTCTCCTGCCCTTCCCTTTCCCCCCTTGGCTTGACTTGACAGCGGGCCCTGCCCATGGCATCTGTGTGTTGGCGCATGCATGCACGCGGGCACGCTCGTGGCGGGCTCGCAGGTGCATGCGCACGTGCAGACACGCGTCCACCGAAGAAACAGGCCCGTGTCTACGCCCGCACACGCTCACACTCACGCACACTGCTCACACGCGCGCGCGCGCGCGCAGTTTTGCGCCCGCGCCCGTGCCTGCGCCTGCCTGGCTGCTCGGCCGTGCCGCATGGCAGCGTCCTCTTCCGCGTGTTCAGGCCGAGGCGGCTCCCCCGGAGCCGCCCCACCTTGTGGCTGGTAGCACCAGCAGACAGCCAGAGAACTTCAGTCGTTGGCGAGACTCCGCTCTCCGCTGGGCTCCCCTCGGTCTGGTCCAACACTCCACCGGGGGGCCGGGGGCGGGGGAGTCTGTCCCGCGCAGGAGAAGGCATACTACGCGCTGGCCACGTTCTGCGAGAACCTGGGGGAGGAGATTGTGCCGTACCTGGCGGCGCTGATGCAGTCGCTGCTGGAGGGCCTCAACCGCCCGCAGCGCGACCTCCAGGACATGTGCCTTGTACGCTCTTGCTGCCCCCCCCCGCCAACCCCACCCCGGGCGCTCCCTCTCCCCTCGCTTTCTCTCCCCTCTCCCCCCTCTCTCTCCCCCTTGCTCGCTCCTCTCCTCTCCCTCCCTCCCTCCCTCCCTGTCTCTCTCGACTCACCCCCCGCCCTCCCTGCCTCCCTCCCTCTCTCCCTCCTTCACTCCGTTGCCCTTGCCAAGCGGCCGCAAGAAGGCTCCACCCCTCTCCTCCAAGGAAGTCTCCGGGCCTCTCTGGACTCGCCTCGCACGCCCTCGCATCGGCGCTGCCACTGCCAGGGTGCAGCTTGGGCGGCTTCTCCAGCCTTCTGAGGCCTCCTGGCGCCCGTGGAGCTTGTGCATGCCAGGCCCTCGTGTGCGCCGCCGGAGGCCGCAAGTCCCGGGTCCCCCCGGTGCTCGTATCTGTCCTGTGCCCTGCACACGCCATTCTTTGGCGGGCAGGGACGTGGTCTCTCTGGCACAGCGTCAGGGCTCATGCAGGCTAAATAAGTGAGGGGGGGTGTGGGCTGCTACCATGGCCCTCTGGCACCCGGAGAGCCGCAGGTTGCAGAGCCCCATTTTTTTTGCGGAGGACGAGGATTCTTTTCGTGGGAGGGACTGCCAGCCAGGAGGGCAGGAAATGCACACGCCTGGCGCATGGGATGGCATCGTGCGTACTCTGCCAAGCAGGCAGGCAGGCAGGCTGGCAGCAAGGAGGGCCCGCGGCCGGGGGGGTGGCTAACGGCCCAACCAACGGCCCAATCAAGGGTTTTCGGAGAGGGTGCATAATCATGGCACATGGTCTCTCTCTCTCTCTCTCTCTCTCTCTCTCTCTCTCTCTCTCTCTCT
>WELA01004762.1:75258-93646 GCA_009602735.1 Mesotaenium endlicherianum | reverse complement strand
GGGGGGGGGGGGGGGGAGGAAATCCACGGGTTTTTGCACATTGATACGTGATGTCTCTGCATCATCGTGCTGCATGCTGTGTGCTCGTACCGTATCTGCATATTATATGTGTGCGTGGAGTATTATGTGCCTGTGCAATTGCTCTGGGCTGGGCTGCATGCTCGTGGTTGTTGTTGTTGTCAGGCGTGTCTTGCGACTCAGTGGCGACATGTGTCCTGTCCTGGTGCTGACATGTCGTGACGTGACATCATTGGCAGGCACGGGGAAGACGACGGTGATTACGCACAGGCTGCTGTGGAAGGAGCGCCTGCACTGGCAGCTGTGCGGTTCAACTGGCGGCGACAGCTCTGGCGGCACAGGGAGCAATCTGGCGCAGCCGCGTGCTGGGGGGACCAGCTTGCGACAGGTGGTGCTCTCGCAGAGCCCCAGGCTGTGTGCCGCCATCAAGCACCAGATCACCAAGGCCCGCAGGCACGTGCATCTGGCGTCAGTCTCTGACCGGGTCCTCGTGCGCATGCATGCAAGGAAGCTATTTCAGAACAGTGGACACACGCGCGTAACTGCTGCAAATGACACTCACGCGGTCCACAAGCACGTATTGCGCAGAAGGAGCTTGAGGTTGAGAGCTACGTAAGCTAAACATGTTACATATGTACGTTTCTGTGTTTATGCACATATAAATACATATGTACATTTTCCATATATATATATGCATGTCTATATATATGTTTATATATATACATATACATACATATATGTATGTGTATGCATATAATACATATATATAGATTTGTATAAATATATGGATATATATATTCATATTTATATTCATATGTATATGTATATTTATATTTAAATTTTATGTATATCTCACGTACGTATACACATTCATGGATCCCTCCAAAAGTAAAATAAGCTTGCAGTTATGCATATGTACCATGAGAGAGAGAAAAATGTCGATTGTGTTTGTCCTTGACGTGTTCTGGGTTGTACCAGACTATCACACACGCCTCATGAGGACAACTGTATGCGCGCAAAGGTGAGGCACAATTGCACAGATAGACAGGTAGAGAGCGTGAGAGAGGGAGGGAGCATGTCCATGTCCACATGAAGCTAGCATTGATATGCCCGCCCTGACGTGCAAGAGCAGAAGGCTCTTGACCCTCCTCCACCTGCCTTTGTCGGCACACACGCTGGCCCCAACCCCGCAGGTCGATGATGCTGGCGGACGGCGTGGTCCCTCCTCTGCACGACAGCTGTCCGGTCGACGCGGCGGACGAGCTCATCCTGGACGAGGACGCGGAGGCCAGGATGAGCCAGGGCCTGCCGGAGAGGCTTACGGACGTCTCTGATGCCTCCTTCCCGCTCGTCATAACGTTCTCGAAGCTCATCTCCATGATAGACGCGTGCCTCCCGGAGCCCTTCTTTGGGAAGAGCCGCGTCGCGAGAGGAGGAGGGGCAGGTGCAGAGACAGCCGGGGGCAGAGCACGCGCTGATCACAATCAGAGCGTTGGCAGGGACGTTGACAGCGGCAAGGTGTACAACGACGATCTTCTCGACGGCGGGTCCGACAGCTCGGAAGAGTTGGAAGATTATCTAGCTGGCGGGGAGGGCAACGTGCGCGGCGGCGGCAGGTGGTCGTCGTGTGCGGGGGCGGCCGGGAGGCGGGAGAGACCCGGGGTTAGCGCAAGGCAGGGGAGCAAGAGAGACGCCCTCGAGGGGGCGGAGGTGGACTACGAGCAGTTCAGCCGCCTCTACTGGCGCAGGATGGACCAGACGCTGACACGTGGCAAGGAGCCCTCGCTGGCGTTCCCCGAGATCATGTCGGCCATCAAGGGCAGCCTGGAGGCCGCGCGCGCGCCAGCTGGCCACCTGTCACGGGAGGAGTACGTCGCGCGTGCCTCCCGCCGCCGGTCCTGCGCCGTCGTTGGCGAGCGGGCGCGCGGGGAGCTCTACTCGCTGTTTGAACAATACGAGCGCCTGAAACGCTCGCGGCGCGCCTTCGACGCCGCCGACCGCGTCGCGCACGTGCTGCGGGCGCTCAGAGGGGGCAGCGCGGGCGCGGGCGCGGCGCGCGCGGCGCTGCGAGCGGCATTCAACTACGTGTACGTGGACGAGGTGCAGGACCTCACGCAGGCGGAGCTGGCCGTGCTGCAGTACGTGTGCGGACACGTGGCAGGTGGGTTCGTGTTTGCGGGCGACACGGCGCAGACCATCGCCCGCGGCGTCGACTTCCGCTTCCAGGACGTGCGCCGGCTCTTCTATGAGGATTTTTTGCACAGGCGCGCCGAGGAAGAGGAGGAGCGGCAGGAGGAGGAGGAGGAGGAGGAGGAATGGCCGGAGGGCAAGAGCGCCGGGCGGCCTGACAAAAAGGTGCCCCGCTGGCAGAAGCTCCTGGCCGCTCGGTGCCAGAGCTCACGCAGGGGCGCCGCCAAAAGGGCCGAGGAAGGTGGATGCGCCCGCATTGCTCTGCCTAGAACTGTTGGCGGGGGAGTAAGAAAACCTTTGCCAGCGGGTCCAGCCGCAGGGGCAGGTGGAGGAGCAGGAGAGGGAGCAGCAGCAAAAGCAGGGGAGGATGCGGGGGGGGAAGGAGGTGAGGTAGGGGAGAAGTCAAAGAAGGGCAAAAGGGGAGGGAAGGGGGGGCAGCAGTCCTGGGGAGGCCCGTCCAGAAGCGGAGAGAGGGTGCCTGACATGCACCAGCTGACGCACAACTTCCGCACACACGACGGCATCGTGCGAGTGGCCGACAGCGTGGTGCAGCTGCTCACGCGCTTCTTCCCGTATGCCATCGACAAGCTGGACCCAGAGTGGTCCCTGGTGGGGGGGGAGAAGCCCGTGCTGCTGGAGCCGGGGGGGGAGGGCGGAGGAAGTGCCGTGGCCAGGCTGTTTGGGACGGGGGGCACAGACGCGGGCAGCGGCGGCTGCATGTTCGGAGCCGAGCAGGTGTGTGGGTTGTGGCTCTATGTACATATATGAAAGTTACATGCATATGTGCACACATATACGGACAAATAAAAACATAGAAAAAATATATACATATAATATACATTAATATATAGAGATGTATTCTTATATGTATGCACTTGTATTAGTGTTGACATCTGCATGTAAACACGTGTATCCATACAGATAGTCATCTTTGTTTTCATACACGCCTTTTCCTCACACACACGCAAGCGCGCGCGGGGCATGCGTCCACAAGCACGTACGCACAGGTCGTCATTGTGCGCGACGCGGAGACCCAGGAGAGGGTGCTGCAGGAGGTGGGCAACGAGGGCCTGGTTCTCACCGTGCTCGAATGCAAGGGCCTTGAGTTCCAGGTGGGGCCGCATGACTCGCCCTGTGTGCCTGTGCGCACACGCGCGCGCATGCATGCCTGTGTGCGTGTGCGTTCCTGTGTGAGCGTGTGCGTGTGCGCGTGTGCGTGTGTGCGTGTGCATATGTTTGCGTTTGTGTTAGCATGCTGCAACTCAGGCACTTGCTTTGCTTGGCATTTCGCGTTCTGCGTGAATCTGTTTGCTTAGAAGAAGGTCTGTTTGTGCATGCTTCTCCTGGGTAGTAGGCCTCTACTGATTGGGACGACTCTATATGGCCATCATTTGCGAGATACCAGAGGAGTCATAAATGCCGAGCTCTGTGCCTGCAGGACGTGCTTGTGTACAACTTCTTCTCGGAGTCGCCTCCGGACGCCAACTGGCGCGAGTTCCACAGCCTCATGGAAGAGAGCGGCGTCCTGACAACCGACAAGGAGGAGGAGGAGGAGGAGGAGGAGGAAGAGAAGGAGGAGGAGGGTAGGGGAAAACCCCAGTTGGGCTTCCGTCACGTCAATCTCCACAGGTATGCCGTCTCTGTGGGATTTGGCGGCTTGTTATTTAGAAGTTAGAGACATTCATCTTGGAAACATGCAGATGCGTTCCTTTATATGTCTTTGATGAAATGCATCTGCGCACACATAACATCCGTGCACTTGTTTCGTATCGAGGACAAGTTTCAGTTGGAACTTAAGAACACTCGAACCTTCACCCAGACCATGACACATGCCGGCAACCCAGTCATACACATGGGGGCACATTCATGTATACATCGAATTGCCTTGAGAATTGAACACAGGGCCCAATCTGCCCAAGTATTTGGGACGGAGTTTTTAAAATCACATGCGTGCACCAATATTGACCTGACCTTTGACCCGTTAGCCACCAACCTGAAGGAGCAGCACCTGCCTCTGTATGGGTGCCTATGCCCCTGCCTGACAACACCGCCTGCTGTGCAGCGAGCCGAAGAAGCAGCAGCTGCGGCGTATATGTGCATGTGCATATACGCAGGCACAATTTTCTCTGGAGTGAGCTGAAGTACAGCAGTACGTGTGTGTGAGCGCGCGTGTGTGTGTGTGTGTGTGTGTGTGTGTGTGTGTGTGTGTGTGTGTGTGTGCGCGCATACGTGTTTGAGCGTGTGCATGTGCATGTACGTGCGTGTGAGCGCGCGTGTGTGTGTGTGTGCGTTTGTGTGTGTGTGTGTGCGTGTGCACGTGTGTTGTGCGTGTGTGCGTGCCTGCGTTCAAAAACACGCAGGCACCAACTGCTGTGCAGCGAGCTGAAGCAGCTGTACGTGGTGATGACGCGCGCGCGCCAGCGCCTCTGGCTATACGACGACGACCCTGAGCGGCGCCGGCCCATGGCGGACTACTGGCGCCGGCGCAGGCTGGTGGAGGAGGAGGGACTCACCAATGCCATGGCTGCCTCCATGGCGGCGAAGGCGAGAGCCTCCACGCCCCAGGAGTGGCGCAAGCGCGGCTTTGAGGTGGGGAGCTCTAGCCGTTGTTGTTGTTCTACATATGTGTGTATGTGTTTTATATGCGTTCTTTTCTTTTGTGTTGGCATGCCCTCTGGCGAGTTGAGTGGATAATTGATTAGGCTCCAAGGCTCAAAGCTAATCAAAGCGAATCGTTGGCTTGTGTCTTTGGATTGTTGAGTACTTTCTCATCCTGTGTTCTGACGTATATGGGGCACTCTTGCTTGTGCGGTATTCCAGCTTCACTTCAAATCTTAAAGCTCAGTCTGTGGGCGTGGGTCTGTTTGTGGCCATGCGGCTGCGGCTGCGGCTGCGGCTGCGGCTGCGGCTGTCCAAATAGCTGTGAACGCGCATGCGTTCGTGCGTGCGTGCATGCTCCATGCGGGTGCAGATGTTCGACGCCAAGAATTTCAAGGCGGCAACAATGTCATTTGAGAAGGCCGGGATGCTGAAGAAGGCACAGCTGTCCAGAGCTTCGTGGCTGCGCCAGGTGGCGGCGGCAGAGGCGTATGCTGACAAAGCAGGGGCTGCTGGAAGGTTCTGCGAGGCTGCTGATATATTTTTGGAGTGCGGCAAGATGGAGGCAGCCGCGAGGTGCTTCCAGCGGGGAGGAAAGGGCGACGTAGCTGGTATGAGCATTTGTGTATGAATGCAATGATACTCTTATCTGTACTTGCAGTATTGCGACTATATGCCGCTTTACATATTAACAGGTGTGCTTGTTACTGAAAGCCCATGCCACTCCCAGGACTGCTGTTTGTTCTGGCATAGAAGCTAATTTGAATGTTTGGTCTGTGAAATTTAGAGGACCACACATGGCGTGCGCCCACTCTTACACAACCCATGCACACACACACATGCACACACATGGCGTTCTCATGGCCCCTGCAGGGAGCATCTTCCGAGACCGCATGGATCCCCCCCAATGGAGAGAAGCCGCAGAGCACTTTGAGGCCGCCAGGTGTTGGAAGGAGGCTGCAGCGTGCTACTCTCAGGCCGGACTGCTGGGGGCGGCCCTCCGCGTGTGCCTGGGGGGGGAGCTGCACCAGCACGGAGTGCACTTGATTTCTACCTGGGAGCAGCAGGAAAGCAAGCGCCGCCAGGTGGCGGCCCACAAGGAGGAGTACCTGCTGGAGTGCGCGGAGTGCTTCCGCAAGGACAACCTGCCGCGCACGCTGTCCTTCCTGCGCATGCTCGAGGACTTTGCCCCCCGCCAGAAGTTCCTGGAGAGGTGGGGGCTGCTCGACGAGCTTCTGGCGTTCGCCAGAGACGCCGGCGAGGGCAGGGTGGCCGCCGACACGTTGGTGAAGCTGGGCAGGCTGGCCGAGGCCGCCGGGGCCTACGAGGCAATGGAGGCGCACGAGCAGTGCGTAGAGTGCCACCTGGCACTTGCAAGGCTGCAGAGCTTCTGGCAGCCTGCCACCTGGGCGTGGCCACCGGGCAAGCGCGGCCTGGACAGCACGAGGGCCGCCGTCAGAGTCGCCAAGGGAGCCTTGGCAAGGAGGCCGTCCGATGCCTTGGACAGGCTCTTGCAAGAGGCAGAAATCTTGCTGGCGTTCTGTCAACCCGAGGTTGCTGACTCAGCACCGTTCCTGACGCGGATGGAGTGCCACCTGTCAAGGCAGAATTGCCCTTACCCGGGGCCGCTGGCACTGCCGAGGCTGCTGGTGTTGCGAGCTTGTCTCGACTCCAGTGTTAAGAAGCTGGGAGAGCCTCTCGCTGCGCCAGTGATCTCGGGCAGCCCATTCCAGGTGTCGCCAACCCCAAGCTCACAGGCAATACTTGGAGGCGGCAACACTCCAATTCCCGGGGAGTGCTCATGCTATGGCAAGACTGCCAGCTGTCTTCAGGAGGCAGCGGAGACGTGGTCCAAGTGGCGCGAGGGGGTGGAGTCGGTCCTCCAGGTGCTGGAGAGATTTCGACAAAACGCACTCAGGGACGGGGATGGGGACGCCGATGTCGACAGCCTGCAGTCCATCTTCCGCTTTCTGGGAATGCGTGCGGAGGAGAGCACGGCCAAGAAGTATGTGGTGGAGGACCGGGCGGCCTCTTGGCTGCCCAAGGAGAAGGAGACAGAGAAGGATAAGCTGGTGACCCCCCTCCCCAAGCAGGGCACCAAGGGATGGATGACCAAGCAGACGCTTGTGGTGGCAGCGACGGGCTTCTTCTCCTCTTGGCTGGAGGAAGCGGACTCTGCTTGCATACGCACACTTGAACAGGGCGTGAGCACCCTGCTGGAGCAGTACGAGCAGCAGCAGCAACAGCAGCAACAGCAGCAGCAGCAGCAGCAGCAGCAGCAGAAGCAAATGGCGAGCATGCCTTGCCTCTCTTCGATTGGCTGCGGTGCCGGTGGCGCGCTTGAGCAGCACTGCAAAACACTCAACAAAATGCGTCAATGTTTGATTGGGGTTCCTAGCAGCACAGGGATCGTGGGCAGCCGCAGCATTGCTGCCAGCTTTGCCGAGCTTGCAGACCAGTGCACGCAAGAGCTGGTGGATGCGGTCTTTCCAAAGGAGAGCCTGGCCTTTGAGCGCATGAAGGAGGTGGTGGCGGCACGTGAGAGCTCCGCCGTGGTGGACATGCTGGAGGACGTTGCAAGTCAGCACTTGGGGAATGCAATCAAGAACTGGCTGGAAGGTAAGCCAGGGTCCAAGGATTGCGGCAAACATGGTCGTAGGAAGCAGAGGGGGAGAGGGCAGCAGCAACCGCTCCACTGGAAGACCGCAACTTACGCTGCCCTTGGGACGCTGCAGCTTCTGCTGCCCTTTCTAAGTGATTGCTGGAAGAAGGCCAACATGCGGAGCTTCTTGCAGAGGAGAGACGGCTACGGCAAAGGCGACGGGCGCTATTGGGTGCTGTCCGCCAGCGTGGTGGAGGCCGCCCCGGAGGACTTCGATCTCAACTTCTGCGGCAGAGTGTCTAGGGAAGCACTTCGTGTCCAGGTGGCGGCGTGCTGTGCGCTGCAGGGTCTTGTCAAGATGCACCACTCTGTGAGTCGGAAACTCCTTCCTTTTATAATCTGAAGGAGGTCTCCACTCCAGATGCAATAGAGACAGCTTCCAGGCCAGCTCTTCTTGCATCTTCTTTGTTGCGTACGGGATGCTACTGGACTGCGGCAGGGTATTGCCATATCGGTACCCTGGACTTGCTGATGGACATATTTGCCTGATGGACATATTTGCCTGCTTTTGAGTCTTGATCCTGTGTTGGTCATGCTCCGATTCATTTTTAACACCAGCAGTGAAAACGATGGCAGTGAAAATGGAGTACTAAGTCTCTCCCTTTTTCTTGTATGTGTGTGTGTGTGTGTGTATTTGGTTGGCTGGGTGGGGGGGCACGCGGGTGGTGCCAGAAGGACTTTTGGAATGACATGAGCCCCTTCACGTTTGCATCCCTGGTGGAGCGGGCTGCCGTGCAGGCATGCGCGTGCGTCACCCAGCTGCATAACACCGTTCTCCCTGGCAGCCTGGTGCTGCGCCACCTGGCAGACTCCCAGCAGTCGGCACTGTTGTCAGACATCCTGCGGGGCACGTGTTCGTCCTCGGCGCAGGCAGAGCTGGAACGGCGCGTGACCCAAATCCTCTCTGTCCTCATCGGGATTCTGAAGAGAGACTCAGACACGAGTGACTGGCTGAGGCTCTGGCAGCTGAAGGGAGAGGCCTCTCAGCAGGCGCTCACTCGCAGGCTGCTCACGGTCCTCCTCACGACCCTTGTCAACTGGCACTTCCTCGGTTCCAACTACAACTGGTCGATTGCAAACAAGCTGCTCGGGCTCATCGCCGAGTTTAGCGCTTCCTTGGCATGCGTCTTCCCCGCGCATCTCCGAGAGGCCCTGCATGCGATCCTGTGCGAGGCAAGAGCAAAGGACAGGGCCAAGCTTGGAGCCGTAGACTCCGGCCAGGCTGGCAAGCTTTTGTGCAACTTTCTGGCGAAAGCCGAAGATCAGGCCTTCTGCTTAAAGCGTACTCCTGCTGCTCCTCTTGCCTGCGAGGGGACCCCCCGGTGGGCCAGCGAGCTGCCCACCATCCCTGTGGAGGTTTGGAGCTCCGACGCGCACCTGCCTGGCTTCAGCATCGACTCCCTCTGGCAGCTTGAGTCGCTAAGCGAGGGACCCGCCAACAAGGCCGCTGACGTGACAGCTGTGCAACCTCAGACTTAGTCTCCTGGGTCAGCAGCAGGGGCAGATGAGAGCGACGATATAGGCAGGGGCAGGAGCAGGAGCAGGAGGGTTATGGAAGGGCTCCCCGCTTTCACCTCCACTCCCACCCTTGGACAACGTCGCGTGTCGAGCTCTGACTCGTGAGCACTGAGCCCCTCTGAGGTCAAAAAACACCATCGTGAGAGCAAAGCAGGTCACGGAATTGGCGATGGGAGAGGGGATGCATAAGAAGGGAGTAAAGAGTGCTTGTTGTTAGTTGGATGCAGGTTGAACAGATCCTAGTGGGGGTTGCGGGTGTGGGTGCAGCATTAAAAGAATCTGGTTTGAGCCTTTGAGGTAGTGATTTTGACTGTTCAAGCTATAGATGCACAAGCAAGTTGAAGGTTAGAAGAGGGTTTCTAAATGCGTTCAAACCCTGATAGTCGCATTGGAATGCCCCCTCTTAGCAAGTTACAATGAACTATGTTTTCATTTTTCCACTCTATGCTCTGGCAAAGCTTCACTACTATCATGACCGTGTATTAACCAATTTGAGAAGAAACTTTCCATAATAAGGTATTGAAGGTGGGGAACGAGAACAAAGAACAAGAATAAAAAGAGGAATGATCAACAATTTAAATTATGAGTGAATCTCGTGGTGAAAGCTACTCTTAATAATATATTAGGGCTCCATTAAATCCAGAGTTTTATGCGTAGTGCTGCGGCTGTCGCTGCCAACTGGGCTGTAGGTGAAAGTCTTTTCAGCTAGCCTCAGTAGGCAAGTGATGCCTCCAATGACTTGTGAGGATTGTAAGCTTACTCATACACGTGTCTTTCCTACTCAAAATATGTTGCCAGGTGATAACGCCATGTATATATTGTGTTTGTCAGTCCTGAGTGCGCGTACCCTCCCTGAAATTCTGATTTTAATGCCACAAGGAGGCGGGGCAGACAGGTACAAATGGCACTGTAGGTTACCTGATGGTTTTTTTGTGGCAAAGCTAAAAGTACATGTCATTGCTTCATTTTTGCAACCCGCTCAGGGCGTAAGTCATATATCTTTTTTTTTGTTTTCTACTAAGTTAATGAATCTTGCATGGTGCAAAGATGTGCACTTTGTGTACAAATGCATTTTGTGAGGTATGAAACTCATTTCTAAATAGATTATTATGCACCACAAACCTAAGAAGACTATCATCAATACAACTTAAGATGTCCCTGTGTCACGTGACATTGGGGGTGAAATCAAATGCAAACTCTTCCAAGTTCCAACGCATCCCACAGTCACCAGCATAAATTGTCTGGTTTCATGTATCAAACAACTTGCTAGGCTTCAACTAGCTCTCGCTTCACTTTCTGTTCTTTAGAAAGCTAAGTCCACTGAAAGTGTAGATGTGAGCGATAAATAAACTGAGACAAATCAAGTTATATCATATAGAGTCCAAAAACATACTGTCTAATCAGATTACAGCCTCCATCCAGTTGTTATGGTTTTTTTAAATGATTCACACTGGGGGCTCCAGAGGTGACGCCACTTCCTTTGCCAGAATCAGCAAGCAACAAGTAGAGTACAGCTGCCATTTGGATAANTTCCCCCTCCCTCCACCCCTCCCCCTTCCCTTCTTTGACCTCTGAACAATCAGCAGCTTGCCACTCACACCCCCTCACGTGCGGTCCCGGGAGAAGAGACGGAAAGGAAATGGAAGGAGCGGAGCAACGCAGAGGAGCCATTAATGGCGAGGGGGCCAGCAGCAGGCGGGCACGCAAGCGGCGGGGGCACGGTACGGCACAGCTCACTGCACATCTGCACCCGCTGCAGGGCACGGATGGCGGCCGCATCGCGCTTGCCGAGCCTCCCAGCGGCTCTCGACGGCCGCCACTTTGCCGCCTGCACTGTCCGCGCCTCCGGCAAAGCGGGCGGAGCGGGGCGGCGGAGCCTGCGGCGGGTGCCCGGGTGCCGTTGGCGGGGGGCTTAGAGTTTGGGTTCGGGGTTCTGGGGTTTGGGGTCTTAACCTTGGCAGAGAGCGGCAGCTGGCAGAGCACGGCAGCACGCACGCCTGCGTCGTCCAGCCCGCGCGCCACGCCTGTCGTGCAATCGATATCCGAATCGCATCCGCCCCGAAGTGGGCCACGGCCTGCTCCCTTGAAAGAGGGCGCGCATGTTGGCGGACGCTGCTGCTTGCCTTGCGCGATGACAACGTCGACATTGAGCAAGCTGGCAGGAAGAGGGAGCGAGGCAACCACGCAGGGTGGGTGGGCGGACAGACCTTGCGGCGCTGGTGCTGCAGCTGCTGCACGTGCGAGTGCGCGTGCAGCGGCCGCGTCTGCAGAGTTGGCTGCGCCAGCAGCGCTGCCACCTGGCACGCGGCGGAGACGGCAGTGCAGCATTCGAGCGTAGACAACCGCCCTGCACTCCTTCCTCCCCGTCGGACTAACCCCGCCCCACCCCTCCCCCCACCCGGGAGTGGGGGGCGTGGGGGTGGGGGTGGGCAAGGGAGGAGAGACCTCTCCCAGGTGGGAGGTGCACGACGGCATAGCTCAGCTGGCAGACGCGGCTACGCGTCCATCACCACCACGCTCCAGTCTCATCTGGCGCGAAGACGAAAGCGAAGAGCACGCGCTTGCAGCTGCAGCATCTGCGCCCCGCCCGCAGCCAGCCGCCTGGACATGGCCACTGGTCAACAATGAAGGGGGACCACTGGCCTTTTAGCCTGCAGGGCCAAGGATGAAGAGGGAGGCAGGGAGGGAGGGAGGGAGGGAGGGAGCAGGAGAAGTGCAGAGAGAGAAAGAGATAGGGTTGGGCGGGGCAGGGGGCTGGAAAAGGGATGGAGGGAGGGGCACCAGGGCCGGAGGGAAAGGGAGAGGGAGATGGAAAAAGGGCAAGCGAGGGAGGGAGCAAGGGAGGGAGCAAGCGTGGGGAGAGATGGAGATGCATTGAGGCACTCGGAAGGCTAGCTCGCGCGCGGGCGTGAGGATGAGGGCTCGCAGAGGAGGGGTGCCCTCAGGAGGAGGAGAAGCAGCAGCAGCATCCAGGGGAGGTCGCTGCTGCTGGCGGGGCTTGTCCAGCAGGCGCTGCCCGATGGGGATGGACAGCTGTCAGCCCCCCCACGCAGCATCTTCCCTGACTTCCGCCGCCCCCACCACACACACCCTGCCGCCCATCTCCCCATCCTCCCCATGACCCCACCATGTGACGGCCTCAGTTCAGCCCCAGGGCTCATTCCCTCCCTCCACGGACGGTCCAGGGGTCTGCAGCTGCCACCTGGATGCCCCCGCGCGTGTCGACGGCAGTGATCGCACAATGTCAGTGTCGTGCCCTCTCCTTCTGGCCTTCTTCCGCCTCTCGCTCTCTCGTTTTTGCTGAGGTCTAACTTCCACACAGAATCATGGACAGAGATACTGACACCCTGGAAGCTTTGACGCCTGGCGGGCCAAGTCCTCTCAGCTCAGCTTTCATCCCCGTGGGCCCCACTCGCACCGTCGTGCTTTTCTGAGCCCTCTGACTGCGGGACCGTTATGACGCCCCTCGGTGCATTCTTTTGGAACCCACCACTGCGTGCTGGAGCCACCACGGCCTGCCAGCACACCCTTGCTGTGTCTGCTCTGAGCACCACAATCGTTGCAATCGGCCGGCCAAAAAAGTTTCGAGCGACACAGCGAACAATTTTAGCTGCGATTGACTAGAAACTCCCACCCAAGCATGAGCAGAGGCCAGCCGCATGGAAGGAAAAGAGGACAGGGTAATACAGGCAAAGGGGGAGGGGGGGGGCGGCCCTCGTACTACAGGGCCCATGCAGGCAACTAGGTCATGTCAACACCACCGTGAGGATTAGATTGCAGGATCCGAACTTCAGGGCAGTTCCTCGTACTCCACATATCCAATCTTGCATTGCATGCTTGCGATTTGAGAGCTATGCCTGCACAGCCGCTCATTCTCTTGAAGATAATGTGGCCAAAGAGAGAGAAAAATTAGTGCCAACCACTAACTGGCTGGCACATGCACACAAGCTCTAATCTGCGCACAAGCATTAGTATTTGCCATATTATCAGGATCAATCACTCGCAAGTAGCAGTTGAATGAAGCTGGCATGGACTGATGAAAGTACTTCAAGAACAAACTTTCGTGGGAGCAATTCAAGCTTGACTAGTTACAAGTTCACTTTAAAGAGACTGAGTAGCGTTCTCATCCCTCATGGCCCTCATCTCTGCCGGCTGCCAAGGCACGGAAGCGCACCTTCCTTCCTTCCTTCCTTCCTTCCGGCTCTCCACCAGCTACAGCTTGCACGGCCATGTTTGAGAGTCCTGGTCGTTCGTGTATATAGTGGTGCCTTTAAGTTGGGCTTGAGCGTTGACAAAATGGGTACTAGCTCTGCTTTACTCACCTGTCGCGCTGCCTGCGTACCCCTGTCGTCTCTCTTCACGTACCCCAGCCGTCTCTCTTCACGTACTCCTGTTGTCTCTCTTCGCGTACCCCTGCCGTCTCTCTTCGCGTACCCCAGCCGTCTCTCTTCGCGTACCCCAGCCGTCTCTCTTCGCGTACCCCTGTCGTCTCTCTTCGCGTACCCCTGGCGTCTCTCTTCACGTACCCTTTTCGTCTCCTCACGTACCCTAGCCGTCTCTCCTCACGTACCCCCACGACGTCCTTTCTACATACCCCCCTATTATCTCTTTGCATGATTTACCCACGACGCCTCTCTCTTCTACCCCTTCCACCAGCTATCCTTCATAGGGAACCCCTAGGCATCACAATCTGGCTGGCGTATGCGACTAAATGATGCGTATCATTGCGACTCTTACTACATATTAGCGCCCGCAATTGAAGTCCTCAAATTTTTTTTTTTTGAATTTTATGCATTTTGAGGTCTGCAAACTCGGGTCAATACGGGCAGCATCAACCCTAATTGGTTAACGCCCGTGAGTCCGTTCGCCGCCTCGCATACTTGCTAGTATACATGTTTTTGGGCATTTAGAGACCCTGAGAGAGACGCTTATCTAGGTATCGTCAGAACATCTCCCAAATACAGAACACAGGCCATTATTTTTTTGCTTTCCACTAGATTGATCAATTTTGCGTGATGCAAAGACGTGCATTTTTTGGTACAAATTTATTTTGTAGATTATGGGACTCACTATTTATATAGATACTTCTCTACACTACAAGTCTAACAAGACTATCTCGGTACTTTTTAAAAGGTCCCTTTATAGCATGGCGTTTGGGAGAAACTGTAAGCTTGTAAAATGCATTGCATAATCAGCAGCATAAATCCTGAAGTTTCATGTCTCGCAAAACTTGCTATACATCAGCTAGCTCTCGGTTCACTTTTTGTTTTCTTAGAAAGCTAGATTCATTGCAAGTATAGATATGAGAGTTAGAAGATGAGATGATTAATCATATCATGTAGATCGAGGCCAAGTACATACTATTTATCAAATGAATAGCCTCTATCCAACTTTAGTAGAATATAATACATAGAACGTGAACTGGTATTGTAGTCATCCATGGATTACTCTCCCCAATATTAGAGTTTGCGCATTCAATTCCCAGCTAGCCGGAGGCTTGGCTATCTTCCAGAGGTCCACATCACTCACATATCTCGCCACAGGTACATAAGAGGAGTTTGAGCTTCCTTTTAGTTTGATGAGACCACCATTATTGCAAGCACATAGATTTCATGCGGTGGTCTTCACTCGAAAACCAAAGCACGCTACACACAGATTTGAGCAGCCACAAAAGGTCCCCAAAAAGCTATTGAAAGACCAGGGCAACAGTCCAGCTACCCACAGTGTGAGAGCGTTCACATCCATGTTAAGCAGTACCTCCTTGGTCACATTAAACTCAGAATGGAATCCCATCGGTAGGTGGATCACTTGCACCACATCTCCAACTTCAACTCCAACGACGTGCATCTCCTTAGTCAGAGCATACGAACATCACTTCTATACTCTCTCCCTTGGGGGGACAGGTAAAGTCACAGAACACAGATAAGTTTGCCCCATGCAGCAAATGACATCATTTATTAGGAGAAGATGGACAGCATCACAAATAGAATGTATCCAACTACGCCCAGAAAGCGCGTGCTTGCCGTTAGCCCTACTTCTTGCCACTTGACGTGACGTTGAACTTGAAGAAAATGATATCGCCGTCTTGGACGACGTAGGTCTTGCCTTCCTGCCTGTACTTGCCAGCCGCCTGCCATCACAAGCACAAGTGGCCACCCCACGTACCAAACAACATCAGATGACTTGTACTGGTGCTTGTGGCTCACGTACTCACGTCACAGCAGAGCCTCAGACTTCAACTCTCAACGCACTGGCCCGCATTGGCCTTCCTAGTTTTATAAGAGAGCAGAGCATTCAGCAATAGAAAAAACCTCCGTGCCCAATCTCGCTGCCACCAGCCTGTGCAAGGGAATGGAATGTCATAAATGATGGGGCAAACAATTCAAGTCAGCCTGAGGTCGCCCTCCGGTCACCTCACAAGTCAGCCTGCAGTCGACCTATGGTCAATCTGTGGTCAACCTATGGTCAACGCGCGGTACCACGTGGTGCAACAGAGGCTGCGACGAGAAGCAAGACAGCAGAAAACGGTAGCACAAACAAACACGACCCGCGGCCACCAATACAAAGCAAGGCAGTCACCCAAGCAATGCAAACACCACAGACGCCGATAGCCCGACCCGAGACTTGTAATTCCAATTCCTTAGGCATTTACTCATCCACTTTAGATTTGTACCCTCGACTTAAGGCGCAAATTACAAACATAATCCACAGATGAGGCAGTAAGGACTCTCCGTCAGTTCCTGCTCCCGCTCGGCCTTCAAAGCGGGGTGGGGCATGTGTTGAAGCTAGAAGCCCCAGAGGAGGGTTGAATACAGAGAATGGGCTGGCAGAGAAGGGGGACCAGAGAAATAGGAGGTGGGGGGGTGGGATGGACCAAGAGATGGGAGCCTGGGACTTGGGAATCAGAATGTGGGGCATTAATTAGAAAGCCTGAATGTAAGTATTATGCAGCGCTTATCTCGCCACAACTGTCAGAGTATTAGAGACTTTACGAGGAAAAGGTGGTCGTTGGAACCTCCTCCAGAATTCTCACGGACGCGTCACTCGCTTTGTGCAATGTATATATGATGATCGCAATGACAAAAGTGCCTATTTTCTTCAAGTCATGCTAGCTTGCAGTTTGGGCAACATCTTCTTTCCTCTCGGTCGACTGGAGCCTTTTTGGCCTCTTTATCCAGCTATCCTGCTCTCGCGGCCTCTTCTTTTGGTTTACCTGACGAGGTATTAAGAATGATGAGCTGACCGGACCAGCATCGGGCTCATATATTGACCAACTCTGATGGAATAATGAGTTCATCATAGGCCCTTAAATATGTAAATAGATATACCTCTTGAATTCCATGTGAGGGGTTGCAGCTGAGCATCTGAGCTGTTTCTCGTCGTCTACGGCTCCGCAAAATGAGGAGATGAGCTGTGACTACTTAAGTATGCAAGGTGCCTGACAGTTGTAAATGAAGCAACAGCATGTTGTCAGCAGTTCAACCTGCAATTATGCAGCAGCAGGGCCTCCAGTGGTATTCCACAGTCAAGGATGAGGGCTCAGGGCAGGATCTGCAGGCGGACACAGCTGCAGAGTCTTGGGCCGGCGACTTGGCAACTTCGCAGGGTTGCTCGATGTGCCTCACTGGGACTGGAGCTAGTGATCTGTTGAAACGTGCACACGAGAAGTACTTGCGTGGCGAGTATAGGGAGGCCCTGGTACTCTGCAGCCTTGCCCACAAGCACGAGCCCACATGCACCGATACTCTCCTGCTCCTGGGTGCCATCTATTACCAGGCAAGTTGCGTTGCTTCTGTGCATCTCAAAAAAAAAAAGAGAGGAGGGGCTGCATCTGCATGTGATGTGGGAGTCTTGTACGAGCCCTAAGCTTTGGGGCCCTGTGGTGCGTACGCGATGATGATGATGATGATCTCCTCAGCTGCAAGACTACGACGCATGTATCGCCAAAAATGAGGAGGCTATTGCGCTCGACCCCTCCTTTGGCGAGTGCTACGGGAACCTGGCAAACGCTCTTAAGGTATGTCCCATCTGTTGTCTACTGCCGTGGGAAGCAGCGTGCCCCCAGTCTGTCTATCTCAGAGGCGACACGTGTGGAGCACAGGGCTGCTGGTGCCTCACTAGTGCGTGCCTGCCTGGCTGCAGGAGAAGGGCAACCTGGACCTGGCCATCCGGTACTATCTGGCCGCCATCCGGCTCAGGCCCGCGTTCTGCGACGCGTGGAGCAACCTGGCAAGTGCATACATGCGCAAGGGCAGCAACTACATCCACCTGGCGGTCCACTGCTGCCGCCGCGCTCTGCTGCTCAATCCCCGCCTGGTCCGCTCCGCCGGCCTCCACAGATGGGTACATGCTCATCTCATCAGCTGCCGCCTGAAGATGGGCACCGCCTGACAGGACTTGGGGTGGGGGGCGGGGGGTGTGACAGGTGGATGCGCACACCAACCTGGGGAACCTGCTGAAGGTGCAGGGGCGGGCGGCGGAGGCGCAGCAGTGCTACGTGCACGCCCTCGAGATCGACCCGCACTTTGCCATTGCATGGTCCAACCTGGCGGGGCTGTACGTGGAGTGGGGCAACTACCAGCAGGCGCGCGCCTACTTCCAGGAGGCCCTGCGCCTCAACCCGCAGCTGGCAGACGCGCACCTCAACCACGCCAACGTGCTCAAGGTGTGCTCCGCTCCTCCTCGTCCTCCAGCAGCGGCTGCTGCTGCTGCTGCAGCAGCAGCAGCAGCAGGGCAAGGGCAGGCCTGATCTGCCAGCCTGCCGGCCGGTCTGCCTGTGCAGATCCTGGGGCAGCCGCAGGCAGCGGTGGCGGAGTACCAGAGGGCCATCCAGCTGCGGCCCGACTGCGCCATCGCTTACGGTTGTCTGCTCCCCCCCCCATTACCTGTGTGCCTGGCAGCGGCTGCAGCAGAAGGGAGAGGAGCACCCAGAAGTGCTGCTGCCTGACAGGTGAGAGGGGGGGGGGGGGGCAGCCAACCTGGGCAGCGTGCTGTACGAGGCGGGGCGGCTGGACGACGCCATCCGCCACTACTGCCAGGCGCTGGCCCTGGACTGCACCTTCTTGGAGGCCTTCAACAACCTGGTGGGCGCTTGCATGCCACACCACATGTATGTCTGTATGTGTATGTAAGGCATTAGAAGTGAGGCAGCAGCATCAGCAGCACGGGTGGGGGCGGGTGGGTGTGCAGGGCAACGCACTCAAGGACGCCAGGCGCGTGGAGGAGGCGGTGGCGTGCTACCAGGCGTGCCTGGCCCTGGACCCGCAGCACGCCTACGCCCTCACCAACCTCGCCAACGTCTACATGGAGCTGTGAGGCCCTTGCACTTCCTCCTGTGTCTGTGTGTGTGTCAGGCTATGCGAGCCTGGGACAGCATGCCCACCAGGCAGCGGGGGGGGGGGG
>WELA01004762.1:57862-69075 GCA_009602735.1 Mesotaenium endlicherianum | reverse complement strand
GGGGGCTAGGAGGCTAGGGGGGAGGGGGGGGGGTGAAGGAGGGCTTAAGCAGAGGGCCTGAAGCTCCTCAAAGTGCGCGTGCCAAGGAAGCCCTTCTGCTGAGGGCTGGGCTCGCTGGGGGCTCCTGAGGCCAACTCATGAGCGCACGCTTCCGGGAACAGCTGGCGCAACTCTGCTGAGGATGAGAGGCACGGGGCGCAAGGGGTGCCGATGCGACCAGAGCCCTACGAAGGCTCGACGCAACTGGCGACCCCGCGGGGCGCCAAGGAGCCTACCTCCCTCTCCGAAGAGCTGCGCCTACTACGCTCCGAGTCACCACACTCTGTTAGAGAGGGAGCCACAGCGCCACTGGTGGCTCCCACATACAGGTTCCAAAGCCGGCTCCTAGATGGACGACATGTGGCCTCCCTCCGACGCCACCCGCGTGCAGAATCTACGGAACCCCCAGCTCGGCACAAAGTCAGGTGCAGCAGCCAGCAGCAGCCAGCAGCAGCAGCAGCATGCCGCGGCCACGGCTCTCGCATGGGCGACAGCTGGCTGACGAGTGAGGGGTGGGCGGGCGGGTGTGCACCTTGAGGCGGAGCTCGTTGTGGATGATCTCGAGATCGCGGATGGGGTCCACCGTGTCCTCCACGTGGATCACGTCCGAGTCATCAAACGCTCCTGCAGGCGCGCGGGAGAGAGAAGTGAGGGGGGAGGGGGGGGGGGGTTGGAGAGAGAAGCTCGCAGAGGCACTACTGGAGACACTGTGCAGGTACTAGAGTACTACAGGGCCGTGGCACCGAGGGCACCCCAGAGAGGCACCGGCGGTGCAAGGGGTGCCGCGGTCGTAGCAGAGTGGTACTAGAGGCGCCAGTGGTGGCACTGCAAGCGCCTCAGAGGCGCTCCAGGTACAAGAGGCACCAGTGGACATTAGTGGCGCTAGAGGCGTTGCTGGCGCTATTGGCACCAGTGGTACTAGTGGGTGGCACTGCAGAGCCCCCTCAATGCCACTGCTTGCCACGTGTCAGCCCGGTGCATCACGTTGCGTATGGAAGTGCATCGGGTGCATCGGGTGCATCAAATGTGACCACGTGCAAAGCATTTCACCGCTCCGATTGGGATCCCGTGTCGCATGGTACATGCACAAGGACAGGTGGCACGACATCTCGCGGTGACGGCGGCGCAAGACCAGAGGCTATTGACGGGTGGCAGGTGGCACTCGGAACGAGCCACATTGTGTGCCAGCGCAGCAGCAGGCGTCGTGACACCTGGTGGTGACAGTGGCAGCCCCGTCAGATGCAAGATCGCAGCAGCGACTTGTGCTGACACACGAAATATTACATTGCACAAGTTTGTGAATACAAATCTCGAATAAGCCCAGGTCACTGATCGATGTGAACAGAGGCGAGGCAAGAATAGTCAGGTCAGAGGCACACACACAATAACAAGGTCTGTTGCATCCAGTGCTTGTGTGCGCGTCTGTGAGAACTATGTTCCTGCAGTCTGCTGATGAATGGGATGGAGGCAAAGGGACACAGGTCAGAGGGCGGGAGGAGGGAGCATACTGCAGACGTGGAAGATTCCATCGACAGCCCTGATGTGCGACAGGAAGGCATTGCCCAACCCCTGCCCCTCGTTGGCTCCTCTCACCAGCCCAGCGATATCGTGCACCTCGAGGAAAGCTGACACCTGGCACCACCACAACAAGCACAGGCGTTCCGACGCCACCAGAAAGCATCAGGAGAATCCGCAACAGCCTTTTAGATAGAAATGGGTGCTCCCACACTGACGAGAGTTGTATTAATGGCGGTGTTGCCGAGAGGGAGAGAGAGGGAGAGAGAGGGAGAGGGGGGGGGAAGGAGGGAGAGCGCGGCGGCTTACAGGAGGGGCGTACTGGTTGTGCATGGCCATGCGCATCTGCACCGCGTAGTAGTCGCTCGTCAGCTGCGCGTACGACATCCTCAGCTGCTCGTTCTCCCTCGACAGCCTCGCCACCTCCTCCTGGGAGCTCGCCAGCTGACGGCAGAGAGACACAGCAGCACGAGAGAAACGCGTGGCGGCCAGTCACCAGCGGCCGCAGCGGCAATGCTGGGCAAGTCTAGGACCTGGACGGGCATCTCCGACTCATTGCGGCGTACACATACGCACACGGGGAGTAAGAACAACACATGTCCTGCACATAGCAATCCTGTCTTTGTACATCATACCCGTATTAAGGTACTTAGATTACTTGTATGAATATTGTCGTGCTCGATACTGAACGGATGTCGAGCGCGACGACAAGCAGGACAATTAAGGTCGACGGCATGTAGACCTGAATGTTAATGTTTTCGCAGTTTCGCAAGCCCTTCACTACACGTGAGCAGCCCAAGGGATACTTGTATAAGACAGAAGTTACCACATATAAGCCACAATGTGCAGCAGCCAGCACCGCCACGCTGTCCTCAGTCATCTCGTTCTAGCTAAGTATCATCCCCTCCGGCCCACAGCTGATGAAACAAAAACACCAAGAGTATGGTGCCCAATCACAGCAGGCAGATCGCCAAAGCCAGGCAGCAGAGGAGGGGGGGGAGGGAGGGGAGGCAGGGGCGTGCAAGGAGAGAGGGTGCGAGGACATCAGACAGGCGGAGGGGAAGGGAGGGGCGGGGGGAAGCTCACCTGCTGCCTGAGGCTGCTCTCGGGGCCAGCCTTGGCGTCCTCCTTGTCCTCCGCCACCTCCTTTTCCTGATTCTGCTCCTGGATCGGCACCAGTGCCAGCTCCAGCTGCTGCTGCTGCTGCTGCTGGCTGGGGAGTGGGGCCCCTTCCTTGCCTGTCTGCTCCTTCTGCTCACCTCCCTGCTCCTCCGCTTGAAGGGGGTTTCCATTTAGCAGCTGCCGCTGTCCTTGCTGTTCATCCTGCTGCTGCTGCTGGTCTGGATCCAGCACTGAGGGGGCCGACAGGACCGATGATGTGGCAGCCTGCTGTTCAAGAGTCGACGTGGCCGGTTGCTGCTCAGCCACCTGTTGGGAGACAATGCCGGCGTCAGCAGGGACGCTCAGGATGGTCAAGATCAGGTCGTCACGGTCGACAGTGGAAACTTCAATATTGATAACAATATACATTCCGTCACGGTCAACTTCACTCCTGGCGATAGGCGCATCCCGTCATGGTCAGTGGTCAACGGTCAGCTTCACCCTTGAGGTTGAAATGCAACCCATCACATTCAATGGTCAACTCCATTCTCGGAGATAGGCGCATCTACTCACAGTCAACAATTAGCTTCATCCTTGGTGGTGACAGGTGTATCCCACTGGGAATACTATGCCATAATGCACGTGGTAATGCGAACAGGAGCATGAGAAACCGTGGGGCAAGCAAGGAGGAAGCGCAGCAGGAACACGCGAGCTTAGTAGTTGCCCTGATTGGATCACACAACATTGACATGCAGAAGATCTGGAAGATGCTTGAATGTGCACTCTTACATGAGGTGGCATCTTCTCAGCCTTGACGGCTGATGTGTCCATGTACTCGATGCTGGGCTTAGAAGGTGTCGGCTCCAGGGCGGAGCTTCCGGCATTCGCTTCTGCAGGGGCCACGATCTTATCCTCCTTGGTCTCGCCTTCTTCCGCTCCAGCACTTCTGTCATCCTCAATCTTCTTCTTTTCAACTGAAGCCAGCCCCTCCCCTCCAGCTTCTTTCTCCCCTTGACCCTGTCCATCCTTGAAGCTTTCAACATTCTTCCCCCCCTTTCCTTCAAATTCACCAGCACCAGCACTCTGCAAACACATAAGAATCTAAAGTGTCAATGCGAGACTCAGGCCCTTAGAAGGATTATATTGAGCTCTGATGCAACTAGGTTAGCATGTAATGGGTGATAGACTTTAACAAAAAGACATAGACGGGTCCTTTAGCATCTCCCTGGACACATAGCACACGCCTGTAACAAACCTAAAGCAGCTCACTGAATCAGCAATGGACCCTAATTTTCATTGAATGCCTAGCCTGCGTCTGTTAAAGATGACACCTCTCTAGTATCTGGCTGTTCCGGCTGAAGACCTTAAGGTTAGCTTCAAGTACCTTGAAAGCTGCTTCAGTTCCTACTTCAGGTTGTACCAAAACGTCCACCCCCTCTGGTTCACCTGCTGATAAATTGCTTGCTAATCCTTCGACCTTGCTAACATTAAGCCCAGTTGTCGTACCATTCCCTACAGAATCCGCGTGAGCCTGCCCGGAGAGGGGCAATGCTTCTACGAGCTGGGCCTCTCCATTACCCTCAAGGCCTTTGTCAACCCCTTCGACCTCCATCACTTGATGACTACACAGCTTTGACCTTTTCTTTCCTACAGAACAACTGCTAAAAGACCAATCTGTCAGCGAGGACCGGACTCATGAGAAGGCAACGATTGTACAAGTCTTTCGCAAAGTTGACAGAAGACTTCAGGAAGGTTGCTCGCCGCCTCACGTAGACCTCTCCTTTCTTTCTTTGCACCTCCACCAACTTTGACCTCTGGATATGGAATTTCCTCCTTTACAAATTCCACGCGGTCAGAATGTCAAGCAGATTGACTAAAGCCAATGTCACGCACCATCTTTCCGCATGGTTTAAAAAATCCCTGACTGGATTCCCGCGACCAGCAAGCTCGTACTACCCTGGATCTTGGATGTCCCTTGTAATCGGAGGTTCTAGTCCTTGTCTAAAGGGGTAGTCCGCGAGACTGGTCGGAACACGACCGCGTTGCGCAGAAATGAGGACGAGCTGCGCAAGTCCCGCAAAATTCAAATTGCCCGCGCGGATTTTCAAATGTCCAAAGTTGAAACCCGACGCGACCAACTGCATTGAACCGCATCAGCATGGCAGCCCCCAGCAACCCGGGACCCTAACGAACTTGCTTAAACCGCACACCAGCCTGCACCTGCCTGCACCAGCCTTATAGCGCCACTATAGGGAGAAGTCTCCTTTAGCAGAGACCGGGGTCGTGCAATTGGGGTCGCGTCTCGTCGCGTATCGTCTTGGTCGTTCTTGGTCTCACAAATCTTATGTGAGCTGCGCCTTTGTGACGGCCACCCACCCATGCAAATACGTGGTGCAACTCGAGCGCACGTAGCGTGAGACGTGTGTATGCAGACATGTGGAACGGGTATAATGGACTCTAGGTGTACGACAAAATTAGGGCACCGTGTGCTGGCAACGTCTTCCTTTCGCTGAGAGGCGCGAACAAGCGAGACGAGGCAAGACCAGGCAAGACCTTCGCGTGAATTACCACTTCAAAATTCAAAGTGCTTCAGAGTCCTACGGGCACTACAGCGTGCTACAGCGTGCTACAGAGCGCAAAATAGTAACGCGCCTCTGCGACGACAGGTGAAGGTGTCGCTTTGTCTGTCTGGGCTGAAGGATGTCGGGCAGTATGAGATATTGCAGCTATAATATTAACCTAGGCCACTGTACGATGGCGACGGTCACTACTGTTTTGGAGAATTTTGAGCCGTAGAGTACGAGTTCAGCTACGTACTGTCTATGCATGTGCATGTCATGTGAAGTCACGCCTCAAATTGCCTCACATTGGCTCCAATCGTAATTCTCCCACCCATTTTCACCGACACTTGCAATTGGCTGCAGTCAGGGCTGCAGTGCGTCAGGCCATGCATTTGAAGCAATTTGAAGCAATTTGAAGCAACTTCAAGTGACCTCGAGCAACTTTAAGGCACTTCAAGGCACTTCAAGCTGCTTCAAGCAACCTTTNTCCCCCTCCCCCTCCCTGTCACTGCTGCTCGGCCCCAGTGCCCCCCCTTGTGCAGGCTCCCTGTGGCCGTCCTGGACCCCCTCCTCCCTGTGTTGCTGACTAGAAGCACCACCCTCACCGAGACCCTGACTCCCTTCAAGGGCCCGCTCTGTCGGATCGAGGGCAGAGATGGCACAGACTGCGTGAGCTGCCCGTGTGTGGTCCCCCCCAGGGCCAGCAGTTATGACACATGTCCTGGCGCCAAGGTCCCTGGCAGCTCTGAGGAGGGCGATGGCGGTCGAATCTCCCCCTGGTCCACCGCTGGCGATGAAGAGATCCCCCGGTCCTAGCGGGGGAGTCGCCACATCTCCCATCATGGAAGCTTGCAGGCCCAGGTGAAACAAGTGCATGGCCAGTCCCCTCAGCATCAGGCCTTGCCTGCGCACAGTCACTTAGAATACACGTAGACGGTTGTTAATTTTTGACACGCAAGATTGAAAAGAAGACTCATAAAATGTGCACCTGAATGGATATATACCTGGCTGCACTGATGAAGGAGATGCTCGTGCGACGTTACCAATATCCGTTGTCATAGTCGATTTACCTTAGTCTATCCATACAAGCAGAAGTGCACATTGACAGAGGTGCTCCAATGGCAAGACTGCTTTTAGACACGAAACAAGGCCTCATACACCAGGCTACATGTGAATGCACTCAGCTTTGTGAGTGACTGCAAAACTGAACAAGGAACGCTGATGCAAAGAAAACACTAGTCGTATTTTACATAAGCATATACTTCATGTTGGACCACACAGTGCCGAGTCTGTCGTGTAGTGAATCTGGACCTAAGCATGATGGTGGCACTTTAGACAGAGGGAGTACCTGCCAAGCCCATATAGCACAATGTTGCCTCCTCTGTGATTGTAAATCTCGTCTACAAGCACAGCGAATGGGTCCACCGAGACTCCATGATGTTCAATGGATGATGCGATAGTTGCAAATGCAGCTCCTATATCTGCCAAAGCTTGAGATGCTAGCACAATCGACTTTCGGCCGCGCTCCATTCGTCCTGGTTTAATGTGAACTTTGTACACCACTATCTATGGTGTTCTCAGCATTCACAGGGCGAAACGGATGATGGCAATGTACGCATTGTTAGCACCCTTCAACTTTCTGTATACACGCATTGGACACCACTTTTGTAGACATACTTTTAAGAACGTTGCCTCGAAATATGTCCCTCCTATGTTCTCCTCCGCCTCTATTTTTTGCTGTGAAATATGTCCACAGAAGAACGATGTCGTGGGGAAGCGCTTATACAAGACTCAGTAACCAACGCTATTTTTGATTAGGTGGTGGATAGGTCTGAGGCGAACCGTCTTCGATCCGAGGCAGATGAGCATTTTAACAAATTAACAACTCGGAGACGAGCTCTGGCGTAGTCGATGGAGTTTTACATTGTTCTGTCGAAAGTAAATACTTACTGTTATCGATTTTAGTGAACAAACATGCATGACCGACATTGATGGTCAACTGACTTCATTGTAACTGAATTGCATGGAATTGCATCATGATTCACCTATGATCTGGAAGTTGGACGATGTCGCGACAGTTACCAGTATATACCGCAAGTGCATTACAAGTTCATGGGTGTTCAACCGAAACCATGCATATTTAGCAACAAGCCGTTAGCTGTCTCGTGACAATTTTGAAGGGCCATATATCGTGTAGAGACGCTGAAATTACGCGTACGTCTTTCTCCCAGGGAGGCATAAGGAGCCACATTCTGCTCGAACATTAGGAGGAGCCTTCAAAGATACTCTTCAAGTTCTGCAACTAATGTGGGCTTCTTAGTATTCTTTATGTTCTACTTGCTGGCATGGATTTTGATTGCACTCGCAAACGCATCACGTTAACAAGTTCATAGTACTTCGATGGATGTTGAATTTGCAATTAGAATGGACCGTGATGCACTGTAAGAAACAAAAGAAGTGTGCACTAGACCTTATTCCCCATACATCACTCTAGCTTTCAGGCGCTATGAGAGGGACGAAGAAGCGCAAGCTGCTGAAGGGCTGCTCAGCCGCTGTCTGTCGAACTTCCATCATCACAGTCCTTGCTGTCACCCTCTTAGCATTCAACTTTTCCAGAAGACCTTCTCCACACACTCGCAAACAAAGATCAGCTCTGTCAGATTTGGATTTGCCCGGCAGAATCGATCCGTCAGAGCTTCTCATAGCCGAGAAAAAACGCGAGAGAGTGCATGCCCTGCGAGCACAGTTTGGAGCATCAGAGAATACAGCTAGAGATGGAAGAAGTGTGAAGGATGATGGGAAAGTGGGAGCTTCTTCCGAGGGACATTCGGAGGGAAACAAAGATGCAACGTCCACCAATCAGTCTCTGCCAGCTGGATACGCATCAGTGCACAACGGAGTCCTGAGTAGGTCCCTCTGTCCCTCCTACCAGTGCTGAGTCGGGTTCAAAGGTGGAAGGGTCTGAAGCAGGAGGAGTCACTGGTGGTCAGGACGTTGCAATATATTGACGAAACACTGCAACATAACGAGAAAATGAATTGCACATACAAGCAGGGCCTGATGCTCTGAAGGGAAGAAAAGCTCTAAACAGCAGAGGGGGGAGGTCAATACACACCTTCTAGGCTTACAGTGGTCAATGTCTGGTTAACAGCACCTGGCTGTGTGCACCGGCAGCATAACCTTTAGTGCCAATACTGTGTGCATAACTTTTCAGGATGAAAGAGTGCCAAATCTCCCCCATGGGTGATCCACACGAGTGCGCATGCACGTTATTTATCCACTATTAACACATTAACACGTACGCCAATCATACGATGAATGCTTCCCGCATGGCTGTACGCGTACGTGCACATGATTTCACGAGCGTTCTGTGTGAATTGGGCATCTATTGGACTTGACATCTGTGTACATGTATCCACACAATGGCTCCGACCTGTCCCCAAGCGCAGCAGGGGAGGACTTAAGCCCTCCCTGGTGTCCACTGCGAGAGAGTAGGCGTATAGCCAGTATGTGAATCACTCTCAAGAGTTCTCAGCTTCGTCATGCTCAGAACAACATGCACATACCCGCCTGCCCGCCCGGCATATACGCAGCAAGCAATCTCCAAAGGATGCGATTGCGTCGCAAACAGCACACTGCAACAGCCCCTGCAAGTAGTGGGAACATGTCTCTCATCGTGAGAACCTACTCTCATTGTGAGAGAGGCTTGATTGGTAGCTCCGCAACCTCCTGTGTGAACACAACCTGGGGAGGCTTACCCCACCCCGTGCAAGCACCCTCCCATCCATGCAAGCATTGTGAGCCCTTGATGTCAATCCTCCATCGGCTCACCCTCTTCCTGCTTCTCTGTGCTAGGACTTCACCTCTAGAACCCCAAGGCCCCACCAGCTGCCAGCGTGGCACTAGCACACACGCCTGCCCTTACAGGAGTCAACAGTGGTCAAACCCCAAACCCTAGAGCGGCATGCCCGTGCTCTGCTGAGGGCTAGAGTGTTTTGAATTTTTTCTTCTTGTAATCTGCAGTGCCACAGATAGGCTTCGGGACGGCCGGGTTGGGAGGAGGCACGAAGCAAGCAGTCGCATGGGCCCTTCAGGCTGGCTACAGGTAAGCCTTCCCCAACTGAACCTCCCGCTGTCATTTTTGCAATTTTTTCTGATGTGCCCCCTTTGCCCCAACCCCTGACACAGTTCACACTCTACTGGCCTCGTTAGAGACTAGAAGGTTCAGCTCTTAAACCCTCCGGCTCAGGGGCCTGAGAAGCTTCAAAGTCCTCAAATCCCCCGCCCTGAGCCTGAGAAGCTTCAGGTCTTAAAACCCTGAGACACCAGCTCGGGAGCCTGAGGAGCTTTAGATGTGCAGCCCTAAACCCCGGCTCCAGGACTTGGCAAGCTCCAAAACCCTTAGGCCCTGCTGCCCTTGGGTTTAACGGACAACCCTACGGACCTCGTGCAAGGTCCCGCTCTCCTCCGCAAAGCCCCTAAATGAAGGCAATCCAGCCGCCTGTCCCTTTCTTAAAACCTGCAGTGAACCCGAAGTGCACCATTGGAATGCCAAGTATCGCTTTTGGTTCCTCATGTCCCAACTTAGTTGCTCAGCCTTTCTGGCAAACCCTTAAACCCTAAGCATAGGCTTCATGTGTAGAGCAGGAGGTGCGCTACTGGTACAGAGAGGACCTGGGGCTCGGGGCTGAAGGGGTCATGGTTACCGATAGGACCCACGTCAAATTCTGATTGCATGAACACGAAAGCACTATCGCCATCACTGATCTGTTCCACAAGCGTACCGTCAACTTCAGCTACAAAGCTATTCTACGCCTTCTCCTGTCGACAGTGTTAGACCCTTCCGACCTTTCCGACCTCTCATATTCGTCAGTGACAGCTCGGCTGCTTGGGCTCGCCTAGGAAACCAGAGAGAGGGCAGGCTGGTGGACTCGACACAGGCACGGCGAGGGGGTGCGGGGGGGCAAAGGAAGCACCCTCTGCGGGCTCTGGCTTTGTTTGGCTGCCAGGGCTCTCCACTTGTGCGTTGCTGGGGGAGTCACAGGCAGCTGGACTCGGCGCAGGCGTGGGAGCGCTTCAAACAAGATTGGGGGCTGCGGGGGTTCGGGGTCTGCGTCGGGTTGCGGGCTCGGGTTGGTTACAGGGTTTGGGTCACAGGTTCGGGTTAGGCTTGGCTATCAGGCTCGACTTTGTAACTCCACTGGAGTTGCAGGCAGGCCGTTAGCAGGCGCGCGAGTGAGTGGTAAGGAAGGGAGCCATTTTAGGGGCTCAGCTTTCGGACGCAGGGTTTCAGGTTTCGGGTTTGGGTTTCGCTGCCGGTCTCAACCGGCCGTCGGCGGGATGGGAGGTGCAGGCTGATAGACTCGGCGCAGGCGCGCGAGTGGTACAGAGAGGACCTTGTGGGCGAAGCTCTCTCGGCGTCCACCATCCCCCGCTCCCAGCTGTTCCTCGTTTCCAAGGTCTGGCCCCTAAAACCCGAAAACCTAAGACCCTAGTCCCTGAAACCCTAAACCCTTGTAAGGCCTAAGCCCCCCAACTCCATCCGCAGCCCGGCCCCACCAGCTGCGATCCCGTCCCCCTGCTGTCATAACTCCCACCTCTCCCCCTCCCCTCCCGCATCCCCTCCTCTTCTTCTCAGCCGCCCCCCCTCTCCTCCCGCCTTCCTGCTGCACGCCCTCTTCTTGTGAGGGGTTCCATCCAGTTTCGTTCCTCTTCATCTCTCCGTTTCTCTGGCAGCCGTATCGATCGCGACGATTTCGGCTTCCTCCGATTCTTTTTTGCAGCTGCACCCGCGCCACATCGGGTACGCCATCACCAAGCAACGCTTTGCAGACTCCCTGCGGGACCTGGGTACGTCATACCTGGACCTGTTCCTGCTGCACTACCCCTGGTGCTTCCAGGGCATCTGCGGCGACGTGCAGCCCTCCGGCACCTGGAAGGACAGGTGTGCGCTCCCCCTCCTGCGTTTCTCCCCTCTCGTCCCCTCTCCCCCCCCCC
>WELA01004762.1:35373-49526 GCA_009602735.1 Mesotaenium endlicherianum | reverse complement strand
CCCCCCCTCCGGGCTCATAAGAAATGCCTGGCTTACTATAGCTTGAGACAAAACCTTGAGAAGAGAATGATCAAAGTAGGCAGGCCCCTAACCTAGGCTGCTTTGAGAATGTACTGCCGGCAGCTTGCAAGTCCCCAACCCCTCGATGCTCAAACCCTCAACATGAGGCAGTTGCCAACACCCCTGGTTTACAACATCCCCCAGACAACAGGTGCTTGTCGTATTTTGTAAACGAAAGCCAAGTGGCAGGCAGGAGGAGTCCCGCGGGGGTGGCAGAAAACCAACCTGTGCAAAATCTTGGTGAGCGACTCGGGATCCAAGGGTTTAAGGCCGTGGGGGTCTAGAAGGTGCTCTATGAGTGTCAGGTAGCCCTCCAGGCTGGCAGTCTGAGCCTTAGTCAAGACGGGAGGGGGCCTCCCAGCAGCGGCAGTCGCTAACTTGCATACCCTTTTGTGGCCCCCCCTCCAGGCCTGCCTCTGACACATGTCGCCACAGTAGAACACCATCTTGCATGCCCCACACTGCGACTCGGCCGCCCTCTCCAGGCACTCGTAGCACAGAGTGCCAGGTGGAACCTTTGAGATGCTACACCTGCTCTCGTTCTTTGCTCCCCCATTGACACCTCCTGCGCTATCCCCTGCAGCCTTCTCCTCCACGTGGACCTTGTACAGCATCCACGCGCAAACACCTGTCACTGCTAGGCCTGAGCACATCAGGATGCCATAGCCTACCCCGTATATGCCCCAGCTGGTAAACCCCATGAAGGAAACACCAAGTCCCACAAAGAACATCTGACGAATGTGTGCCTTGTCCTTCACGGTCGCTACCTCCCTTTTAGCGACACCTATAGTGAGCTTACGGGCCATGTTTGCTGGGGTAGCTTGAAAGCCGCAAAGTCCTCTTTTCTCACCGTTCTGTCATTATCACGAATAAAATAACGGCTGGTAAGTGGAGAATGTCTTACTATTTTAGGGCAGTACATTGGTAATCCCAAGTTTCATGCCTGGGACAGCTGACCAGGCTTTACCGATACCTAGGCGTCCTCTTCAAGCAGTAACTTAATTCCATTGCACGTTATCGTATGCTCTTTTCTTTTCCAAACAAAATATTTCCCATCTCACATGTAGCTTTCTTCTCGTCATGCACTACAAGCAAGACATCGGAGCCGATAGGAATACACAAAAGTTCTGAACACTCTGACAGAAATGGTGCGCTCGGGTACGTCAAAATATGTCAACAACTTAGCATTGCTTGGCATAAAACTTCTGGTACGCGCAAGTCTCTCACACTTTCCAAAACCTGGAGTGGTTCAAATGTACCAACTAAATAGTGAAATGAAGTAGTACGACAAAAACCTACAACTTTTCCTACAAGGTACCCAAAATTTCGCGACCAGTCCCACGATCTGCTGGTACGTCTAATACAACGTTTCCTAAAGAAAGATGGTACGGGCAAATACACATTTTCTAAAATGAGAAATACATCTTTACCATCGATTTGCGCCGCTATAACTTAATTCACCATCGATTTGTGTAAACTTGACAGAAATATACACATTCTTCAAATGTGGACAAAATACCACTTTTTCGTCCTGAACCTGTTTTGCTTCTTTCTCACTGTATGCTTTGTACGGCGAGTGTCGTCGAGCACTTTTAAGTTATCTACCGTAAAGGGCGTGCAAACTATCTCCACCCGAATGTCTTTTAATATTATGTTCTAAGCAAAGAGTTGATGTGGACATTTGCCCAATTTCAATGACCACATATGAGCAGCTATATTTGTTTCTTTCAAACATCTAAAATTTCTCCAAGCTTAATTATTTACAACTCTTCACCGTAAACCTTAACCTTGAGTCCTAGAGCGTACTTTCAGGGAGGCCCAAAGGTCTTTTGGCCCTCCCCTCCAGTCCTTCAACTCTTCGATTCCATTTCAGATTGGTATCCCTCTTAAATTTTAGTCTACAAAGCCAAGATTTTCATCGGAAGCAAAAATCCTACATTGAGTGCAATGACTTCACACCCTCGTTCATTCGTGTTAAGCCTTACTTGCACAAGTTTACTGACAAGGCCTAGTGATAAAGAAAAGCCTTCGTTCTCACTGCTACATATTTCTGAGGCGTTCGAGACGAAAAAGTGGTACTTCTGTCCAAATTGGCAGATTCTGTATATTTCTGTCCAGTTTGCACAAAGCGATGGCAAATCTGGTATAACGGCGCAAAATGATGGTAAAAATGTATTTTTCCCTTTTCTAAAATCAACTGCTATGCTAAGTTCTTACGCCGCAAGAAACACTACAATACTTACGTTTCAGAATGCATGCTACGCCAAAGACTGCCACTTCTTGTCAACAAGTGGGTGCGCAAAAAGCGTACTACAAACTAAAGAGGACGTGGTCCGGAGTGAAACCAACCATTTCAAAATATGGAAGTGTACTAGGTCTACGTCAGTTAGACGATGCTGTAGTCGATACAATCCTAATGCATGTTTGTGGCCGTGCTAGCAAATACAAAACTTCAAGAGTTCAATTTGACTATTTTGGACCACCTTGAGAAAATACGGATTTTGAAACTAACAAACAGAATACTTCTTATCTTGTCAAAGTGGATGACAAAGTGAATGACATTGCTAATGTCACATATGGACTATTGTACATGTGCTACATGAGATTATGTGGTTTATTTTCTTGAGTTTCTAAATTCGTAGTCATTGTTGATGTACGTGCTTGCACGCCATCATCACCTGAATGAATGTTTTGAATGTGGCCATGAGGAACTTTCAGACTCGAAGTGAGATGCTAGAGTATCGATAAGTAGCTGAGAGCAATACTCGTTTAAAACTTAAAGTCTTGGAAAGCTTCCTTGACTCCCAAAGGAGTAATGATTGCCACAAAAGCAATTGTTTGAATCTTATAAATTTTGCTTACCTCGCATTGTTGCCTCTTCAAACTTTTCCAACTTCAAAACTTGCAGGGCCAAATTAAGCAGCTATTTGCATATCTAAGAAATAAATGAGGAGATTGTAAGATGCTAATTATGCTAATTACTTTGCCTTTAAAACTTGTTCAAGACGAGTACATGAGTATGTAAAGGTAGCGGAGTTGCACATTTAAACTCGTCCACCGATGCTGACGAAATGTTGTAAGGTTTTTCCTATTGCTAGCGTTGCAATGGGATTGGCCCCCAACAAATAATATGTCAATCGGTAAATGGCAAAATCAGTTTTAAGATTTAAATGAATCCGCGACTTACCAATGATGAAATCATTAAGTTGTGTTCGTTAAGATTTAAACATGTCGAGAATTAAGCTACATTCTATTGTCACGCTTAATCTTGATTGGTTTGAAAATCAAACGTGTTAAATGATATATCAGATCAGTTTACTTTTTTTGAAAGTTGTCATCGAAGAGATGGAGAATATTGACGACTTTTAGAATTTGACATCTGTTGAACACCGAAACAACGTGCAACGTTACTTTTGACCACCATACCCGTTTATGATGACGGACTGTAGTGATTTGAGTTATTATATATTAGTATGCATATATTTTAATGTTTTGGAGTGGTATTGTGTGGAGTCAAGTGTGAATAGGTACTCTAGTAACTTGGTTCATGTCCTTTGAACCTTCCAAGGCATTTTCGAAGTTAGAGGAAAGACCTAGAAGAACTCCATGTGGCAAAAGTCAGATGTGCCATTTTTAGGTCAAAAGGACATGTGTACATTATTCTAGAAAGAGGTGGCAAGTTTTGGGATGTGTTGGGTGCCAACACATCAACATACACCTTCCTAGAAATTACTTATGTAGCAAGTATATAAACAAGAGCTAGAACATAGAAAGACATTCCAGAATCACTCTTGTACTTGCCAAAATCCAGAAATATATTAACTTTCAAGAAGCCATCTCTCTTTCAAGAAGCTACCACTTGTGTTCAAAGATCCTTGTCTTGAATAGATAAAGTATTCTGTTTTACTAAGTACTTTATCTATCTGTTTCACTACAGTGGTATCGGAGCTAGGCACTTTGGTAGCACAAGAAGATGGCCGATCCTCAAGACCAACAGCAAGCTTTCGAAGGAAGCCCTTCCTCTCCAAGACACCCTCCTCCAGCGCCGATGGGAGAGCCCACTCAAGAAAATCTGCAACAACAAGAAGCACCACAAGGAGGAGCACACCCTCCTCCAGCGTCGATGGGAGAGCCTACTCAAGGAAATCTCCAACAACAAGAAGCACCACAAGGAGGAGCACCGTCAAATCCCGTGGCAGCCGCTATAGCAAAGTTGACCCCACCACAAGGAGTTCCCGCAAATGAGTGGGCAGCCTTCCTAATGACCGTCCACAACCAAGTGGGCTTGGCCACCTATGAAGCAACCGTGCAAGCGTCAAGAGAAGCTATGGCTGCCATGGTTGCCCCTATTGCGAGCAATGCTCAAAATCCAGCCCCGGCTCAAGCGCCTCCACAAGAGCCAATGAGAGCAAGGAAACTCATCAAGCCCGGCCAACCTGACACTTTCAACCCCGGGAAAGGTGCCAACCTGAATTTATGGCTCTACCAAGTGGAGACGTACCTCGCATTCCTTGAAGTACCCGAGGAGGACTACGTTCCCTTTGCCGTTACCTTACTTAGAGGAGCAGCAACATCATGGTGGCGTAACTATCAAGCGGCTATATATTAAGCTATGGCGCACCTCATGCTCGGCCAAGAGCCCCCACCATCATATGCAAGATGGGCAGATTTTCGTGAGGCCCTCAAGAAGCAATTCATGCCCATCAATGCGGAGAAGATTGCCCGAGGAAAGCTCCACCATCTCAAGCAAACGACGTCCGTTCAAGAGTATACATCCAGATTTCACGCCCTCACTCTTGAGATCCCCAACATGTCTCTCGAGGAGAAGATTGACCGCTACATCTTTGGCCTCAAACCCAAGGTGGCAAAGGAAGTGGAGTTACGCGACTTGACGGACTTCTCAAAGATCATTGAAGTGGCCCAAAAGGTGGATACCTTGGATTTCAAGCACTCCGTGCCTTCATCTTCACGGGTACCGACGACGCGGGTGTACGCAGCCCCTTCCACATCCGAATCTGGACCCACACCCATGGAAATCGGAGTTATTAAAAGGGACCCCGCGGCTGCCCGGAAGAGTGGAAGACCCTCCAATGACACTTATGATGCAAGAAACCAGCAAGGAGTGAAAGCAAGACTCTCCCCGGCTGAAAAAGAAGCTCTCATGACGGCTGGACTATGCTTTTATTGCAAGGAAAAGGGCCATCGTGCACTTTCATGCCCCAAAAAGTTGTCAAAAAACGGACAGCGCCGGTAGGCCAGGAGCCTACCACCCCAAGACCCACTTCACGAGAAGGCAACACGCCAAGTGAGGTGGAGACCCCCGTTGAAGACGACGTTCCAGCCCCAATGAGTTTGAGAGGTTACCTTGGAGGAGAGAAGGTCCACATCTTGGTGGATAGCGGAGCTCAAGGCAACTTCATTGCTGCAGATTTTGCCACCAAGCACGGTATTACTATGCGAACTCTTGACCACGACGAGGAGATTATGATGCCCGATGGATTCTCCTATACTACCCCTTCCAAGAAGACGTACCCCTTGGCACTCTCTATCAAGTCCTTCAAGGATAGAGTAGTGTTCTCCCCCATGCAATTGGGCAAGTACGACGTCATCCTAGGGACGCCTTGGTTGACCAAGCACAACCCCCAAGTTGATTGGAGGACCGGTACTATCAAGATCAAGAATGACATCACTTCAAGAATCTGTATTTTGCGCGCAATCCAGAATATCCAGACCCAAGACATCCAGAAGCCGGCACACGAGATACTATTGTCCGCCCTCCAACTCAAGAGACTTGTGAGGAAGGGACACGAGCTTCTTTTGGCCTTGATCACGCCAAAAGACATCAAGAAAGACATCGAGAGTCAAGAAGGCAGCCCCGTTCCCAAGGAGATACAAGAAGTCTTAGAGGACTACAAAGAAGTGTTCTCCCCGGAATTGCCCAAGGGCCTACCCCCCAAAAGATTCGTAGACCACAAGATAGAGTTGGAGCCCGGAAGCAAGCCCATCTCTCGGCCTACGTTCAAAATGTCATACACGGAGCTAGACGAAGTCAAGAAGCAAATCAAGGAGCTACTGGAGCATGGCTTCATTCGACCTAGCAAGTCGCCATTTGGAGCCCCGGTGCTATTTGTCAAGAAGAAAGATGGTACCTTGAGGATGTGTGTGGACTATCGCGCCCTCAACAAGATCACCATCAAGAATCGATACCCGCTGCCGCGCATGGATGAGCTCATGGACCGGCTGGTTGGAGCCAAGTACTTCACGAAGATTGACTTACGGAGCGGCTACCACCAGATTCGCATCGCAGAACCGGACATAGAGAAGACGGCATTCAGGACAAGATATGGACATTTTGAGTTCATGGTCCTGCCATTTGGACTCACCAACGCGCCAGCAACTTTCATGACTATGATGAACACCATATTTCAGCCCATGTTGGACAGATTTGTGGTGGTATTCATCGATGACATCCTTATCTACAGCAAGACCCTTGAAGAGCATGCGAGACACTTGAAAGAAGTCCTTGAAGTATTGAAGCAAAACAAGCTATTTGCGAAGGAGTCAAAGTGCGAGTTTGCCAAACAAGAAGTGGAGTTCCTAGGTCTCCACGTGACTGCTGATGGCATCAAGATGGACCCCAAGAAGACCACGGTGGTGGAGGAATGGCCAACCCCCACGACCAAGAAAGAACTCCAGTCATTCTTGGGATTTGCCAATTGGTACAGAAAATTCATCCAAGGCTTCTCGCACATAGCAGCCCCCCTGACAGATCTACTCAAGAAGGACAGGCTATATACATGGACCGAGAAAGAGGAAGAGGCATTTCAAGAGTTAAAGCGAAGATTGACCACATCCCCGGTGCTCACACTCCCAAGTCCAAACCCAGATTGGCCCTTCCACGTCATCACCGATGCATCTTCCTATGCAATAGGAGCAATCCTGCTTCAAGACCAAGGCAAGGGACTGCAGCCCATCGCCTACGAGTCAAGGAAGCTAAATCCAGCCGAGCAAAATTATACAACCACGGAGCGAGAGGCATTGGCGATTGTACATGCCTTGAAGGTTTGGCGCTGCTACGTTGAAGGACGCAAAGTACTGGTCACCACGGACCACGAGGCGTTAAAGCACCTCCAAACGCAGCCGTATCTCTCAAGGAGACAAGCAAGATGGAGCGGATACTTGCAACAATACAACATCACGATTCAGTACCAGCCCGGCAAGACAAACCCGGCTGACCCCCTCTCAAGACTGCAATTAAATGCAGTGATGGTATCCCTGAAGACAGATCTGGAAGCTCGATTTTCAGCCGCCTATGAAAGAGACCCTTACTACAAGAACGGAGAAGCAGCCTTGGACCCATGCAAGAAGCAAGAAGGCAATTATTGGGTGAGGCAAGATACGGGCCAGAGATGTGTTCCTAATGACTTAGACCTCCGGCTCTTGCTTCTACGAGAAGCACACGACAACCCTCTTGGAGGACACTTTGGAATCCTAAGGACCACGGGCGTTCTAGCTAGGACTTATTGTTGGCCAGGCATGTCTAAGCAAGTCAAGGAGTACTGCAGGAGCTGTGACACATGCCAAAGAATCAAGCCATCATCGCAAAAGGCGGGAGGACTCCTCCAACCACTACCAATCCCCGAAAGACAATGGACGGACATCTCAATGGACCTTATCGTGGACTTGCCCGTGACACCTCGAGGCCATAATGCAATACTCACGGTGGTGGACAGACTTACCAAGATGGCTCATTTTATTCCCACGACGACTAAGGCTACAGCACCACAACTTGCAAGACTCATCTTTGACAACATCTTCCGACTCCATGGACTACCATCAAGAATTGTGTCAGATAGAGATCCAAGATTCACAAGCCATTTCTGGAAAAATCTCTTCAAGAACTTGGGTACATCGCTGGATATGTCTACTGCCTACCACCCACAATCAGATGGGCAAACCGAGCGTATGAATCGTACCCTAAAGACCTCTCTAAAGGCCTACGTGTCTACCCTCGAGCAAGACTGGGACATGTACTTGACCCCCCTCGAGTTTGCCTACAACAACACTACGCAGGCCTCTACCCAAGAGTCCCCATTCTTCCTCAACTATGGCTTCCATCCGACCACGCCACTGAGCTTCACGGCTGGCCATGATGAAGTACCTGCAGCCACAGATTTTATGGAGACATTAGAAGCAGCCCTTACAGCAGCGAAGAAAGCTCTACAACACGCGCAAGATGCTCAAGCAAGAGTGGCGAACAGATCCAGAAGAGAAATTACGTACAGAGTGGGTGACAACGTGTTACTATCATCCAAGAACATTTCCCTGAACAACAGGCCTGCCGGCAGCAAGTTCTCTCCCAAGTATTTGGGACCCTTCAAGATTATCCAGCAAGTCAACCCCGTTGCTTTCAAGCTAGAACTTCCCCAGACTATGCACATCGACCCCGTATTCCACGCTTCCCTCTTCAAGCCATATGTGCAACCCGACAACAAGTTCCCAGGACGTGTGACAACCCCACCAGCCCCAACAATAGTGGATGATCATTTGGAGTACGAAGTGGAAGACATAGTGGCTATGAGAAATTTCAGGAGACAGCAGCAATACTTGATCAAGTGGAAAGGATATCCAGATTCGGAGAATAGTTGGGTGGCGGCGCACTACCTTGACAAAGTTCAGAGAAAGTTGAAGCGCTTCCATGCCGCCAACCCCCATCTTGGACCAGCCCCAAGTCTCTCTACTAGAAGCCCGAAGACTTCAGGGAGGCAGCCTGCCACCATCAAGAAGCAGCAGAAGACCCCTTGGAGGCAGCCTGCAAGAACAAGAAAGAGGAAAAATTGACATTAGACACTCTTCTCTTCTCGCAGTTTCTGGACAGAAAACTAAAACTGCTACTGGTAATAGGTCTCTGCATAATAAATTCTGAAAATTTACCTGGCTGTAGTCCATGAGTAGCCGGTCATTTAGAGTCCAAGTTTGCTCAATTTGGAGCACTGGTGAGAGAGATATGATGCTCTAAGTAGAAGGGGGTCAGGCTGCTGGCATTGTTAGGGCAGAATATGCCTTCTGACATTGTGCCCTCCCCTGAACTTGGAATGCTCTGAAACTCAAGACTCTGGTAGAACATCTTACAGCGCCCAGTTTGAGACTTAGTTTGCAGAATTTGGAGAAGTATAGAAGGACTTATGATTTTCAGAAGTTTCTGCACAGATTTGGAGGAGTGCCTACTCTCTCAGCTCTCAACGACACTCCAGAAATTAGAATGCTCTCAAATTTGGTGACCCGGTAGAGTTCTCCGACGCGGTCCGTCTGGCACTCGAATTTTCAGATTTGGAGCAGTTCTGTGGCCGCTATGAATTTTTGAGTTCGTGGCAGATTCTGGGCCAACTTGTACAATTTTCTTTATCATTAAGGAGTAGGCTAGCCAATAAGGTCACACCACCTACGACCTTGCCTAGTCTACCTTACATGTGTAGCACCTGACTTGGCGCCTTTGACTAGTCCTCTTCACATGTGTGGCATCTGACTTGAAATTGTTGACTAGTTTGCTCCACATGTGTAAGACCTGACTTGACGCGCCGAGACGTCGCTTTTTCTATCGGGGGGGTAATGTAGTGATTTGAGTTATTATATATTAGTATGCATATATTTTAATGTTTTGGAGTGGTATTGTGTGGAGTCAAGTCCGAATAGGTACTCTAGTAACTTGGTTCATGTCCTTTGAACCTTCCAAGGCATTTTCGAAGTTAGAGGAAAGACCTAGAAGAACTCCATGTGGCAAAAGTCAGATGTGCCATTTTTAGGTCAAAAGGACATGTGTACATTATTCTAGAAAGAGGTGGCAAGTTTTGGGATGTGTTGGGTGCCAACACATCAACATACACCTTCCTAGAAATTACTTATGTAGCAAGTATATAAACAAGAGCTAGAACATAGAAAGACATTCCAGAATCACTCTTGTACTTGCCAAAATCCAAAAATATATTAACTTTCAAGAAGCCATCTCTCTTTCAAGAAGCTACCACTTGTGTTCAAAGATCCTTGTCTTGAATAGATAAAGTATTCTGTTTTACTAAGTACTTTATCTATCTGTTTCACTACACGGACCAATGAAACCGTTATAATTTAGTCACCATATAATCAAGTTGTATTCATAAAAAACATGAATCATGTTGCAAACGTTCACAAGGTACAACCAAATTCATCCCTTATTATCATTTTGGTGGCCAAAGGGGCAACAAGGATAGCCTTATCATATTCAATATGCACTTGAACTGTTGATGTGGTTGAACCATTTTGTATTGGAGAAATTTAACCTCTTTGCGCACAAGTGGAACCATAGAATTTCATGGGTAATCACAAGAAGTCAGCAAGCAAAATTGTTCACGCGCGTCAAACGTCAATAGCAATATTTAACAAGTTAAACTCAAGCTTGAAATTGAAGTTAACTACCAAAGAAAATAAACCTAACAACAACTTTTGAGGACAAAAGATTATCAATAGTTCGAGAGATTTTTCTTGCAATCTTAAAAAGCTTGCAATTCAACCGCTTATTTAAGTGCACACTTTTATTTAAAGTGTTGCATATTATTTATTACTACTGCGAGCTAGATGATCAGATAGACAACACAAGCCCGTCTATCGATCACATAGTATGTGAATTTTTACCATTCGTGGGCGCATATATTTGAATACGAGGGACATGTCTTAGATCAATTTTTCACCAGTTGTGAGCCTAGATTGGCAAGTCATGTATAGATGCAGGAAATTTAGGGCAATGGAGGACAACAAACGTCGGAATAGGTCAACGAGGACCCCAGAGAGTGGCCGTCGGACATGGTTTGATAACTCTTTTGGGAAAAAGGCGCAGGATTGTGACTCTTTTCATATTGCGGAAAACAATCAATATCTTGGCTGAATTTTTTCCTAGGAGCTGCGCAAAAATTCAATGCAACGCGCATCTTTGCTGCACGACTTGCAATTTTGGCGAAGAAAAATCAATGTTAGGCATTTGTTGCAACAATTAGCACCCCATGCCGTCGGAGGCCTTTTTTAGCCAGTATGGGTTGCATCACTCCATCAGGGGTTTGGAAATAAGAAGCCCATAGTGGGTCTACATCTATACCACTCAAAGTGGCATGAGGTTACTTTCCACCTCTTTTCGTGTTTGACTCGGGCAAATCAGGTGTATGAGCTGCGTAATTGTGTCAAGCAATGGCGGCCATGGCTATAAGTAAGCTATGGCCCTCAAATTTATTGGTGGGAATAGGCGGTAAATAACTGACAAACATGTACAAGTTGAAATACTAAGCGTGCGAATACTACTGGTTGATGGTCGGTAGACACTTGCGGTTTGGTCCGACGCGCTTGTTCACGACACCAGGGCCCGAGCGCTTACGCGGCTCCAATGGTGTTGACAGCGTTGCCTGTATAGCGTGCAGCTCTGTTGCAACTTTCATGTTTCTGTTGTCCATTGAAAAATTAGCATGAATGTCACGTGGTCATTTTAAGTGAATGACTTCCCTGGTCCCTTTAAAGCTCAAGGCCGGGTTTCTTATGGTAACATCTCCAGATCCGAGGTGTGCAATTCTTTGAGGTGACTGTATTTGAATATTAAGATAGAAAATCATCGCTCTCTTGGAAAGTTGGTGTCGGAAAAGCAGGATATCATATACCAATTCGAATTGTGGTGGAGTGGCACTTGTTACTTTTAATCGACATAGATCCTCTGGTGCTCCCATTCATCACCTTCTGTAAAAAGTAACCGACATGTTAGGGTATCACGAATCTGCAGGCTTAGAAGAGTAGTCTTTTCATGTCTCAGGCGGGCCGCAAGAAGCGCTCTTCTTGTGGCTCTCAAACTGACATGTTTGGAGGTGGAAAGAAGATCAAACCACACGGGCCGGTCGATGGTGAAAAGAACGGGCTTGCCCTTTCTCCCCCCGAAATGGCCGAGCCCATGCATATAGACTTAAAGGGTCCACCGTCGGACATATCAAATGCTGCTGGCCCTGGTGCTGGATTAGGAACACTTGCACGTACAGGAGGAACTGCAGCAAACCTTACAAGGAAAAAGGCAACGCCCCCAGCACCTGCAAAGAAATTGGTCATCAAACCCTTTAAAGGTAGTCTTCTGCTCTCCAGATGACGTAATCCGGCTTACGGGGCGAGTAATGTACACGCACGAGGAAGCATGGGAAAACCGGTCCTATTTTGCACTTTTATCAGGCAGAAGAAGCAAGTTGGATGACGTTAGGGTTCTGACCGTTTCTCAATTGGTAGGTTGTAGCTAGTTCCAGAAAATACTGTCTCAAGCGGCAGTCCGGAAGGACTCTTCATCTGCTCTTGAAGAAGGTGTTCAATATTGCGAAGGGTTTAAGATGAAGGGTTGAGACAAAGTGAGACTCACGTATTGCAGCACTTTCACAGTCCTCATATAGATCCCTTCTTTGTGCTAGGAGATCAGGGCACATAAGGGGCACGCAAAAATCATGGCAGTCTGGGAGCTGGTGCAAATGACAACTTCCATAAGTTTGAAGCTCGAGGCGGCCTACTGACATGTGCTAGCACACCTTCTCATGAAGATTGGCCTGCCTTTGTTGCTGTGGGAACAGAGAGGCCGAAGCTACCTGAGGATTTTGAGGAGGTGACATGGGCAAAGATCAGGGGCGCAGTGCAAGCCATACACCACAAGCAGTCGGTTGCATGCAGCTTGGAGGAGCTCTACAGGGTGAGAGCATATGGGCTTTGTTTGTCTCGGATTTCTAACTGCTGGGACTTACTGCTTGCCCACGCTACAATATGTTGGAAAGAACAATCTTTTTGGTTTGCACTATGTAGGAAAAGGAAATGTTACAGTTGTTTGCAACAGTCAGCCCTAAGCTTCTCAAGGCAATGTTTCTCTGATGCATTGACATGAGAACACGAGAAGGGTGTGTCAACATCACGCACCCATGTGGTCGGGTTTTCTTCTTGCACAACAAGAGACTCCGAGCTGCAAAGGGCAAAATTTGCATTCAGCAGAGTGAATTCGCCCCACCCTCCTTCTGCCTTATTCTGGCAGTCAAACTTAATTGATGTCGACAGCAATAGCTCCTCCGGGTTCAAGTCGAGAAACGCTCTGACTTGTGCGGCATTCTATGGCAACAAGCCACTGTGTGAACAGGCGCGGGGCACCTGAGGTCTTTGAGGACAGCAGTACAGCCATGTGCGTCGTTATCATGCGCTCTCTTTCCTATGCTTCCCCTTCCCAATGCTATGAGAGGCCGGGGACTTGACCCTGTGGATCTTGGCATGCACCTCTGCTGTAAGTAAGAGTTGGCGGTGTGAAGGCATTTTGAAGGTTCGTGCATCACACTGCAGCAGCTGGACGAAACTCTCACATCATAGAAACTGAGTGTTGCCAATAAGGACCCCCCCCCCCCCTCCTCCTCAGACTGCGGGATGTTGACAAGCTGGCAAGTTGGCAAGCCGGCACCGACTAACAGCTGAATGAGATGGGCACCGCCTGGACCTGCACCTGCGCCTGCGCTTGCACCTGGGGATTGAGGTCAGGACTGACTGGCTGAAGGGTGGGGTGGCACTTTCGTGCTCTTTGTGGGGGGAGATCTATGCGCTTGTGTGCNGGGGGGGGGGGGGGGGGGGGGGGGGGGGGGGGGGGGGGGGGGGGGGGGGGGGGGGGGGGGGGGGGGGGGGGGGGGGGGGGGGGGGGGGGGGGACAGGCTGTGGAGGACCTGTGCGTGCACAAGATGGCGGGCAACCTGTACCGGCGGCTGCAGCAGGAGTGCGAGGCGCACATCCAGGCGAAGCTGCAGGGCCTGGTGGGGTTGAGCCCCGACCCCGTGGTGTTCCTGGCCACTGTGGAGGCGTGCTGGCAGGACCACTGCGAGCAGATGCTCATGATCCGCAGCATCGCGCTGTACTTGGACCGCACGTACGTCATCCAGAACGCCAATGTGCGCTCGCTCTGGGACATGGGCCTGCAGCTGTTCCGGCGCCACCTGGCGCTTGTGCCCGAGGTCGAAAACAAGGCCGTCGCCGGCCTGCTGCGCCTCATCGAGAAGGAGAGGTGGATCTCCGAACACTCCCCCCCC
>WELA01004762.1:23873-35293 GCA_009602735.1 Mesotaenium endlicherianum | reverse complement strand
GGCTCCCGCCTGCCCCCGCCCCACCCCATTCGCCTGTCCCTTTCCCTCTCTGTACCCTTCTCCACTACCCGTATTTCTTTCCCCCCACCCCCCCTTCTTTGTCCTCCCTCTTCTCCCCATCTTAATTTTTGCCTCCCCCCTCTCTCCCTGTTACCCTCCCCTTGACTCCCTCGTTTTCTCTGTGCTCATTCTTCTCGCCCCTCCCTCCTGGGCCTAGTCATGCGGCTCTCTTTTTCCCCAGCCAGTTGGTCTTGCTTCACAGAGCCTGCCTAGGAAATGCAGGCGCACACGTGAGCTTTGCAGATGAGCTCTTTTTCCCTTTGTTTACGCTAAAACTTGGCTGCACTAGGACGGATCGGGCTGAGCGTCTCTGACTGGAAGCCTTTGAGCTTATCAGTTCACCTCCTCTTCTCCCTGAGTAGCTGCAGTAGCTGGTTGCCTCTGCTTCTGCGCCTCTGCTAGTGCGCAGATTTGCACGCCCGGTCAAGCGTAGGCCATCCTCACCTTCACCTTCACTCTCGGAGCAGCTTCTCTGCCGTTGGTGGGTTTCGCCTTTCGGAAGGGGGGGAGGGGGTGGGCTGGCATGAGAGGTATATTTTCTGCACGCAAGTCAGGAGGTTTTTGTTTGTACCTCTTGCAGCTTCCTGCATGCGGGGGATGCTTCTTGACGCCCTCCCCTCCTGTGCATAGCAGAAGGAAGTAATAGCAGGAACCACCAAATGATTATTGAGGCCGCCAAGTGGCTGCGGGAACCGCAAGCGGCACGCGACCTTGGCACTCACCAGGGCTTTGCCTGCCCGCATGCTTGCAGGCTTCTCCTGCTTCTGTGCGTGCGAGCGTTGCACTCTTGTGCCTGGGGGGGGCTGGGGGAGAGCGGCGGGCCGAATTTCTGCAAAAACTCCACACGTGACGTGTATCAGGCCGCAGAGAAAATGATCTTACAGAAGAAGCTCATTCAAGGGGGGGCGTTGAGGATGGGGCGGCGGGGGAGGCGTGATTGCAGGCTGGGAGAGAGCGTGGATCGCACGCTGCTGAAGCACCTGCTGCGCATGTTCACGGCGCTGGGCATCTACGCCGACAGCTTCGAGAAGCCCTTCTTGGACGGCACGGCCGAGTTTTACGCGGCGGAGGGCGCGCGCTTCATGGCGCAGACGGACGTGCCCGACTACCTCAAGCACGTCGAGGTCCGCCCGCCCGCTCGCCCGCCTGCCCGCCCGCTCGCCCGCCACAGAGGGCCCCCTCCCTACCCCCTCTCCTCTCATATCCTGTCCCCTCCTTTCGTTTCCTATTGGTTCCACTTCTCTCCTCTCTTTCCCTCTGCTCATCTCTTGTCTGCTCATTTCTCATCTACTCCTCTCCTCTCCTCTCCCTCCTCTCCTCTCCTCTCCTCTCCTCTCCTCTCCTCACCACTTCTCTCCTCCCCTCTCCTCTCCTACCTCTCGTCTTCTCCCATCTCCCCAGTTCCTGTCACACCCTAATCGGTCTCGCTTCTTGGTTTTTTAGTGTGCACGATCGTCTATCTCCCCTCTTTTCTCTAACCTTGCTTGTTCGTCTTCTCTAAGTTCATAGCTCCGTCCGAGCTCCCTGCAATGCTCTCCTCCCCTCTCCTGTGTTGTCATGTCTGATGTCCCTTTTTTTTCAATTCTCCTCTTCAATCTCGCAGGTTTGTTGCGCACCTCCTTTCCCCTCCCCGCTTCTCTCGCCTGCTCTCTTCTGTGACCAACCCTACCTTCCTCATACCAGTGTTACTGTGTGTGTGTGTGTGTGTGTTCTTGTCTCTCCCTCTCCTTTTCTTTACTTGTAAGCATGTCTGTATGTGCCTGCGCATGTGCATGTGTGTATGCACGTGTTTGAATGTGGTGCATGTGTACGTGTTGCATGCGGCATGTGCACGCACGCCCGTGCGCGCGCTTGTCAGTGCAAGGACTGCAAATCTTCTGGGAGGGTTCTGAACGTACAGCTGAGCAGGCAGGCCGCGTTCTTCAAGAAGGTGGACACTGACACTGTGTGCCTGCACCACCATGTGGGGTGGTTGTGCGTATGTGGAGGAGAGCAGGCGCGACTGCAGGAGGAGAATGACAGGTGCCTGCAGTATCTGGATGGGGCCACCCGAAAGGCACTCGTCAGCACCACGGAGAAGCAGCTGTTGGAGCGCCACGTGGCGCCCATCCTGGAGAAGGTCTGCTCCCTGCTCCCTTCATTATACATATATCTCTCTCTCTCTCTGTCCCGCTCGCTCATACGTAGAGACACGTGATTACTCTCTATCTGCTGCTCCTGTTGCTCCACAATGTCCTGGACGCCCCCCCCCCCCTCCCCCCCCTGCACAGCGCCCTGGGCCCATCTCTCTCCTTCCGTACCCTCAACCTATTGCATTCCCTCTCTCTCTCTCTCTCCCTCTGTGTGTGTGTCTCTCTCTCTCTCACACACACAGCTCCTTTTTGCCAGATCCTCATGGCAGGTTCAAGGACGCTGTTGTGCTGTGGCTAGATGTTCAACTTAGAGTATCCAGTATGTGTGCGCATTGCCAAACGGAGCTGATTTTTGGGGACTCTGAGTGCCTTCTGGCTCTTGTGGGCATGCCCTGTGGGGCAGTGCACGTACACTAGTCTTCTCATGCAGGTGTACATTGTTGGAGAACCACGCGTTTGCATGCAAGATTACTCTTGTTAGTGCACGCGCGATTGTACACTCTACGTCTCCCATCAAAGGGATGAGGTGAGAATAGTGCAAGAATGGGAGCAGGAGCTGGAAGTGGAAGAGGGAGAAGGAATGTGCGAGGTAACCCGATTGGGTGGTAGTGAGAGAGTGGGGGTTGTCAGAAGAGAGAGAGAAAGAAGGTGCAGGGTACAGGGGCTCAGGGTGGGGCCAAGGGGCTGGCTTTGCCCTGGCCTCTGCTTTGGGGAAGATCAACTTGGCGGCGGAGACTGTGCTTCGTCTGCCTTCAACACAATGCGACGCAAAAAAACGGACGTCCCTCGCCGCGCTCAATGAACATTGGCGTGCCCAGCCAGCGCGGAATACGCAACTCGCGTGCAGGTGGCATCTCGGCGATGGCTGCAACGCTGACACCTGTCACTGCTGTGCAACGCGTGAGCGGTGATGTCAAGCTGTAGATGTGGTAACCCGCATTGCAAGTGTCTTAAAAGCAACATCTGAGCGGGACGGTTAGGTCGTTGGCACACTTGGCCGGGGTTGTTAGCAGGCATATCGGCTGAGGTTGGGTCATGCTCGTGTTGTAGATTCAAGAGGTGGCATGGGGCGCAGTTGTGCATATGGTCCTTAGTGGTTCGTCCGTCAGACCCGACAAGAGCGAGAGCCCCAGTGGGAGCAACAGCTGCAACGTGCAGAATGAGAGGCTGACTGGACACATGAAGCTTGGACTGAGTCTGACGCTTAAGATTATCGTGATCACCGACGGCATAAACAGGGGCGAGAGGATGATAGAGGCAACTGCGGATTGTGGGCATATAGCAAAGCGTATCAAGGTGCTGAGGGTTGCGCAAGTTGTACATGGCGATAGGCACGACGCGCTGAAAGAGGAGCGCACGGGCGTGAATCTTAGCCTCCCATGCCTGGGGGTCTGCGATGGAGGAGTATCGAGGCGAGACTGTGAGGCAGAAGGCAAGACTGGGTGGCAGCCACAAGGAGGAAGTATGGGGAGAAGGAGCGTAATGACGCTTGACGACTAAATCATAGCCCATTTGAAACCAAACACGAGCAGTATCCCAATCAGCGAATTTGTGCTGTAGGCTGTGCTTACGCAAGCTACGTTTGACGGTTTGGACCACCCGTTCGGCAAGAGATCTGATTGCTGCCGTACTCTGCTTTGGCATGGGCATGGCATGGCATGGCGTGGGGCGGCGCGGCATGAGAAGGCGCGTGCTGCGTCCTTACTATGGCGCCAACTCTTTGGCTGAAAAGGGGCTTGACCTTGGGTTTCGCCCTAGCCTTTTGCCCTGCCCTCGTGTGGTGGGGCGTGGCTGGCGTGGCGTTACGGGTCGGGGCGAGGTGGTGGGGGGCGTGGGTATGCGTGGGGTTTAATATTTGCTCGACCCCTCAGCCTTGGCGCAGCAAGGACCTCTGCTCTGACGAAGTCAGGAAGGCCTGGCCTGTGCCTGGCTGGCCTGGAGGGGGCTGGCCAGCTGCTCCGGCCTTCCCTCGGCCTAATGTTCCAGCCAGTTTTATTGTATTAATTTTTTTTATGGTGCTTACTATGTTCTGCGTGTCGTGGCATGGCGGGGTCGCGTGTGCTGGGCGGGCGGGCGGCAGGGCTTTGGCATGCTTATGGACGCGGACCGGGCGGCGGACCTGGCGCGCATGTACAACCTGGTGGCGCGCGTGGGCGCGCTCGACAGCCTGCGGCTGGCGCTCAATGCGTACGTGAAGGGCGTGGGCCAGAGCATCGTGGCGGACGAGGAGAAGGAGCGCGACCTGGTGCCTGCGCTGCTGGACCTCAAGGCGCGCCTCGACTCCCTGTGGGTTCGCAGCTTCCAGAAAAACGATCTCTTTGCCAACACGCTCAAGGACGCGTTCGAGCACCTCATCAACCTGCGACAGGTGCGCGCTCGCGCACACGCACCCCTTCTCTGCCTTGCCTTCCTGCTTGTTCCTCCCCCCTTCCCCCACTCCCCCTCCTCCCTGGACGTCCCCGTCTCCGTCCGTCTCCCCCCTGTCTCTATTTCTGTGTCCCTTGCCGTCTCCAACTCTGTCTTTGCTTGTGCTGCTGTTTCTTCACCCCCGTGTCTGGCGACCTGTTCTGTCCCTGTCTTTGTTGCCTCTCATGCTCTTTTTGTCATCTTTCTCGAGGGTCGACCAGCACCTGCCACATGTCATGGCCACGAACAAGCGGTGGGTGCAGCACCATTATGAACGATGCCGCTGCTGCCCTGGCTGCTGCTGTCCCTGCCTTCTGTCTTTGGCTTCTCCGTGTGCTCACGCCTCGCTCCCCAGGAGAGAGCACCACGGTACCTGGCTGGGCCAACTGCAGTCCCGTCTTTGGTACACCTGGCACGCTGGTCCACATTCACGCAGACCGCCAACACGCGTCTCTAGAGGCGCCTGTTCTGTAGCATGTCTCGATCTGGCAGCGCCTGCTGTGGCGTTTCCGCGTTGCGCTTGCTCCCGGCTCCTCCTTGTCCCTCGGGGAAGGCCTCGCGTGGCAGCACGCGTCGTGGCTGCTCTCCTTGAGTGTCCGGATGCGGCAAGCTAACTTCTCTCCCTTTCTCGCCCTCTCCCTCCCTCCCCGCTTTCCTTTCTCCCCCCCTCTCTCCCTCTTCCTCCTTTTATTCTCCCTCTCCTTCTCCTTCCCTCATGGGCACGAGTGTGGAACAGAATCGGCCGGCGGAGCTGATCGCCAAGTTTATCGACGGCAAGCTGCGGGCGGGCAATAAGGGCACGTCGGAGGAGGAGCTGGAGGGCACCCTGGACAAGGTCCTGGTCCTCTTCCGCTTCATCCAGGTGAGAGACAGCCCCAGCCCCAGCCCCAGCCCCAGCCCCAGCTGCGCTCCCTCATCCATTACCGCCATCTCTGCCCCACAGCCTGGAGTGGTACCCGTTCTGATGAGGCCTTACCTGCTTCCTGCGTGGCGGGCTGAGCTAGGCTGAGCTGGGTAGGCTGGGCCGGCTGGGCTGGCTGGCTTCCTACTGGGGCTGAGCTGGGTTGACTGGAACGGTTGACTGGGTTGACTGGGCCGGTTGACTGGGTCGCATGGAGCGGCACCTGGGATGGCTGGCTCTGTCTCTCTCAGCATGACTGACTCCACCTGATTGGGCTGTTGGCAAAGAAGTCTGAGAGAGAGACGTGCAAGCGAGTGAGATCTGGGCCTCAGCCGGAAGTCTGGAGGCTATTCTTGGACGCTTAGCCACCTGGGGCCTTGCGACTGAGTGCTGAGGTGTCGCAGTGTCACGGGCAAGAAGAAGCTCCCAGCAGGCGGGCAGTAGCTGGAGCAGGCCGCGCTGGATAAGGGAATAGGCGTAGTGTAGGCTTATGATGCGCCATGTGGCAGCACCGACAGGGCACAGGCAGGCACTAGCAGCACTGGAAGGAGTGTATGCTGGAGATGTGGCCTCTTCCAGGCAAGCTCCAAGTGTCACAAAGAGGAGGCAGCCTTGTGCAGCAGGTACCAGCGCAGCGAGGAAGGCAAGCGGTTGATAGTGGAGAGGGCACTTGCAGCTCTTTCTTCCTCTGCTGCATACAGATGGCAACGGTGCTCCCTTCTGCAGCTTTGATGCGGTGCAGGTTCAGTGGGAAGGTGACGAGCGAGGGGGAGGGGGAAAGGGGTGGGAAAGATGAAGAGGAAAAAGCAGAGAAGGAAGCGGAGGCATGAGCCCGCGGGAGTGTGTAGAGTGCTTGTTGGCGCTGGTTGCCTTCTTGTGTGTGCGCATGCGCATGTGTGCGTGTGTGCATGCGTATGTGTATGTGTGTGTGTGCGAGTGCGTGTGCGTGTGTGCGCGCGTCTCTCACCTGGACCTTGGGAACAGGCTCTGCCTGGGAGAAGCTACAAGGCCCCACTCCTCTTATGGAACCTCCTTGTCAGAGCCCCTCCCTCATGAAAGGCGGGCCTGCGCTGGGCTGTGTGGCGGGGGGCGAGGGGGCGACAGGGCAAGGACGTGTTTGAGGCGTTCTACAAGAAGGACCTGGCCAAGCGGCTGCTGCTGGGCAAGAGCGCCTCCATTGACGCGGAGAAGTCCATGATCTCCAAGGTACACAGCGTGCCCTACATGCTCGTGCACGTGCACGTGCGCCTGCCCCTCTAGAGGCGCGGTGGTTCTGTGCACAGAGGGGGGTTGGGGGGGAAGGAGGGGGGGTGATTGCCGCTGCAGCTGCTGCAGCTGCAGTGGCAGCTGCCACTGTTGCGGCTATTGCTGCTGTTGCTGCTGTTGCTCAAGTACCTGCCGAATACCTTCTTACTACAGCAGGCATTTATGTGGAGCAGCATTCGATGCTATGGAGGGGCTGCCTTACTCACTAGCAGGGGCAGGTAGAGGCCTGTTTGTGGCAGAGGACCGTGGCTGTGACTGTGGCTGCGGCTGCGGCTGCAGCTGGGGAGTTGCAGCATTGTAACGGGATTGTGTGTGTGTGTGTGTGTGTGTGCGTATGTGTGAGTGTGTGTGTGGGTGGGCTTGCACGAGGGGGGGAGCAGCTGAAGACGGAGTGTGGGAGCCAGTTCACCAACAAGCTCGAGGGCATGTTCAAGGTGCGTGGGTCGGCGTGCCTGTCTTTCTGTGTTCGTGCGTGAGCGTGCGCGCACGCCTGTGTGTGTGTGGGGGGGGGGGAGTCTGCAAGTCCCTCAGAGCCTGCTTCCTCTCTTTAACACTCCGCTCCCCCCTTCCATTTACACCCTGGCTTGAGCAGCTTCCACTGTGCAAATCTTCGTCTAGCAATATAGCAGATCCCTACTTGCCAGTTTTCTTTGATACTTTCCAGTCCTTGCTTCTTCACAGTGCAGGTTGTATGGCTGCTGTTCCAATGTAACCTCACAGGCAGGCCAGACTTTGGTTTTCAGACTGCGCGAGTCTAAAATGAAGAGAAAAGAAAGTGCCAAGGGGCGGAGTCCCTGGATTTTTTCCTTCAGGACGGGCACAAGCAGTTCCTCTCGCATGGATGGTGCTTGTTCATGTCTTGTTGTGTGTGCGCCCGCATGCGTTTGTGCGTGTGCATGTGTCTGCGTGCGTATATGCGTGCGCTGGACGTGCGCTGCATGTATACATACCGCACGTGTCCGCCCGCCTGGATATGCATGTGTGCGTCAATGTGGGGGCCTGTCTCTGTCGGCGTGAGGGCTCGGGCCGTAGCTACTACCAGGTGAATATGCTAATGTGTGTTGCAAATGCCTCTGTGTCGTGTGTGTGTATGAACAGGACATTGAGCTGTCCAAGGAGATCAACGAGTCCTTCCGGCAGTCGGCGCAGGCGCGCCTCAAGCTACCAGCTGGCATCGAGATGAGCGTCCACGTCCTCACCACCGGGTACCCTCCCTGCTTTCCTCCTGCATTCTTTATGTCTCCCTGCAGCCCCTCTCAGGGGTCAATCTCATATGCCAACTATCTGAAAGATGGAAACTCGTCAGCTCTTGTGTGACCCTCCTCATCATTCCCAGCACATGTGACCACCGCGCCGCGAGGCCAGCCGCGTGCTGACACGTTGCGGGTGTGCTGCTGAGCTTCTGGGCAGATACTGGCCTACGTATCCGCCGATGGAGGTCCGGTTGCCGCACGAGCTGAACGCATACCAGGTTCTTTCCCCAGCCTCCTCCCCATGCCTCCTCCCTCCTCCCCTCGTCTCTCCTTCCTCTCTGCCTTCTTTCTGCTGATCTCCTCAACCTTCCCCCCTTTCGGCCTCCTTTGTACTCCTCTTCGCCCCCCTCCTCCTCCGGGCCTCCTCTCCTGCTCTCCGGCCCCCCTCTTCTTCCTGCTCCGGCTGCAGTACCTCAGCCGCTAGCGTGACACATGTCGTCGTACCCGTCGCGCTGTGTCCTGTTCAGCTTCAGGCCCTTTCTCTCACTCGAAGGGGGAAGCTGCGCACCTGAAGGATGCATCTGTGTGTGCAGTCAGCACACCTGCACGCTGGGGCGAATGCGAGAGAGCAGCGTCACGACTGAGTCTGTCTCTCTCTCCGTCTCTCCCTCTGTCTCTCGGCTCCTCCCCTCTGCTCCACGTGCCACTTTCAGGTGTGGGGCCTTGCCAAGAACTGACTGGGGTCCCGCTGCTGTTCTGGTCGCCGCCGGCCCCCTGCTCGTGGGTGGCTGGGCGGGTGAGCTGTCCTTTCCTGCGTGTGTATGTGCGTGTGCACCCCTGTGTGTGTGTGTGTGTGTGTGTGTGTGTGCGCGCGCACATATGTGCCCGTGTGTGTGCGTGGTGTGTGCAAGCATGCAGGACATCTTCAAGGAGTTCTACCTGTCCAAGCACAGCGGGCGGCGGCTGATGTGGCAGAACTCGCTGGGGCACTGCGTGCTCAAGGCGGAGTACCCCAAGGGCAAGAAAGAGCTCTCTGTCTCCCTCTTCCAGGTCCCCCCTCGCTCTCACGCACGCACACGCACTCACGCGCACGCCCCACGGTTCCTCGTGTGTGCGCATGCATACCCCCCTCGGGCTCAGATCTCCTGTAGCTACATTCAGAGCGATATAGTGTTGAGCCTGAGAGGGTTGTCCAAAGTAGCACACCTCACAGAGGGTGGCTATACGCTTCTTACGCTGTGCGCGTTGGAGGGTCATGAAGTCTAACGCAGACAGACGCTCATGGTGACATTTGGGAACATTGAGAGTCACATTCCATTATCTGTCCCTACGTACATACGCCTCTCCCACCAGCTGGTGTTGGAGCACGCGGGGTCCTCCGGCTTCGGTGACGTGCACATTACACGCACACACACACACACACATATGCGCGTGCACGCGTGGAGGCCTAGAGATACCCACCAGCCTGCTTGCTTGTTTATACGCTGCAAGTGTGCCCGTCTCCTTGCTGTGCGCGAAGTCGTGAGTGGAACATGTGTTGCCTTGTCTACTCGTTACTGCTTCTCGCACGGGCTGGAAGGCAGGTAGGCAAACAGTACGTGCGAGATGGCAATCTGGCCAAATGGGAGGAGGATGCAGGAGCAGGCAAAAGGCTGGGTGGCTTCTCATCAAGGTTCAGTCTGCTTGGTTCACTGGGGCTTGACCTTATTGATTAGTAGACCCATACATGCACCTGCCGAGCTGCCGACCCGTTGACCTGCTCACCTGCTCACTATACACCTGCCAACCTGCGGACCTGCCACTGTACAAGCCCTGACCTGCCGACCTGTTTCTCACCAGTCAAACCGACCCGAGCTGGGCTCAGCTGAGTTGAGCCGAGCCGAGCCGAGTTGAGCCGAGCCGAGCCGAGTTGAGCCGAGAGGAGCCGAGCTGATGAACTGGAGAGCCTCCTTCCCCTGTATGTCTGGGGTGTGGGCGGAGGAGGGGGAGGGGGGGGAGCAGACGGTGGTGCTGATGCTGTACAACGACACGGACTCGCTCAGCCTGGCGGAGATCCGCGACGCCACCGCCATCGAGGACAAGGAGCTGCGCCGCACGCTGCAGTCGCTGGCCTGCGGCAAAGTTCGCGTGCTGCTCAAGGTGCGCACGCACACGCCTCCTCTGCTCCCGCTAATTTCCCACCATCTGCTTGCTCGCACCCCCTCCCCCCCCAACCCCTTCCCCTCTCTCCTCTCCCCTCCCCTACCTTACCCTCTCTCTTCCCTTTCCTGATCTAGGGCTCTTGCTGTGCAGCTTGAATGAGTGCACCATGGGCGTGATAAGAGAGCGTGCATGCGTGGAAACGGGCTGCATAAAGAGGCGCCGGTGAGGCCCGCATGGGAGTGTCGGGCTGGCCGCTGCATGCTGCTCCCCCCAAGGAGCAGCAATGCGCTTGTTGGGCTTGCGCTGCAGCTCGAGCCCTTCTCGAGCCTCCACCCTTGAGCCTTGGGTGGGATTGGAGCATGAGCTTGAGGGCGCATGCTCAGCTTGGAAAGCATCAAGGGGCACACGCATCTGCACACGCATAGGGGTGAAGAGACAGCTGCTTGTGTTACATGGGAGAGCTGGGAGGGATGTGTGTGTGTTTGTGTGTGTGGATATGTCTGTCTGTGTGTGCGTGTTTCTGTGTAGGTTTAAGTGTGTGCGTGTGCATGCGTGTGTGTGTGTGTGTGTGTGTGTGTGTGCACGCGCATGCGTGTGTTTTTGTATGTGTGTGCGTGCATATGTGTGTGCGTGTGCGTGTGCGTGTGCGGGTGTGCGTGTGCGCTCGCGTGTGTGTGTGCTCGCGCGTGTGCAGGTGTGCGCGTGCGTGCGTGTGTTGCAGGAGCCGCTCTGCATCGTGGGGCTCATTAACGCGGAACAGCCGATTTCATGTGTGAGGTTCCGTGTGAATACTAACCTAAAGCAACGGTATCTGCTTGAGAGAGAGCTCCTGACTATCGGCAGTGGTGACAGGTGTCGAGAAGGGAGCCACCCTTCCACGATGGCTAGTGGAACTCCCTAGTTCTAAGCGTCGGCGCGAGTGACTGTTTGCGGGTGCGCGTGTGCGTGTGGCAGAACCCCAAGGGCCGAGAAGTGGACGACGACGACGTCTTCTCCTTCAACGAGGACTTCTCCGCGCCCCTCTTCCGCATTAAGGTAGGTCAGCAGCAGCAAGCGAGCCACAGTCCCCCTCCTCGCGTGCTCCTGCTTTTCCCCTGCCCGTCCTCTCTTGTAGCGGGAGCACGGAGCTGATAGCGGGCTTGCCTGTGCGGGAGCCTCTCTCCCTCTCATTGCACTGCCACTGCCACGCCGCTGGCAGAGACGAGTGAAGTGTCTTGTCTGCTATGCGCGACCTAGTGCCGGTCCTGATGCTAACCTCGTGTCACTAAGCTTTCCCCCGGGCCTTTCCCTCTCTCCCCCCCCCCCCCCCCCCCCCCCCCC
>WELA01004762.1:0-23328 GCA_009602735.1 Mesotaenium endlicherianum | reverse complement strand
CCCCCCCCCCAAACCTTCCTCTCTTATCTCAGGGATCCTCTTGTGTGATAGATTCTTATCTGCCTCTACCTCCCTCCCCCCCATCTTTCTCTTCTTCCCCCCTTCTCCCTCACCCTCATGTCCTTTCCCCCTCCGTTTCCGCAGGTCAATGCCATCCAGCTGAAGGAGACGGTGGAGGAGAATGCGAGCACAACGGAGCGCGTGTTCCAAGACCGGCAGTACCAGGTGCGTGGCGGGTGGCAGGTGGTGGATCTAGAAGGGGTGCGCTGGTGTGCGGGTCCCTGAGCCGCCTGCTGCCACTCTTTCTCCCCCTCCCCACAAGCTGCCTTGCCCCCTCGCACCCTCGCCCCCCTTGCCCCTCGCTGCGCGCGCCCCCCAACTCGCTTCTCGTCCTCTGTCGACTCTGGTTTTCCCAATCAGCGCGTGATGTTGTGTCTCTCTATTCCTGTCGCTGCGTGTTTGAGCCGCATACATTTTCTCCCACCTGTGGGGCGAGGCTTCACGCGTGCTCCGTCGAAGCCGTCTTCTGGGGTGTTGCCGCTTCTGTGCGGAGTTTGCTCTCGTCTCCTCTCCACTTCAGTGCCTCTTGCCAGTGGCGGAGTTCGGCCCTGGCCAGGCATGGCTGAGTAAGAGCGCAAAGAGGGGACGGGGCGGTTTGCGATGGCTGGCTGGCTGGTCGTGGGAGGGGGGCTGCAGATTGATGCGGCGATCGTGAGGATCATGAAGACGCGCAAAGTGCTGAGCCATACGCTCCTCATCACCGAGCTGTTTCAGCAGGTACGAATCGGATGCAGGCACTTGGTGGTCTGTGAATGGTCATGAACGGCGCTGGCTGTGGGCGACAATAGACGACAGTGCATGGCAGTGAATGACCACTGGCTATTGTTGTGCGGAGGGAGGGAGGGCGCTTGCTGGGAATCTTGAAAGTTTTGTTCGATTAGACTGCCCAGAGGGCCCTTCCCTGAGGAGTCGTCTTCTTCAGACACATAGCGGCGCTCGTGTTTTCCAGCCCTTCCATCGAGCGTGTTCGTGTTTCAGGTCGTACAAGTACCAGTCCCTTATTTTCTGTCTGCGCGTTAAGTGATTGATTTACTATGATCTTACATTATGTTATAATTGTCAAGGATGGGCAGCTGAGCAGAGCAAGTTGGTACTTAGCAGCCGCCGGCAGCCTGAGTGTATCACGTCAAGGTTTGGCAAGATGGGTTCTAACGTGCATTGTGTGTGTCCGGTTGCAGCTGAAGTTTCCAATCAAGCCGGCTGACCTAAAGAAGCGCATAGAGAGCTTGATAGACAGAGAGTACTTGGAGAGGGACAAATCGAATCCGCAGATCTACAATTACCTCGCGTGATTGTTGCTTCTTGTTGATTCATTAGAAGTCAGCATCACGTGCAGTTCCTAGGTCAGGACCTGCTTCCTTCTGCTGGCGTGTGTGACTTCTCCAGAAAACGTGGTGTCCTAGCCAGCAGTGACATGCGAGCACCTGTTGCAACTGGCTCTGTCTTGCGGTAGTCACACTTCCTTATATAGATGAAATTACACATCTTGTAATATGTTACTGAAAGATTTGCCTCTGAGGAACTTGGTTAATCTGGCCTGCTAAGTCAGGCATGCCAGTTTGGAACCACTCTTTTTGTCTTTACAACAAGAACCCTGTCATTCCAATTCTTGTAAACCTTAAAGCTTGATGCTATTGCATTATGTGAAGCTTTCGTATGTAACTGCAACAGCTGCTGATGTTAACATGTGACTAAGCGGCATCGTGTTGCTCCATGAAGTGAATGTGAGATAACAGTGTTTTCACGTGCATATACACCACTACGACTAACGCTATATGAAGACCTGATTGACATCATGTGACTTGGTGTAATGTAATCAAGAGGTCCCTTTATGTTGCCCACAAGCTTACAGTGCATGCATACATGCAAGTGCCAGCAAAGTAACGTTCCTTCATAACAAAATGATACTTGCAGATGGACTATATAAGAGTGCATGCTATGCACAATTTGACCCATATAATAAGACATTTCATAGAATTGATGCACATCCTTCATCTTGACACCGTGTTAAATGATGTGTCTTACTAAAATAAGTTTCTATTAGTTGTGCCTCAGGAGCTGACATCAGAGAGTGAAAGGTCGTATTATTGCAATTGCCAGCAACTGTACATTTGGCTTGTGGAGCAAATATATGAGCCCGCTTTCGGAGTGGGTGCTGCAATACAGCAAGCAAATCTTCCGACAATGAAGCTCACTCCATATGTCTGCTCTGCCTAGGAAGCAAGCAACAGGATGCTTCACTGCTAAGCTAAAACTAGCTAGGAGACCTATATAGGAGGGGCCATCTAAGCTAGCACACAAATATCTGCCGGTCATCTATTGTTTTCAGAAAGGTAAAACTCAGCCACATACCAAAGTAAAGAGAAGGAAAAGTTGTGAATGTGACTAACAGAAGTGGCGTACCGTAGTAAATAGGGCATAGGGAAGTGTTTTGAATGTGATGAACAAATGCTCAGCGTTTCTACTTGAGGAATACGCTTGCTTGGTCTGGGAACAATTGGATGAAGATGATAGCGCCTGCCAGAAATGGGAGCATTCCAGTAATAGTCAGCCCATGTGATGCAAAAACATGAATTTGTCAAATAGTTATAACTAACATGCACTGTAGGAGGCAGTGTCTGCACAGTCCATGCATGCAAAGTCCATCTTCTGAAGCCGAGACATGCAGCTACCAGCAAGCTGAAGCTAACCAATTGCTACGAGTCACAATATATAATGCAAACGACAATCTTGAGGCACTCTCCTATGGTCATTTAAGGAGAGCTATCAAGACGTCAGACCTTTCAGACCGGCCAGACCAACTACATTATTCAGTACATATTGAACAGCTCAGACACAACTACCCACGACTTAACAGACACACCTTCTGCTTACACGCACAGGCAAGAGCCATCAGATTTGCAAATTTGCACGTGCTCCCAAGGGAGAACCTTGTATGGTTCAGGAAGACTTGTCAAATAAGATGGTCGCTTAACCACAGGTAGCTGCGGGGTACAAATGGCTACTGCAACAGAATGTAACTTGTGGCAAGGTGTGGGAGTGGGAAGGCGAGGGTTTGAAAGCTATACCAATGAGGATAGAGCCAAGGACAATGGAAAATTGCGTCTGAATGGCGACAAAGCCACCTTTGCCCGCCTTGTTAAGCTCCACAGACCCCTCCTTAGGGAATGTGCCTGCTCAAAGTGGCACCTGAACTTATTACACCATCGTCCCGCTCCCCCTCTCGAAGATGATGTGTAACTCCCCCACGTTTGCTACTCTGCACCTTTTTACCTTTACTAGCTGCCTGCAAAGGATAGAAGTTATCCCACTAATAAAAAGAATTGTGTGACGTGTAAAATTACTGGCTGATAGACAGAGTTAGAGAGTTGCTTACCTGGAGGGACGACATTAAGGCCTGCAGTGATCATGGCAAGATCATTATAACCAGCCTGCTGCAGCTTGGTCGTAGCACTGCTAGATCTGCACGTAAACCAGCTCTACATGCTGTCAGATGCAGAGCATTCCCATCTCTACGTAAGTAAATTAAACCTGGCGGTCATAAGGTGCAGCTTGTTGAAGCGCACATTTCCCAATATCTCTCCATCGGAGACACATAAAGCCGGCGGTTTTTCTAGCAGCTTGTAGAAGCACTTTGCTCTGATTGGCCTGCTGCACTAGGTTGTTTGCAAGGGCCCCCAAGCACCTAAGAAGCAGGTAGTGTAAGACAAGCAGCAACCAGCAACTGCTTCATTAACAAGCTCAAGGATGCCAGGGAATGCAGATAGAGTGTTAGATTGGACATACCTCAAGCCTTCCTGGCACACGACAAGCAGCTTCTGGTCTTTGTTTACAGTTTTCTCCACTTGAGAAACGAAGTTGTCGTTGGGCTTTGTGAATGTGAGGCCGTACAACATGCCAGCGAAGTTGTTATGTGCTTGCCTTTTAATAATAGTTTCTGCATGAATGAGAAAAGACAACTTGAGCTTAGCACCCGCAGGGTGACATAACTGCACGAAGTCCTTCATAAACAAGAACAGAAGCCTTTGTTTGGCATACAACGTAAATAAACGAGAAGCGAGGTACAGGCAGTACATTGTCTTAGAGGTATGGGGCTTAAGCTCTAGAAGATATGCAATTTGTGCACTATTGGAACAGTATTTAAGCTTACCAATGTCATTATCCTTGTTCTCCGTGTAAAGGGGCACATTGATGCTGCCAGGAATATGAGAACGAGCATACTGCTTCTCGTCTCTCACGTCCAGGACTTTGTAGCCATCCTTCTCTACGACCTTCTTGGCGTCGTCTGCAGTAAGAAACTGCACGTCTGCTCTAACGCTAAGTGGACGAGAGTGAGATCTCACAGAGACTTTATGGGCTGTCAGCGCCACCTTACGGAAGCCAGCTGAGTGAAGCCTGCCAGAGAAGCATGAGCTGTAATAAGCATTTGCATAAACAGAGAAGAAGTCGGCACCCACAACTTCTTAAAAGATCACAATCACTCCGCACGTTAAGCCTCGTTCATATAACACACAAAATATTGCGTTAGCGCAGATGCCCAGTTACGAGATAAACGAAACTACACACATCAGACGCTCGCACAATTTGAGACTTCGAAAATAACAGAGTATATTCGTCCTTCACTAATATTGGAAGCAATGGAACCACAGCTGCAGGGTCTTACCCAGAAGAAGAGGTTAGTTGAGCTCCTCTCCTTCCTACACCCGCTTCTGAGCAGCTTCCAGCTGTGAGAAGCTGGCTGCATAACGTGTTAGCAGCCAATGTAGCAGCCATGATGAGAGAAGAGTGAAGTGTCTGAGAAAGTAGAAGACTAATGTGCAGCTACAATACTCGAGAAAGCTCCGAGGGCAAGGAGACAGTAGCAAGAGATTTAGTTAAGGCACAATGTGGAGTGACGTTCCTAATCTTCACAATTTCAAAGAAAAAATTAACCCGTCGGGCCTGACGCGATTCGAGTGTCGAGAGTTGGGAGTGACCACTGACACACCATTGGCTCCAGCACCAGGGGAGATATTTGGGTGGATATACATTGCGAGTGCTCAAGCTCACACGCGCACAGGCTCGCTTCATCGGCTCGATGCGCGCGAACGCCATCGATGATCAGAGTCCAGACACGGTTCATTGCCTTCGCCTTCCTACATGCAGTCAGCCACTCTCCGATTGTAGTGCGCCATATCATATGTCGATCAAGAGCCATAGTTATAACCAATGCCATGCACCTTGAATTGGGAAATGCGAGGATTGGCACGTACTGATAGAATTAACAGCTGTATTTTCGTTGTTGTAAGAAAATTTGAGGAGAAATAGGAATTGAGGAGAAATATACGTACACCTTGCATATCAGTAGGAGATAATGCAAAGCACTTTCACCCATCAGAAGCTTACAACGGCTTACGCTAGCAATGTATGATTAACAGAAACAAACGTCGAATGCAGCAATTTCATACTGAACCTATAAACTCATGATCCATATTCACAACTGCCACCCGCTTCGGAAGAGCACTTTTTTAAGCAGGAATCATTTGATACAGCATAGTATATACAATTGCCAACAGCTATAGAAGAGAGGGACATAGCTACATTATTTAGAAGTGACTTGACCTGTACCTGGCTTCCAAGATACCTCAATGTGGCTAGAAAAATGTAACTCGTTGAATTGCTCTAGAAGTTCAATTTACGCGAGGGTTTTGGGAGGTGGTGTCCGCCTAAGCTTCAGGGGTGGATTCGACGACGATGTGTGCTGCCGCGTATAGAACAGGGAGAAGTCAAGGCGAAGGGAGAGAAAGCGCAGGTCGACGTGCTGCTGCGCCGGGAGCTGCGCGATGAAGCCCTCCAAGTCCGAGGCATACTGCTGCTTCAGGCCCTCCATCTCTTTCTGGGCCTTGGCGAGAAACTCTCGCGCAACGTGCGGCTGGGGCCCGTCGGCGGCAACTGTGCCCCACTGCCCCGCTGCCGTCCTCTTTTCTGCCTCCGCCGCACGCTTGGCTCTCCTGTTTCCCGCACACAGCGACCCTTGCCGACGACGCTAAGTTCAGGGTCAAGTGAACTCAAGTGTACTTCTCCGGAGGGATGCGGTTTCAAACACACCAGTACAGGTCCGTGAGGGAGCTTTAGGGAGTAAACTTCCTGCTTACGGAGGTGACTGCATAGACACGCTGAGGGTCACTCTGTCCACTCCGAAATGAATCATCTTAGCCTTGTACTAAGAATGGAGGTCTTCTCAAAGGGGCATGAAAGGCACGACAGAAGGCCACTCATGTCAGACACGCGCTGGGCATATCAGCGGCGCCAGCTGTTACACACGTAGAACCAAACATGAATCCGATAATTATGCTCCCCGGGTGCAAAGTGCGGGAGCCATTTTCAGCCCTCTGGTAGCTTAAGTGCGGCCAGGGGTCAGCCACGGGCAGCTGCCTGGGCTGGGGAGGAGTGAGTTGGCTTGGCGGGAACTCAACTGGGCCCTGACGTCGCGGATCTTGCTGTAGGCGTCGGCCACCATGGCGGTGAAGGTGAGGATGTGGTCGAACAGAGTGTAGAGCACCTTGCGCAGCAGCTGGGAGCACTCCCCCAGGAGGGCCTTCTCCACAACGGCCTGGATGTAGAGTTCGTGCGCCTCTATCAGCTCGTCCAGCCCCTTGGCAACCTGCACAGCTGGCAGCCCCACAACGCCTGTCGGGAAAAGATGTGCACATACAAACACACACACAGGCATACACATACACAGACGAACTCGCGCACACAGAGACAGAGCCACTTGAACCAGGGCCCCAGCGGGACAGACTGTGGTTTTCTTCTGAAAGATAGATGCAAAGCGAGGCATGCGAGCAACGCAGAACGTGCACAACCAAATTCTACTAGGCGGATTGGCCAAGGAATAGCGCGAGCGTGTGCGGGAGCCAGGAAATTGGGGGGGGGGAGAAAGGGCGGCAGGAACGCGCCTCAGCCTTGGCGGCGAAGTCGGCGCGATTGTTCTCCATGACCTCGAGCACAAAGTAGATGCGCACGTTGCCCACAAAGTGCGCCATCTCCGAGCGCAGCAGCTCGTAGCTCTTCAGCAGCCCGTCAAACTCGGGGTGGTCCTCCAGCCCGCTGCGGCCCACGGAGGCGACCGATAACGGCGCCGCCCCATCGTTGCTGACCATGCTCGACCTGCTGCCCCTGACGCCGCCGCCGTGGTGGCTGTAGCTGGAGCGGACGGAGGAGGAGCGGGAGAGGGGGGCGGAGGAGGGGGGGGAGCGCGAGGAGAAGGAGGAGGAGGAGGTGGCGTCGTTCTTGACGCGGGCGGGGCGCTCGGCAGCCATGGTGTGCCAGGTGGCAGCAAGGGCGTGGTCGACGCGCTGGATGCGCCACAGCAGGTTGAAGATGCGCAGGTAGTGCTCCATGGCGGGCGGCGTGAAGACAGCTGTCAGCGGCGGCTGCACCAGGTAGCGCAGCGAGAAGGCGTCCCACCCGCTCCGGCTCAAGCTGCCATGAGAAATAACATGATAAGACGAAAGGTTGAAATGATGAAAACAAAATTCAAAAGTGGAAGAAAGAATCAGGCCCCAACGTAGCACCAAGCAACAGTCCCCAAGTGAAGCCGACATTAAGATTCATCAAGACTCCACCACACTCGTTATATTCACGGCTTCCTAGGAGCTCTCTCGCCCCAATGACGCAGTGTTGAGAGTGGTGAGTATGCATAGGTAGCAAACACGAGGCGCGCTGGAAGACGCGTAGCACTCACTCGAGCATGCCAGCTAGGCCCTAGCTCCCCTAGCAGCTACCCAGCCTGGCCCGGCCCAATGAGCAGATGCCACCCGGACAACCTGCACGACTCTCTCAGATCTCAAAGCAGTCGCCTGCAACCGCAGTTGGCATGCACGGCGAAATCAGAGGGCTGCTGCTTGACGCTACCTGCTGGTGATGGGGCCGACCTTGAGGCAGTCCAGGATGGCGGGGTCCTCATACTGCGCCAGCGAGCCTCTCACGGCCATGTCCAGCTTGGCTGCACGCCACCTCGCACAGAACGCCCATCAGCCAGGCGTGTATGCACCATTCACCGCGGACCAGACAAGCTGACTGCGATCAAGCCCCTCTCTCCCGGCCATTTCTAGCTTGGCTGCAACCTCATACACGACACACCCATACGCGAACACTCTCGTACGATCCCCGTAGGCCGTGCACGCACGCACCCTTCACCATACATCGCAAACCACGCAAGCATATTGTGCAGCTCATCCACCTCAGCTGTTGCGCCAACGCAGGAGTAGAAGCAGGCCGAAGTGCAAAGCGCGTGGCGACTCCTGGAGAGAGAAGTGAGGTGCCCACTTGCACCGTGTCAGGTGCTGTTACATCGACAAGTGTTTTACAGCGTGTCACAAGCCGGGCAACAGAGGCACAAGAGCTGAGAGTCCGACTGTGCCCACAAGCAATAGGGCAGGAGGGGCCAGGTGGAACCGTCGAGGCCCGCAGTCGGCACCAGAAAGGCGCAGTACTTATCTCTGATTTAATACCCATCGTCCCATCTCACGGCCCCTTGTGACAACAGAATCACAGAAAGGTGCCATTGCACTGCCGCCTACCGCCCAATCTCACGCCCCCTTCTAAGCAAGCCTTGCTCCTCACACTGAGTAGCAGAAAGGAGTGCACCTGCGAGAGGGAGATGGTTCACTCAGTGAGTGGCAAACAAGGGGATGCTCCGCGGTCAGTGAGTGGCGGAGAGGGATGCACCCACGAGAGAGGGGGAAGCGTCACTCACAGGAGAGCTTGAAGATGCTGATCTGGTCCAGCGGCTGGTCCAGCTCGGGGCCCACGTACGCGATCAGGAGCTGCGCGCGCGCACGCCGCAGACGTGCGACGAGCTCGGTCAGCGTCAGCGGCCTCGCACGGGCGATTTCCCGTCTCCGTCTGGGAAGATCTACAAAATCTGAGCTCATCTCACGCTCCCCTTCTAGCTCACCTAACTACGTTACCAGAGTGTACGTGGACACCACCGGGCATACGTGGAGCCTTTGCCGAAGGGCAGAAGTGAGCTCTGTGGTTCTTTTGTCTGTCAATTGCGAGGCGAGCATAGCACGGTGAATGTGCAATAGCGGACCATTATCACGTCAACAGTGTGCTAGGGTGGTATCAGCAGTATATCCACCGTGGTCATGCATATTCAATTATTGGCGGACAGTATTTGGTTGCGGTCTTGGAACAGATGCTTTCGGTCAATAGCGTCGCATTTCTCTTCAAGAGCGGTCTTCTGTCACAGTTTCAGAGACACTCCGAAGAAGGGGTGACTGTTTTTCCCCCCTTGAAGCCTCCAAGGGGATCGATGCAGAGTGTGACAACGAGCGAGCGAGCGAGCGTGCACCTGGATGAAGTCGCCCTGGCTGTGCAGCAGGTACCGCCGGATGGCCTCGCAGTGCCTCATGAAGTGGTACTTCTTGAACATCACCTGCATGCAGCACAGTCGAGACTTTAGGACTCGCAGCAGGCAGGCAGGCAGGCCTGTATTGAGAGGGGGGCCGATCCAACACACTGAAATGACAAGGGCTGCCTCCCAGCCCACTCTCTCAACGGCTGACCAGGGACTCCTCTAGACGTGTGCCTTCGGGCTCATCAGCAACGGCATCTGCTTGTCGTTACACATAACGTGCTGTTGTTTCGAATGGTATCGGGGACAAAATACGGGAGGACCGGATGGCGTTTCAAACTGGACGCGCGGCAGGCGCTGCTTATTCACAGTGCTTGTCGGGTAACTGGAGTATACCCAGCTCAATCAGCCTGTCCTTCCAGAGCAGCACGCCAGCAACAGTTCCAGCATCGATCAGACCCCAGCACGTGCTCCCTGCTGTGCCACGTCAATCAGCCAGTCTTCACCACTCACCACACCCTGCCTCACGGGGACCAGAAGTCACACATACGAGCTTTCTGCGACGGCAGTACTTGTCTGCCAGGTACCAGCGCCACTGAGCGCCACTGTGCCACTGATATTGCCACTTTGGCAGCGGGTGAAACTAGAGGCATGGTATGACAGGTGCCTTCCTTCCGTACCTTGACCAGGTGCGCGTCGATCTGCTGCGAAGCTTCCTCGACGAGCAAAGCCAGCGCCTCGAGCTCGGTGGTGGCGCCCTCCGCCTCCTGCTTCGCGCTGGCAGCCATGACAGCGGCGGCTGCGGCTTCCGGCCACTCCTGGTCGTTGCAGCACCTGCTCCCGGCCAGACACGTGGCAGGGAAGCCCGACGCACGGGGACATAAATTTGTGAACCAGCTCTGCCAGGAACTATTTCCTATTTTTTGCGCTCTTTGCTCGGGCTTGCTCCAGGCGCAAAAAAGAATGAGGATTGGAACACAAAAAAGCAGCAGGCACTGACTGACAGGTCAGGGGCAGGGGCAGGGGTAGGGGCAGGGGCAGGGGTAGGGGCAGGGGCAGGGGAAGCGAAAGCAAATAAACTTCAAGGCTTGAATCAATAGAGAAGCAGGCACTGCTCATTAGTGGGAGATCAGGGGCAGGAAAGTTGGAGGGGGGGACGGTTCAAGCTGGAGGCTTGCTGAAGGGAGAGGCAGGCATTGACCGGTGAGGGGTCAGGGGCAAAAGTGGGGAAGATACCTTAAGCTGGAGGGTTGCTGAAGGGAACAGCAGGTACTGGCTGGTAAGGGATCAGGGGCAGGGGAAATGGAGGGCAGGAGGGTTCAAGCTGGAGGCTTGCTAGAGGAGCACCAGGCACTAAATGGTGAGGGGTCAGGGAAAATGGGGGCGGAGGTCTGAAGCTGAATGCTAACTTAAGGGAGCAGCGGCAGGTGCTGGCTGGTGAGGGGTCACGGGGAGGAGAGCTTAGGCTGAAGCTGTTGGCAGATGCTTACTTGCGAAGGAAGTTGATGGACTTGCCGGTGCGCAGAATGCGGGCGGCCAGATCCGACGATATGAAGGACGGCACCATGTCCTCCTGCAATCTGAGCCGTCAACAAATGCTCTCCCCCAGTAAGCATCAGAATGGCACCGCTGCAGAGCTGTGCAGGCATGCAACTTGACACCACACCAGCACGGCTGTGCGCCACAGCTTCCGCCTCTCATTGTCCCAATACGGCCCCGAAAATATGTCACTGGATATATTGACAGGGTCAATGCAGCTTCGAGTCCTTTGGTATGAGGACAGCTGTCACCAGGAAGACGCCAGGGTGGGCACCAGTGGAGAACGCAGGCAATATGCCGGCAGAGAAAAAAGGCAGCGAGCCAGGATGACAAAAGAAAAAACATCGAATACGAATGAGAGGTTACTCCACCGTGCAAGAGGAGACACGGGAGAAGAGTAAGGGGGCACCTGCCTGTAAGCAAGCCTCCAGAAGTTGTCGCTGCTCACGCCGGGGTCGGCCACCACAAAGAACTCGGAGTAGGGGTCCCGGAGGTCGCCCTCCAGCACCCACCGGCGCACCATGTCCAGCAGGGGGGTGCAGCACCCCGCCAGCACGCGCTCTGCCAGGGCCCTCTCGGGCGGGTTGCCGTTCTGCGTCTGGCTGTGGATGCGTCCTGCTAAGGCGCCTCCCTTGTGCGTCCTGGTATGACGAGACAGTCGCGTGGTGACACGTGTAATTCAACGGGGTTGCCAGGTGGCAGACAGGTGGAGCAGCATTGGCTGCGAGGGTGTTCTCGATCTGAAGACAGCAACTCGTTGTTAAATTCTCGCATACTTGGCTGGACCAGGCTGAACACTCTCCGTCTGCCTTCTATACACGTGAACGTCGCAGCTACATATACATTGTATATGCATATCCATGCACACATATACACATATATATATATATATATATATATATATATATATCCGTATAACATATAGTCCTGCTGGACTGGTCAACCCCGGTGGTGTTTCTACAAAGCAACATGCACTTGTGGCCTGTTCTCCCGTTCTAAATATCACATTCTTCTAACAGCAACATCATTCCGACAGGGCTACAAGAAGGGTGGTGCAGGAAACGAAAGGGGCTTGCCAAGAGAAGCAGAGATGCCTCACCTTGCCAGCTCCACAAGGCTTGCCAGCTGGCGCATGCACACAAGCGGCTCCGCCAGCCACACCTTGAGGCGCAGCAGGGTCAGGTAAGGCCGGCTGCTGGGTGGAACGTGGTCCCCCCCTAGCTGCTGGCCACTGCCAGCCGAGGGTATGGGGTGGTGAGCCTGGGTCTCCAGCACAGACAGCAGGCGATAGAATTGTGCCAGCTCCTGCTGAAGGACTGACACAAATGCCTGCAGCATTCGGGAACACGTCAGGATTGCAGCCCCACGGTTGTAACTTCCCCTACTAGCTGCAGCACTCGGCTGCTTAACACTTTTGCGCTTATAGGTCTAAGGTGGGTATAAGGTAGCTACCTACATAACTTCATTGCAAGTTCCAAATCACTGTTAGGGTCATGAGGTGTTGTCTCTGTCCAGCATATAGGGCTGGAAGCACGAGCGCCGGTCATCAAGACACGCTTTGAAAGTACACGCAGTCACTTTGATACACACACCAAAAGCAATGCACAAGTAATGTCCATGCTCCACCTTCCCACAGTCATAGCACACATGCGTGTATAGATAGAGCCATATACCTGCCGAACAACTCCTGCTGATGAAGATCCCGTCTGCATCGTTGATAACACATGAGAATGCAACTGGCGGTAGAGCCTGCCGACTTCGCACAGCTGCTGCACTAGTGTCCTGAGCCCAGCCCCCATCCAGAAGTAAAGCATTTGCGGTTTAGTCTTGCAGAGTACAGCACAACCTGCTTATGAAGATGGCAATTTGATTCAAAAAAGTTAGTCATGATTGACAAGTCGGCAGCATGATCAGGCGATAACAGGCATCACAGCCAGTAAAAACATCACTTTGATGAAGCCTGCCTCTGCGAGAAGCAAAACTAATAAACTGTTACTTCGAAGCCATATGTTTCGGGTGCAATAACAAAGCCTGCTCAGGTCAATACCTGGTGGCCTGGGACACTTTGCAGGACTTGGACAGGAGATACTTGTCAGCCCTCTGGTCGAACTTGACGTGATGACCATCGATTCCTTCACATGTAAAGAGCACATCCCTCACAAGCTCGGCCTCCGCCACCTCCTCTACCTCCACCCCATTCTCTCCAGACTGACCTTGACCTGGCTTCCGAGACCCAGCCGGGTCGGCATTTGCCTGAGACATACTCTGCGCTAAGCTGTCAGAGAGGTGGCCTTGATTTGACCTCTGAGAGCTGGAACCAGGCTGCTCAGACACTGCAATATTGAGTCTTGCTGCTATGCTGTCAGACAGCTCGCTAGATGTTGTCTGCGACGTAAGACGCCTGGGTTGCGAGGTTGCAGTGAAACCATGCTGCCTACTCTCCCTATCCGTGTAGCGAGAGTTCATGTCCTGATCTCTTGCTATGCTGTCTAGAAGCTGCAGTATTGACAAGCGGAATGAAGCTGAATGTTGTGTCAGTAGAGCAAGTTTGCGATGTAGACCAGCGAAATCGAGTCCCTCCGAGTTCCCTCCACGCTGCTCATCCACATATTACAACCTCATGGACTCAATCATCGGCACGAACTGACGTTACAGGAACTCCTTTCTGCATTGATGCTAATCATATGAATATGACGATTCTAACTTGTCAAGATTTTGATTTTCGCCCAACTATCACTGAGCCACACCCTTCCTTGTGCTGCTAAACAGGTACAATTTTCAGTCCAGTAGAATTTCAAGCATAGCGAGCTCGTACAAGTCATTGCTACAGGCCACACTTGACCTGCTAGAGGTAATCAGCTCTCCTCAAACTAATGGAACAGTGAGCTACACACTTTTAGTGCACAACATTGCTGCACAGTACCTGAATAAGACAACGCTTTAGTTCCTGAACAAGTTTGTCCTCGTCCTGCACTGACAATGCTTTCTCTCCAAAGTTTGAAGTGATCACGTGCATTGCAAAATCGACTTGTTGAGAAATTCCGCCATGATCGCTTGTAGAAGCACTCGAAATCTGTTGTACAAGGTCATGAACGAGCTTGGATATTCTGCTGGACATGATTTCCCTTTATATTGTAAATACTTGCTACATTCTGGCATATAACACTTCCGTCAGGCACGTTAAGAAGAGGAAAGATGCCTGAAGAGACAGGTCGCTGTATTATGCAAAATGCGATCATGATCACCAACGAAGACTTGTGCATTTGTACCCATCACAAGAAGCTATACAGCGAACTAACTATTTGAATTGTCGCTGTCAGCCTCCCTCGGCATGCTTCTGTAGTAACTAAAGCCACAGTCACATTCAACGATCCTTACCTCACCTCTCGGATACACTATGCGCCTAGGGCCTCCATACAAGCAGGACTTTAAGCATGATGAAAATGATGTTTCTCTTACTTCTCTATATACTCCTAGCTCGAAATTTGAAAAGCGAACTTAGAGCTTGCCGGCAGGAATCCGAAGACTGCATGTTTTATATGGCCGGTTTGCTTCGATTCAGGTGACCGCTGACAAGACTGTCATGGCTTGAATGCTTCCCATGTAGAAGTTGACGAAAATAAGGGACACTCTGCAGATGGCTGTCATCAAACAAAATTAACAGTACAACGCACACAGCACTACGCACTTTATCGCTCTCTCAAATGAACAATGCTGCCACTTAAACGACGAGCTCCTTGTTCCCGGTACTTCTTCTCTTCATTAAAATGATGTATGTAGGTGGGAGCTTCTTCTGAATCCATTATATAATCCACAATGCTGGCGCATATCTCCAATTCAGCTCAAGTAGGAGGGGTGGCTGTAGGCTATGGGGATTCCTACAATGAGATGGACGTACGACTCCTCGAGCTAGACGAGTCAATGCTTCAAGAATTATTAAACAATGGGTGAGTCAAATCCGCCCTGTACAAGTCTTTATGTTGAAGAATGAGGGCAGCGGTGCTATTGTACATCATATTCTCCGTGATTTGCAACCTGACAACCATAAAGTATTTGTCACCAGGTTGTCTATAAAGGGTTCTGGTGATGACGAGGCAGTCCTCTGCACTGAGAGCAAGACTTTCGCCTTGAAGTTTGTAAGCTCAACCAACACAATGCTCCTGCTTCCACCGTTGGTCAACCAGGCTGGTACTCCTGTGGAAGAGAATTGTGGTGGCCAAGGAGATACTCCCGGAGCAGCCTCATCGTCCAGTGGAAAAAGGACAACCCTCAAGGTCCATACACCCACCAGACTTTTTACTATCCAGTTTTATTATGATCACCATCTCACAAAAGAGCTACCTGTACCCTTTGCAGCTTTGAATACACTGTTTGAAGTTATCGGAGGAATGTAGCAAAAACCTCGGTTACGAGCTTACCTGCCCAGGCTAGTGAGCTGAAGCACATGAGGAAAGCATGCCACAAAATAAATTGATTGTTCAAGGCAAGGGCCCTCACACAGGGAAGTGACAGATGGCAACGTGCGCTGCATGCAGGTGCAAGCAGACACAGCTGGGCACCTGGAGTTGGTCGAAGTGGCCCCGAAGCTGGACCCTCTAAGGAGCCTTCTGCAGGAGCGCCCGTACACACCTGACGAGGACTTCACTCAGGACGAGACGAACACAGAATCAGGCCCAGGGTGGTCAGAGGGAACACAGGCCGCCACTAGAAGCCAGAGGCCTGCAGGCCTGTACACGTGGCAGGACCTCCTGGAGCGTGTGCAGGCCAGCCCGGGGCAGCTCAGGGACGCCCTGGAGAAGCTCTTGGCCATCGAGATCGACGGGTTCTGGCGGATCGTGGAGGAGAAGCACATGGCAGAGGTTCTGAACATGGTCATCCTGACAGCAGCCACCAACGACTGGCCGTGCACCTCCCTCCCCGAGCACGAGCTCGTCACAGCCATGGAGGGTGATGGCTTTGCCGCCCCTGTGGTGCGCAATGTCCTGTCAGTCTACGGGAGGCCGGCGCAGCTCGGGAGGAGCAAAGAGCCTGCAGCTGCAGCTGCAGCTGGGGGAGGGGAGGCCGAGGAGGAGCCTGGTAGCAGCAGAGCTCTGCAGGGGGCATCTGAGGGAGGTGAAGGTGGGGCGGGCCTGGACTCTTGGAAGAGGGCCCGGGGAGAGACTCTGTGGATGCTGGATGAGGAGAAGGTGTGCCTGCAGGTTGCCAGGCCCATGCTCGCTGCAAGTGGGTTCCGCACCTTTGTCTGGAATCGCGTTGTTGGCTGCTCCTTCTTCTTCTTCTTCTTCTTCTGGGGTCGTTGTGCTGGGTCTTCGCGTGTCGTGCTCAGTATGGCAAGGGTCACTCTTCCGGATACTCATTGTTGGCTTCATGGGGCCGCTGGATGCAACCTGATGCTCTTGGCCAGGCTCTGCAATGCCTGGTCCGACGCTCGACACTCGTGCAAAAGTCATGTTCCTCTGCTACGAGTTGCTTGAAGAAGACGCGTGACTTCTATGGGGCGTAGTTTCCCCTGCAGCACCTTAGTGTCTTTGTCCACAGAAGACTACAAATTCAGGCCGCTCCCGCAAGTCCATTAGGCAACGCCATCAATCATTTGTACCACGTGTACTAAAAATGTTCAGCATCCGGCTGAAGTCCTATGGTAAGCGCATTATTAGCAAGCGGGAGGGGTCTGAAGGGTGGGGGAAGAGAGAGAGAGAGAGAGAGAGAGAGAGAGAGAGAGAGAGAGAGAGAGAGAGAGAGNGAGAGAGAGAGAGAGAGAGAGAGAGAGAGAGAGAGAGAGAGAGAGTGCGCATAGTTTTTCCCTGGGAGTGACGGTACATTCACAAAGGACGGAGGCTTCCTTCAACCCTAAGCTGTTGGCCCTGGACGATTGGAATCGCAGTTGACGTGGCTTGCTGAGCTGCTGCCGACAGGTGGCAAGAGGTGGCGAGTGGAGGACTTCCTGGAGGCCTGGGAGGCCAGCGTGAGCAGCCTGCTCCAGGCAAAGCCTACCCTGGCGATGCTGCGGGGGGAGGCTCTGGTGGAGAGCATGGGCCCCGAGAGGTGGCTGCGCCCGTTCCCCGTCTCCTTGCTGCCCACAAATCCCGGGCAGCGCTTCGCGGAGCTCTTCCAGGCCCGGTCCAAATGGCTCTGGGAGGACTTGGAGCCGTACCTGAGGTTTGTACCAACCCTGACGTGTGTTCGCTGCTGCCAGCCCTGGCATAGTTTCCCTCCCTCCCTTGCTTTTCTCCTCTCCCTCTCCCTCCCGCCCACTCTCCCTTTCTCCCTCACTCTGTCCCTCCCTCCCTCCTGCCCGCTCGCCTGCCCGCCCTTCCCCTTCCCCTCCAGCTCACTCCTCCCTCCCCTCTCCCTCCTACCTCTAGCGACTTACTCTATGCTTTTCCTCTCTGGCCCCTGTTCTCGATCTTTCTGTATGCCAAAAATCGCAGAGTGTAAGATGCTGGCATCACGTCGCATGGGCTCTGCTTTCTTTGGCTGTTGAACCATTCTGATCCGCTTATTTTTGCCCGCCTGCCGTGTGAACGAGTCCCAGGGATCTGCAGGGCCCAGGGCAGTCGGTGGAGTCCCTTCTGCTGCGGCACACTCGGAGGATCCAGCCCAGCAGCGCGCAGCCGCCCGTATACTGTGCACGCTGAGGGGACACCTGGCAAGCAAGGCCCTCGCGTGTGGGCTGACGTGACACCTGGTGAAGCCCTCGCTTGCTTGCTGTGGGGACACGTGGCGAGGCCCTCAAGTGCCTCCTCAAGTGCCACAGGGCCCAGGAAGGTCTCCTGGTGGCTTGCATCCTTGTGTATACATGTTGCTCGTGAATAGAATGCGAAGAATCCGCCGACAGCGAGAGTGCGCCCCTCGTACGCGTCACGGGAACGACCGTGGGAGGCTGAGGAGACAGCAGCCTCCTCTGTACATATCAGACTTCATTCTTCTGTGCCTTCTGTGCCCCTCATATGCCTAGGCCATTAAGATGTAGATGGAGATGATGTAGGCGTAATCCATCCTGTAGCCAACAAGCTGGTCGTCTATATGTTTCTTCATCTCCTGTAGCTCTAGTGCTTTTGGGCAGTAATTTGGCTGCTAGGCCGGTTTAGCATCAGGCTGGAAAAGAAGGGTATGACCCCTTCCACGATCAGGTGTTGAAGTTGCGGGCGTGTCAGGTCAAAACGCAAACATGAACTTCGGTAGTAACGCAAAAAGTTCCCTCCATGAGTGTGGCTATGTGACTAGGGACATCTTGGTCGGGCTCCTTCGAGAAGAAGTGAAAAGAGTCCTTTGCCGTTGGTTGCAGTGATTCATAGAGACGATGTTGACCCTGATTTGCTAGGCGCGGGGCTTGTTGTACAGACAAAAGAAGAATTCTCATGGCCTGTAGGTTCTCCGATGTCTATACTTTGATTCATAGTTAGGAGAGAGGTCTTATGTTTTTCCTCGCAAATTATACACGTGTTTGATTGTAGTAGAGAAGTGCATGCATCTGTAGCTATGTGTTGCCAAGAATCACAACAATACCATCCAGCAAGTCCGTTGCATAACTTGTTGATCATGGCATGATTGTATGCAAAGTGGTAGCTTCATTGTCCAGAATATTTCAAAAGTGCCATATCTTTAAGGCGTACTAGTGCAACTTTGGGTTTGCAAGGACTTGTTTATATGCCACGCAATTGAATTTTGCGCACAAGGAAGCTCTCTAAGGAGCACCTTAGGGCGCTGACCTAGTTGAGATGAAAGTCAAATTCTATACATTTGCAAAGGCAATATATCTGCAGATGCAAAGCAAAGAAAGCCCGCGTTGTAAAGGGTAGAATGTACATGCATGCAACAAAATTAAAGGGTGCACATTTTCTATAAAGTCTCCGTTTGTAATTTTTTGTTTAGGAAAGCAACAGTTAAGCTAGCTTTCTGAACTCGAGGCTGGTTGATGAGCAAGAGTGTGAGCTAGACATTGGTGTGCACTTTCCTGAAACGTGATAAGTGCCCACTATCCATAACAAAGTTCAAATCAAGATCAGGATCATGCCGCTACCATTGCAAGAATATGCAAGCATGGATGCACTCGAGTTCCATAACTTCAGCAAAAACCAACAATGCACACTAGCATATTCAGACTGGAATATATATTTGTGCATTATACGTCCCATAAGAACAAGAAACCTTGGTGCATGCGCACAAGCACCTAGGCTTTCCTGCTCATTTAAGTCGGGTTGTGACTCATCTTAGAAAAAGTCATCGCCACTTGTCTCCTTGAGTTATTCTTTTGAAGGCCTTGTGCCCCTTCTACAAGCGAGAAACGGATTTCTACTGCCCGTATATGCGATGTCCACTACCCCTACATGAAGCAGATCAGGTTGTACTGACTTGTAGAAGGGTGCGTGTCCCTCCACTTAACTTCAAGTGATGGGAGGACCCCAAAGCATCTGTTGATTGCCAAGCAAGATGGCTTCATATCCGACCCTTGTCGAAACTTCATCGTGCTGAAACAAGGCTGAACATTTCCTCGGAAGCCAGGTATGAGTACGCATAACGGGGGTTGCAGGGGATGCTCGAGGTGTGTTCGATAGCATGTTCCAAAAAAAAACATACTAAGAGCACAACAAAAAACTGTTACAGGAAAGAGTCCCTGTTCGCCATGCGCGCCGACGGCATAAACACGTGCACCTCCCTCTCCTCGCTGTACATGAGATGCTTTGGGACGAGGATCTCAACGCCGTCCCGCGACTCCGACATGAATGCGTGGACGTCCGCGTTCTCCGGGATGCGGTTGGGCAGCACAATGTCGCGCACAAAGTCGCCAGGTGGCGGGTGCTCGGGCTGCGGGTCGGTGAGCTTGAAGGTGCGGTCCCACCTCGTGATGTACTGAGCGCCCACCGTGGTGCTGCACTGCACCTGTACACGCGCACGCACGCACGCACGCACGCACGCATGGGCGCATGGGCGCATGCATGCACGCCTCCCTGAGGAGGGTCAGAATACCGGGTGCACAAGTGGCAGCGCAGCAAGAGATGACCCCTCGAGATCGGCAGCTGTCCTTGAGTCTGTCTTGTGCTCTGCACAAATCTCACCAGTGCAGTGCATTTCATCTGACAGACAGACGACTGGAGCGGCTAGGAAGGGAAAAGGAGGGCCTTGATGGCAGCAGAAGTGAGAACACAAGCAAGGAGTCGAGAGGATGACAGTAGTCGTCTCCCCAAATGATTCCCCCCAAAAAACGCCCACGAGGAAGGCAAGTGACCAGGCTCCGGATGCTAATACGGACTGGGCCATCACACCAGGCAGCGAGCAGGACGATGACGAGACGAGACCTCCAAAAACGCGCAGCCATCAAGAATAAGAACACTCAAGGCACAAGGCCAAGCCACTCACACACGGCACAAAGCTCTGACCACGAGCCTTCTACTGCGCGCACAGGTTGCATGCACATCGGAGTGCTTCTACCAGGGGGAGAGGCACCTTGACGATGCCGTGGTTGTTGTCGTTCCGCCAGGTCACCCGCAGCCGCTGCAGGTCTGCAAAGGGCAGGCTGACCAGAATGAGGTAGCCCTTGTCGTCCTCGTAGAGCGTCTTGGCCCCCGTCGCGGGAACCGATGCCTGCGTAGCCACAGACGCACGCGCACACGCACACACACGCGCGTGCACACGCCGGGCGCGCGCTCTGTGAGCAAGCTGCACAGCAGACCCTTCCTGCACTTCTTCTGGCGGCCAAGCTCGCACGCAATCCCTCGTCTGACAAAGGCTCTTCCACAGGCCCGGTGTATCCAAGCGCACACTCTATTCACATCTGACATTTTTCCTCCAGCAACAAGGAATGACTGGGAGCCTGCTGGAAGGTTGCTGAGACTCTTTAAGGAACCGCGGCGCAAATGCATGGGAGAGGGGGGGGGCGGAGATTCAGCAGCAGGAGCTGCGGCGGCAGGCCCTGCAGCAGGAGCTCGGGGANGAGGTGTGCGGGGCGGGAGGGAGGGGAGGTGTGGGGGGGAGGAGGTGGGGGCCGGGCACTAGACACAGAGAGATCAGAATGCAGGGGCTGCAGAACCACCACCAGCAGCAGCAGCTGGCGTGGGGACGCGGACACGCACGTGCCCATGTGGGCCCCTACCTGGGTGACAACCCCCGAGAAGTCCGCGAGCCACCTGGGCTGCGCAGCAGCGGGCGCACTCGGCTGCTGCGCTTGCACGTTGCCCTGCGGCTGCTGCTGGTACAGGGACAGGGGCGGCTGCACAATAACAGCCTCCTCCCCCGACGGCGAGGGCTCCGGTTCCAGCTCCTCCTCCTCCTCCTCCTCCTCCTCCTCCTCCTCCGGCCCCTGACAATGGGTGGTGCCGGCGGTAGTGGTGGCGTACTCCTGGCCCAGGCCCAGAGTGCCCTGAAAGCCCACCACGCCGATGGAGCCGCCCCCTCCGTCGTCGTCGTCGTCGTTGTCGTCGCCGCCGGCGAGGAGCATGCTGTCGGAGCCCCCCTTGCGCTTCCTCCTCCTCCTGCCGCTGGAGGAGGAGGACCCGCCGAAAACGACGCCGCCCGCGCCTGTGACGGCGGCACCCACGCCCACGCCCACGCCCTTGGCCAGGCTGAGGGTGGGCGGCGTGGCCCCCCCCTTGCTGCCGCCGCCGCCAGTCCTCTTGCTCCCGCCGCCCCTGCCCCGGCCGCCATCGCCGCCGACGTTGCTCCCGCCGTCCCCGCCGCTGCAGCTGCTTCGGGCTCGGCGCCTCTTCTGCTGCACGTACAGCTGCATTATGCCACCGCCGCCGCTGCTGCCGCCGCTGCGGCCACCGCTGCCACCGCTGCCGCTGCTGCGGTTCCAAGCGGCGGCGGCGGCAGCGGCACTGATGCCAACGAGACTGTCACGCCCGCTGATATGTCCGCTGAGGGCCTGATAGGAGAGGTCGGGAGTGCCGTTGCCGTCGTCGCCGCCGCCGCCGTCATCATTGTCGTCTCCTCCAAACAGGTCGCTGCCATCGAGTCCGCCGCCGCCGCCGCCACAGCCGCCGCCGCCAATGCTGATGCCCGCCGCCACGTGGCGCCACTCCTCGTAGCCCTCCGCCTCCGAGGGCAGCGCAAAGTCGCACTCCCTGCCTGCAGCAGCAGCAGCGGCGGCAGAGGTCGCAGCAGCAGCATCAGCATCAGCACTACCGGCAGCCGTGGCGGCAGCAGCAGCAGCAGCGGCAGCATCAGCACCACCATCACCAGCAGCAGCTGCAGCACCGTCAGCAGCAGAAGCAGTTGTAGCAGCGCCAGCAGCAACAGCCGCAGCCAAAGAGGCCGTCGTTGCGGCAGACATACTACGCCACGTGTCAGGGGCAGGTGGACTTATGCGAAGCTTGGAAGGCACACGTGCACATAGGTCTGGAGTGGGATGGGCCAGGGGGGCGAGGAAGTAGCTTCAGGGCGCTGCGGTGGTGGGTCCTCCTCGGGAGGCGGGAGACAAAAAAGCTCCGCCAGCTGGCGCTCGTGCAGCAGAGAGCACGCTGTAAGGGGAAAGTCGTGGCAAATGTGGCCACTTGCGCAGCTTGCCGCTTGCCGCCTGCCACTTGCCGCTTGCCGCTTGCTGCTCGCTCACACTGCGGCCGCGCGTGCCTTGCAGCAATGCGAATGGACGGCGGGGTCTCATTGCAGGCGCAGTTTGCAAAAGTGCGCATGCACGTGAGTTCGTGCGGCGTGTGTGCATGTATGTGGGCGTGTGCACGTGCATGCGTGCCTGTGTGCACGTGTGTGACTGCATGCATGTGTGTGTGTGTGTGTGTGTGTGTGTGTGTGTGTGTGTGTGTGCTCGCGTGCGTATACCTGCACAAAGAGAGGAGGGCGGGGGTTTGCAAGGGGGGTCCATGCACGTGCCCCACCTGTCAGCTCGGTCCAGCGCTGCTTGTCAGCGTCCGGCACAGCTGACGTGTCGGGGGAGCGCACTACCTCCACCCCGTGCAGGCACTGGGGATTCGACAGGCCCTTGTAGTGCTTGCGCTGCATGCGGTGCGAGCGCACAAAGCCTTTCTCTGCGCTGAAGGGGAACGGGTGATCGCCCAGCCTGCCGCCCACGATCGCCGCCCGCAGCCCAGGTGTCAGCCATCCAGGTGTTGGCGGACAAAGGAGTGGGTGGGGGAGATGGAGGGGGCAACAATGCAGGCACGTGCACACAAAGAAGCACACGTGTGCGCGCGCACGCGCGCGCACACACACACACACACACACACACACACACACACACACACACACACACACACACACACATGCACGCACAGGCGCGAGAGGATGCATGCACGAACGCGCGAGTAAATGCACGCCACGTGTCAGTGTGCCGGGCATGTTCTCGTGGTGGCAAGTGGACTGGTGCTGTGCATGCATGTACACGCCACATGTTCAAGGCCAAATGTTGAGTTTGGGGGGTTTTGGGGGGCGGA
>WELA01004683.1:262091-288735 GCA_009602735.1 Mesotaenium endlicherianum | reverse complement strand
ACTAACGTAGAATGTGTGCTTGTGAGAGTTGCACTCACAATGACTCTACAGGTATTTATACTTGCACAACATGAGGCACTGGAGTGCTTCGAGTCACCACCTAGGGCACTGGTTCACGTTCAACGAAAACGGTCGAAGGGACGTGTCCCATTCGGCCGAATGCTCGAAACGCGCCGTTTGGCGGTTTGGAGACTTTTCAATGGTTTTCAGAAAACCGGTTCGCGCCAAACGGGCGTTTTCGCGTTCTCGCGACTTTTTGAAAAGTCGCGACTGTTTGCGGAGTCGCGTTCAAATAACTACGTCATGAACCAGGAGTCACGAATAACTCCAATTGGTTTAGGTGTGAACGCTTCAAACGACAAGTCGCGGGTTCGAATCCGCGTCGATGAAAAGCGACTTTGCATATTTCGTTTCGTTTGTCTTTACGACGGTTTGTACGTATATTGATACGACGGTTTGTTTGTATTAACGACTGGTCGTAAATTCGAAATCTATGATTGTGCATTGTCGAAATAATGACAATCAAATCAACTTAATGAATCAATGATTTAGTAAATTATCATCTCATAATTAATCAAAGTAACTTTATGAATAATTATGTTGTACTTTTGCGAAGTAGTCGTGTTACGTTAAGACGCTTTTTGCAATAGTATCTCGGTCGTTTCGCCAATCGACCAGGAATTAATCGGCACACACGTGTGGCGAATAATTGAATATGATGCAATCATTTATCAAATAATATGATAAATAGTATAACGTACTTTAGGTAATTGGGAAAACGTCCCAAATACGCCTAAAATAGCTCGGATTGTTACATAACCTTGCTTATGTATGAGTTTACTGATTTGCATTATTGATGCTAGTCTACTCGCATTTGACTTACGAGTATTATTCACTGCTAGTGTGTTGTCCTTTGCCGTTTAACCAGTTAACGAAAAATACCATAAAAATTACTTGCTGATATAAAAGATTTTTATTAATTGTTAATGGCCTATTTGGTAAGTCGATTCATTTCAGTTTGTGCATGGCTATGGGCCTGCATGCTCTTCCCAGTCTAAAGCACTATTGGAAAAATCTTCAGAAGGGGCCTATTACTTTGCCTAGCTTTCTCTCATAGGCACTTTCCCAGTAAGTACCCTTTGATGAAGAAAGACTATTGCGTTGTGTGTGTCGCTGGTACTTTTGGCCATCGTGCGCTTAGGAAGAGAGCGACTAAGAGTGCTTGCTTTTGCTTTCATTGTGGTGTCACTCTTTGTGGAGCACCATGCTTTGAGATTTACCATACTAATAGAGCTATAGACCACTTGGATGTAGGTCCTACACGAGAGGTGAGGGCAAAGGAATAGCATATCGACGACTTTTTAGCATGACTTCAAATGGTGCAATTCTCTTATGAAGTAAGATGTATGATGCCATGTGTTTGTGTGCAAGAGTGTGTTAGATGTCTTATGCTTAGTTGACATTTTGAATTTTGTACTCTCTATAACATTGTGATTTGTGTAATTTATAGGTAAAAGTGAAATATTGATTGCTTTCATTCATTTCTTGATATTTTAAAATTAAAAAAATAAATAAATATCCTCATGCAATGAATAAGATGTGGTCAAAGTATGGATATATAAACTTCTACTTTGATTTCACAACAATTCATTTAGCCATTTCACACTTTTGGCTTCTAAATGCACCAAAAAAAAAAGGCGTCGCATATTAGGGAGCAACTTCGATGAAAATTGTATATCATAAGATACTTCGACTAGATGTCTGAAATTTGGTTCATCCTCTAAGAACATGTGTAGCCACCTCTGGCCAAAATCCAAATGCTTGGAGTTGTAAGAGCTAGCCCCAAGAGGTTCTTGAAAATTGACCAAAAATAGGCGATCAAGTTCACTTGTCTTTACATTCGATTAATTCTTTAATTAATTAAAAAAATTAAAATTCATATGACCAGAAAGGTGAGACTTATAACTTTCCAAATCTATGTCTCAAGATATCATTGGAGTACTATTAAGAGTTCAAGAAAATAGCAAACTTATGCTATATTTGCACCAAAAAGTGTGTATTAGCTTGGACTATCTAGTGTTAATGGGAGTCAAACAGCTGCTCAGCACAGCTAACCACCCTCAGACTGATGGGCAGACTGAAAGAACTAACCGAGTTTTGCAGGAAGTGCTGAGAGCATATACTAACCAAAAAACAAGATAATTGGGATGACCTGTTGCCTCAAATTCAGTTTGCGGTCAACAGTGCGGTGCACGCGTCAACGAGCAAGACTCCTTTTGAACTCAACCTGGGAAGAGTCCCTAAGTCTCCTTTAGATGTACTGGGGGAGTCATTAATTTGCCCTGAAGGGATTGACAACTCGGTCTCCCTCCAGTTAACTCAGGAGTTTGCTGACACCCTGTCAGAAGTCCAACAAAACCTGCACAAAGCCCAAGAAAACCAACAAAAATACGCTAATCAACACCGTCGGGAGCTGACATTTTCCAAGGGCGATTTAGTCAAACTGCATTCTCAGCACCTGAACCTCCCTAGCGTGGTCAAGAAAAAGCTTGGTCCTGTTTGGGTCGGTCCATATTCGGTGGTCCGTCGTGTCGGTCAGAATGCTTACAAACTGAACATGTCAGCTGAATACAAGGGGCACCCGGTCTTTAATGTCTCCTTCTTGGAACCATACATCAAAGATGATACACTGTTCACAGGTCGGTTACCTGTCCAACCGGGACCGGTCCCCGCTGTCCGGGATGGCGATCCTGAGGAATATGAGGTCGACGAGATTTTAGACGCTCGCTCGGTCCGTCGATCGTCTAAGTATGTCATGAAGTACCTCATCCGATGGAAGGGTTACGATGCCTCTGGGGACACTTGGGAGTTTACAGACCAGCTGACCAATGCCAAAGGGGCGTTGAAACGGTTCCACCTTTGGGCGGCTGGGGCACCGCCCTAACAGTCATTTCAGTTGACACGGGCAGGTGACAGGCGGTCCTGTCTCCATTTAAGTTGGAGGGGAAAATATATGACAGTTAGTCAGCGAGAGCGATAAAGGGACAGTTACGTGAATCCTAAGTTCAGCATAGTGACAGATGGGACAGCCTGGCCCACATAAAGCACCTTGAGCTAAAGGAAAAAGGGCCTCGCACAGCAATACTTCACTTAACTCAACTTAAAACATAATCATACGTTTATGTTAGCGCACCGCAACTACGTCAACTTTTAGCAATCACCCTGTAAGGTAAACAGGAGCGAATCCACCATATTAATACGAACATACACAGAGGAAGAAGGATCAGGAAGCGGAAAACCTCAGGAAAGCTGAGGAGGAGAGACAGAAGAAACAACAAGAAGAAGCAACAGCGGCAGAGGAGGAGAAAAGGAAAAAGATTGAAGCGGACAGACAGAAGAGCTTGGCCACTTACAGGTATACTGTGGTGGGTGGCCAAAACTTCGATAACCTGAAGGAAGCATTGCTGGCAGCCCAGGAGATCAACAGGCTGGAACAGACAACACTGCTACAGAAGGAAGGAGCTACGGCACTGGACAGGTACATCGAGACACACACCGGCGTGGTCCTTTACGAAGATTATGCTAAGATGGTGGGCTATACAGCAGACCAGGCCCGGTATCTCGCAGATGATTCAGAGGACAAGCCGGTCCCCATACCGGGAATAGTGGGAGATCAGAGACTCATCCGGATGGTGAGCATGCGGCCCGATAGCTTTAAGGATACGGTATTCTACCTCACACTCCTGCCAGCTTACAATGAAGTTGAGAGAAGGAGCTGGGAGTACTTGGCCAGGGAAGCAGGACAGCAGATGTTCTCTCCCCACTGGTTCCCGTGTAAACTGAGGAAGGCTGAGCACGGACCCCAGTACTACCAGCAGCCAACAGACTGGAGGTGGATGACCGTCACAAATAAGAAGCAGGAGTGTGACCAAGCCCAACCGGATGACTTCCACTATGGCCTAGACGGCTACCTCATCCTACCACCTCATATTGCCCCTTGGGACCCCAGGCTGAACGGCTGCCTGAGCAATATGAATGCCGAGACCAAGGAGCATAGGAGGAGGGGGAGAGACTACTTCTCTAAGGGAAAGCATGCCTTCGTCAAATGGGCGAAGAATGCAGGCCGGATAGATATCAGCAGGCTGAAGGCCAAGCAACCTCCAACGCGCCCTAAGAAAGGAAGGTCGGTGGACTACTCCATGTCTACTAGAGAGCAGGACGATTTAGTGGACGAGACTCCTACTCTCTCCGAGGAGGAGGATGAGGAAGATGAGGAAGAAGAACAAGGCAGAGGAGAAGCATCAGCAGCTAGTACTCAGGAGACCCAGGGGCAGGCAGGGGCACTTCCTAAAGAACCACGATTAGGTGTTTGGAACGTGATCCCCGTCATGGAGGCAACTGGACCCCACACTCGCTCCCCCAGCCCTCCTGCCCAAGCAGGGGAAGAAGCTGATCTGACTGTACTTGGCAGCAGACACAGGCAAAAATCCCCAGAGGACAGGGGTACCAGGAGAGGGACCCGCGGGGTGGCCAGAGGTATGCCGGCCTCTCCCTTCGCTCAGGGGCATGTACCTCTTGCCAATGTGTTTCAACATCCTACTGAAATGCCTGTCTATGTGGGGATCAACACCCAAGTGGGTGAAGAGCAGGCTACCATCCTTCGTTCTCCTCGAGGTCCGACTTTAGAGCAAACGGGGTTCTTTAGAAGGCCAGCTGACAGAACTAGAGGGCTGTCCAGATCTAGGTCCAGATCTCGGTCTCCTGATCCTGAAGCTCCAGGAACAACCCCCTAGGCAACAGGCTGAAGGAGCAGTCACTGGGAGAGGCGGGTCAGGTTCAATTTCCTGAATGAAAACTCTTGCAATTTAATGTTGTCGAGGCGACAACAAGTTAAGTTGGAGGGATTGTAATGAATCAGTATATTAGTGGATATAATATTCATTTAAATATAATACTTAATTAAGTTCAGCCTGCTGAACTTTAGTTAATAGTCAGTCTATTGAACTTTAGTCTGCTGGATTTTATATATTTATTATCAGTTTAATGACTTAGCCGGATGCAGCAGGCTGAAGTCAGCTTAAGTCAGCTTGTTGACACATTCTTTGACAGCCAGCTGACTTCCGTACTCAGTAGCAGCGAGCTGGCTTGATATGCATCTAAGCGTGGTATGCTAGATGTATGGCCAGATGACATCCCTATGATGGATGGCGATTCGGGATGATGGGAGATGGCGGTGGATTTGGTTAACCGAGGTCCTACCAACGTGGTTAACTCCCGGGTAGGGGGTGCCATCGCACTGACCGTTGAACAGTAAAACTCATTCCATGTACATATGCTAGGCATTGCTCTCGAGTTCGGCATTCAGAAACGAGGCCAACTCCCTTGTACAGCTTACTGAGAGAGATCTGAATCCAAGGCGAGAAGCCATTGATACGCACTGTGTTCTAACCTTGCTTATGTATGAATTTACTGATTTGCATTATTGATGCTAGTTTACTCGCATTTGACTTACGAGTATTATTCATTGCTAGTGTGTTGCCCTTTGCCGTTTAACCAGTTAACGAAAAATACCATAAAGAATACTTGTTGATATAAAGATCTATATTAATTGTTAATCGCCTATTTGGTAAGTCAATTCATTTCAGACGCGCTAGGCTAAACCGAAAATTCTAGGTAAATCGACCTAGTCGGCACTCCGCGTCAGCCGAACTTATGTGAAGGTTCGAGTTCATTCTATGCGGACGACAACACTTGGGAGCCATACGCCAACTTGACTCATTGTAAGAGTAAGTTGAGACGTTATCTGCAGAATGCGTCGAGGATGTCGCATCTTGAGGAGGGGGATGATGTAAGGTCATAGGTTTATAATGTGCATTTTTGAGTTTCATGAAAGTATGTTTTGATTGTACAGTGGTGTAGAGTGCATTTTTGTGGTCATTTTGATATAAGGTGCGTCGAATTTGGTCAAGTATTGAGAGAGTTATGGATTTCCGAAGTTTTTTTAGTTTTGAGGTCGGTTGACGACTGTCCTTCATTCGCGGTGAGCGCGACCGTCGGATTGACCAACAGCGTCGAGCGATCTGGCCCGTTAGAATGAACTCGAATCTTCACGTAAGTTCGGCTGACGCGGAGTGCCGACTAGGTCGATTTACCTAGAAGTTTCGATTTAGCCTAGCACGTCTAAGATATACTATTCTAGTAATGTCGATGCATGTATGTGGATGTCAATTTGGCCCGACACGTCAGATGAGACTGATCTGGCTTACTCACGAATATTTTGGAAGGGACAATTTGACGAACACTTAGGAAAATCCGTATCTTCCTCCTAGGGAGGAGCACTTAGGCAGAAAATTATAAATAGGCATAACTTCTTTGTTTCTTATCAGTTTTCACTTCTGTAGATTTCTACGGGTTTGTAATGACAAGGCCTTTCATCCTACATCATTTGTGAGCAGTTTCTTGCTACTCAAAATGTTGAGTATATATCCTAAGCTTTGTTAGTGATATGCCGCTGCACTCTCTAGTATGATTGCAACTAGTTCCCTTCCTCGTGAATCACTACGCTTCCACTAGGGCACTTGCCACTCAAAATGTCAAGAAATTTTCCTAAGCTTTCTTAGCAATATGCCTCTGCACTCTTGAGTATGATTGCAACTAGCTTTGTTCCTCCTGAGTCAGTACGCCTCCACCAGGGCACTCTACCCCTTTCATCTGGTATCGGAGCTGGGCTAGTTTGCATATTATATTATGGAGTCGCAGTCGGCAGCTGGAGGAGGCGAACATGTCGAGCATGTTAAGCGCGCGGGGCAGCAGGCAGCACCAACGATGACCAGAGAGCAACAAGAAATGCAGGCGATGCTGAGGCAAATGGCGAATGCAATTGGAGGAGAAGTCTACACCCAGTTTCAACAAAATATGCGCGCGGAGGTGGAGAGAATGGTGCGAGTTGTTATGGGAAACGCCGCTTTGACGAGTTCGGCACCTGCACCTGTTGTGCCACCGATTCATGTAAACCTAGTGGTGCAACCAGTTATTCCACCCGCATCAGGAGTGCGTGCGCCTAAGCCTGAAGTTTATACTGGAGAGCGTTGATCGCCGCGTGTTCATCAATGGATTTTTGGAGTGAAGAGATTTATGGAGTACTCTGCGCTCACGCCCAACAGGCAAGTCGCCTTTGTCATAAGTTTGCTGCAGAAGAGTGCTGGAGCTTGGTATGAATGAGAAGAGAAGCTGTCTGGAGTTCCTGCTACTGTTGATCAGCTCCTTGAAGGCTTGAAGAGGCAATTTTAACCTGTTGCACTCGAGGCTACCGCTCGAGATCTATTGGTGCGCCTTCGTCAACGAGCAAGCGTTCAAGAGTATGTATCGCGCTTCAACGAGCTGGTGCTTCAATGTCCATCTATGCACGAGTCGGAGATGATGGACAAGTTGAAGAGAGGACTCAAGCCAACTGTGGCCAAGGAAGTGGCGCTCAAGGACCCTACCAGTCTTGGAGAAATGATGGCATTGGCAACGAGGGTCGACGCTGTGGAGCATAGTCAGAGACAGTGGGGCAACCACAACTTTGGAGGATATCGACACTTTGGATCTCAAGCGCCAAGCACGAGTGTGCAAGGTCCAGTACCTATGGAATTGGGACTTGTTCAGTTACCAATACCAGCGCAGGCAGCAAAATTTCAAGAAAAGAGGACCCTTCTATAATTGTGGCAAGCGTGGACATCTGGCTCGAGACTGTCATGTGAATGCGAAGCAACCTCAACAGCAGGAAAAAGGAGGACGCCAATAAGTCGTTCTGGGGTGTCTACTGGCGTGAAGACGAGAACTCACAAGGAGGTTATCCCAAGGATCCTGCCGAGAAGCGAAAGACGAGATGTTGACAAGCCTATCATCGTGGAAGGAGTGGTCGACGGCTACAAGGCAAAGTGTATGGTCGACAGTGGCGCAAGTGCAAACTTTGTGCACAAGAAGCTGGTGAAAGAGTGGCAATCCCTGTGCAAAAGTATTATGAGCCTAAGGAGGCAATTTTGGCGAATGGGCAAAGACTCAAGTGTGGTGCACCTACGGAAGCTATTCACGTGGAAGTAGCGGGGCATTGGAGTACTGAAGTTATGGAGCAGGCAGAGTTAGGTCACCATGAGGTGATATTGGGCCGACCATGGCTAAGAAAAGCCAACCCTCAAGTGCACTGGAGCACAGGACAAGTGAAAGTCCAAGGGCGTGATGGTCGAATGGAGACAGCGAAACAGGTGGAGGTAGATACGACCACAAGTAACTGTCTTCTGTCGAGCCTGCAAGTTAAGAAGCTATGCAGGGCGAATCAGGTGAAGGAGATGTACCTTGTTTTGGTGGCCCTGGCCAGGTCATCAGATGGAGCAAGCGTGAATCCTAACAGCCTGGGCGAATGTACATCGCCGGAGGAGCAAGTAGTGGTGTCTGATCCCCTTGCTTAGAAGGAGCAGAGCCCAACTGCTTAAGAGAAGAAGCCTGCTGAGATGCCTGTCCAAATTAAGGCGCTGTTGGAGGAGTTCAAGTGCGTATTTCCTGAGGAGCTACCTGCAAGATTACCTCCACAAAGAGTTGTGGAGCACAAGATCGAGTTGGAACCAGGGAGCAAGCCACAAGTGAGACCCGCCTATCGTCAATCGTTGCAGAGTTGGACGAGTTGAAGAAGCAACTGACAGAGTTGTTGGAGAAGGGATTCATCCGACCAAGCGAGTCTCCATTTGCAGCGCCAGTCTTATGTGTGAAGAAGAAGGATGGGACTATGAGGATGTGTGTCGACTATCGGGCTCTCAACAAGGTCACCATCAAGAATAGGTACCCACTTCCACGAGTGGACGAGTTGATTGACAGGCTTGTCGGGGCGAAGTATTTCTCGAAGATCGATTTGAGGAGTGGCTATCACCAGGTACGGATTGCGGAAGAAGACATTCAGAAGACTGCTTCCAGAACTCGCTATGGTTTGTTCGAGTTCACAGTCATGCCTTTTGGATTGACCAATGCACCTGCTACATTCATGGGACTCATGAATAGTATCTCCAGTCCCTACTTGGACCAGATTGTGGTGGTATTTGTGGACGACATCCTGATCTATTCGAAGACCTTGGAAGAGCATGTGGAGCATCTGAGGAAGGTGTTGGAGGTCTTGAGGGATGAAAAGCTTTATGGGAAGATGAGCAAGTGCGATTTTTGTCTCAAGAAAGTCGAGTTTCTTGGGCACATAGTGGGAGCTGAAGGAGTCAAGGTGGAGCAAAGAAGGTGGCCGGTACCTGCTGATATTCATCAACTCAGGAGTTTCCTCGGCATGGCAAATTATTATTGATGTTTCATTGAAGGATTTGCCAAGGTGTATGCACCGCTGACGGACATGTTGAAGAAGCAGGAGAAGTGGCTATGGGGTGACAAGGAGCAGCAAGCCTTTGAGAAGATTAAGGAGTTATTGACACAGGCACCTGTGTTGGCAATTGCCAGTCCAGAACTTCCTTTCACCATCATCACAGACGCATCAAACTTTGCAGTGGGGGCTATTCTTCTCCAGGACCAGGGCTAGGGATTGCAGCCTGTGGCATACGAGGGCAAGAAGTTGACANAGGAAGTTGAGTCCTGCAGAGCAGAATTATGCAGCACACGAGCGAGAGATGTTGGCTATTATCCAGGTTTTGAGGATTTGGCGATGTTATGTGGACGGCCGGAAGGTGTTCATCAAGACCGACCACAAGAGCTTGGAGAAGTTTATGACGCAGCCAACGTTGACACCAAGACAAGCAAGGTGGATGGAGTTTCTGCAACAGTTCGACCACAACATTGAGTACTTACCTGGGAAGATCAACCCTGCAGACGCTTTATCCAGGAGGTGTGACCTTGCAGCTGTCTCAGTCATCAAAAAGGGTATGGGTTTCAAGGAGAAGCTTAAGAGAGGTTATGAGGAATTTGCAGATGGTGGAACAGCTGAGTCTGATGCGAGTATGCAGAAGAAGGACGGCATATGGTATTATGGTGATTCCAAGAGAGTGGTGGTACCTGACATCAAGGAGCTACGAGACTTACTACTTGCGAAGCATCATGATTGCTTATATGCTGGACACTTTGGAAGCGAGAAGACGGCAAGCGTGCTGAGGCGAGAGTACTATTGGAGAAATATGGACAAGGATATCGAGGAATGGATCAGGAGTTGCAATGCGTGCCAGCGTAACAAGACACCAAATCAAAAGAAGGGAGGTACCTTGCAACCCCTGCCTATTCCAGAGTATCCTTGGGAGCAAATTGCTATGGACTTCATCACATCTTTACCAGTGAGTGGTCAAGGGCACGATGCGGTTTGGGTTGTGTCTGATCGGCTCAGCAAGATGGCTCACTTTATTCCCATGAAGGAGACTTCTACGGCAGCAGACGTGGCACGGCTATTCTTTGATCATATTTTCAGGCTACATGGGTTGCCGAAGGTGATTGTTTCAGACCGAGATCCAAGGTTTACTAGCAACTTTTGGCGGTCATTGTTTACTTTGATGGGGACCAAGCTGAGTATGAGCACTTCCTATCATCCTCAGACAGACAGGCAGAGTGAAAGGCTCAACAGCTCTGCAAGAGGTGCTCAGGAGTTTCACTATGGAGGACCCTTCAGAGTGGGACAAGAAGCTGCCAGGATTGGAGTTTGCCTACAACAACAGCATGCAGGGATCGACCAAGCAGTCACCATTCGCTATGGTTTATGGGAGAGAAGTATATCATCCAGGGAACATCTTGTTGGAGAAGGCCAAGGAGACTCAGGTTCCTACTACACAAGCTTTTATGGAGCAGATGGCCAAGACTTGGGATATGGCGAAGACGTGTATTCGGAAGGCACAGGAAGAGCAGGTCAAGCATGCTAACAAGCACAGGAGGGAAGTGACATTCCATGTGGGCGACAAAGTACTCTTGTCAACAGAGAACCTACCTTTCACAGGCAAGAGGAAACTGCGAGCACGGTTTACAGGTCCCTTTGTGGTGCTCAAGCAGGTTAATCCAGTGACCTACAAGTTGGAACTTCCTTCAGGCTGGCGTATCCATGATGTGTTCCATCTCAGTTTTCTGCGGCCATACGTTGACCCGAATGAAGGACATCCAGGACGACTACCTACACCGCCACCACCGGTCGAGATCGATGATGTATTGGAGTATGAAGTGGAGGCGATTGTCGCCGATCGACGAGTCAAGCGAGGTCAACGACTTGTTCAAGAGTATCTGGTCAAGTAGAAAGGCTACCATGCGGACGCCAACACTTGGGAGCCAGAGGCCAACTTGACTCATTGTAATAGTAAGTTGAGACGTTATGTGCAGAATGCGTCGAGGACGTCGCATCTTGAGGTGGGGGATGATGTAAGGTCATAGGTTTATAAAGTGCATTTTTGAGTTTCATGAAAGTATGTTTTGATTGTATAGTAGTGTAGAATGAATTTTTGTTGTCATTTTGATATAAAGTTCATGTAATTTGGTCAAGTATTGAGAGAGTTATGGATTTCCGAAGTTTAATTAGTTTTGAGGTCGGTTGACGACTGTCCTTGATTCGCGGTGAGCGCGACCGTCGGATTGACCGACAGCGTCGAGCGATCTGGCCCGTTAGAATGAACTCGAACCTTCACGTAAGTTCGGCTGACGCGGAGTGCCGACTAGGTCGATTTACCTAGAAGTTTCGGTTTAGCCTAGCGCGTCTAAGATAGACTATTCCAGTAATGTCGATGCATGTATGTGGATGTCAATTCGGCCCGACATGTTAGATTAGACTGATCTGGCTTACTCACGAATATTCTGGAAGAGACGATTTGACGAACACTTAGGAAAATCCGTTGCTAAGCGGCCCTCCCGCCGAGGGACGAGCGGCCGTCGTAGAAAATTATAAATAGGCATAACTTCTTTGTTTCTTACCAGTTTTCACTTTTGTAAATTTCTACGGATTTGTAATGACAAGGCCTTTCATCCTACATCATTTGTGAGCAATTTCTTGCAACTCAAAATGTTGAGTTATTTCCCAAGCTTTCTTAGTGATATGCCGCTGCACTCTTTAGTAGGATTGCAAGTAGTTCTTTTCCTCGTGAGTCACCACGCTTCCACTAGGGCACTCTGCCCCTTTCAGGCACGTACAAGAGTGATTCTGGAATGTTTTTCTATGTTCTAGCTCTTGTTTATATACTTGTTACATAAGTAATTTTTTAGGAAGGTGTATGTTGATGTGTTGGCACCCAACACATCCCAAAATTTGCCACCTCTTTCTAGAATAATGTACACCTGTCCTTTTGACTTAAAAATGGCACATTTGACTTTTGCCACATGGAGATCTTCTAGGTCCTTCCTCTAACTTCGAAAATGCCTTAGAAAGTTCAAAGAACATGAACTAAGTCACTAAAATATCTATTCACACTTGACTCCACACAATACTACTCCAAATATATTCAAAAGGATTAAAATATATACCAAGTAATATATCATAACTCAAATCACTACACAATTCTTGATGGTAGTCCAAGAAGTTGGAAGATATTATCAACAATAAGTCTTGCAAGCTGTGGTGCTGTAACCTTAGTCGTCGTGGGAATAAAATGAGCCAGCTTGGTAAGTCTGTCCACCACCGTCAGTATTATGGCCTCGAGGTGTCACGGGCAGCTCCACGATGAGGTCCATTGAGATGTTCGTCCATTGCCTTTCCGGAATTGGTAGTGGTTGGAGGAGTCCTCCCGCCTTTTGTGATGATGGCTTGACTCTTTGGCATGTGTCATAGCTCTTGCAGTACTTCTTGACTTGCTTAGACATGCCTGGCCAGCAATAAGTCCTGGCTAGAACGCCCTTGGTCTTGAGTATCCCAAAGTGTCCTCCAAGAGGGTTGTCGTGTGCTTCTCGTAGAAGCAAGAGCCGGAGGTCTAAGTCATCAAGAACACATCTCTGGCCCATGTCTTGCCTCACCCAATAATTGCCTTTGTGTATGGGTCCAAGGCCGCTTCTCCGTTCTTCTAGTAAGGGTCTCTTTTATAGGCGGCTGAAAATTGAGCTTCCAGATCTGTCTTCAGGAGTGTCACTGCGTATAATTGCAGTCTTGAGAGGGGGTCAGCCGGGTTTGTCTTGCCGGGCTGGTACTATATTGTGATATTGTCTGTTGCAAGTATCCACTCCATCTTGCTTGGCTCAGTGAGAGATACGGCTGCGTCTGGAGATGCTTCAACGCCTCGTGGTCCGTAGTGACCAGCACCTTGCGTCCTTCAACGTAGCAGCGCCAAACCTTCAAGGCATGTATAATCGCCAACGCCTCTCGCTCCGTAGTTGTATAGTTTTGCTCGGCTGGATTTAACTTCCTTGACTCGTAGGCAATAGGCTGCAGTCCCTTGCCTTATCTTGAAGCAGGATTGCTCCTATGGCGTAGGAAGACGCATCGGTGATGACCTGGAAAGGCCAATCTGGATTGGGACTTGGGAATGTGAGCACCGGGGATGTCGTCAATCTTTGCTTCAACAGTTGGAATGCTTCCTCCTCTTTCTTGGTCCATGTATATGGCTAGTCCTTCTTGAGTAGATCAGTCAGGAGGGCTGCTATGTGCGAGAAGCTCTGGATGAATCTCTTGTACCAATTGGCAAATTCCAAGAATGAATGGAGTTCTTTCTTGGTCGTGGGCCCTTCCTTCACCACCGTGGTCTTCTTGGGGTCCATCTTGATGCCATCAGTAGTCACGTGGAGACTTAGGAACTCCACTTCTTGTTTGGCAAACTCGCACTTTGACTCCTTCGCAAATAGCTTGTTTTGCTTCAATACTTCAAGGACTTCTTTCAAGTGCCTTGCATGCCCTTCAAGGATGTCGTCGATGAATACCACCACAAATCTGTTCAACATGGGCTGAAATATGGTGTTCATCATAATCATGAAAGTTGCTGGCGTGCTGGTGAGTCGAAATGGCAGGACCATGAACTCAAAATGTCCATATCTTGTCCTGAACGCCGTTTTCTCTATGTCAGGTTCAGCAATGCGAATCTGGTGGTAGCCGCTTCTCAAGTCCACCTTTTTGAAGTACTTGGCTCCAACCAGCCGANCGTGAAGTACTTGGCTCCAACCAGCCGATCCATGAGCTCATCCATGCGCGGCAGCCGGTATCGATTCTTGATGGTGATCTTGTTGAGGGCGCGATAGTCCACACACATCCTCAAGGTACCATCTTTCTTCTTGACAAATAGCACCGGGGCTCCAAATGGCGACTTGCTAGGTCGAATGAAGCCATGCTCCAGTAACTCCTTGATTTGCTTCTTGACTTTGTCTAGCTTCGTGTATGACATCTTGAATGTAGGCCGAGAGATGGGCTTGCTTCCGGGCTCCAACTCTATCTTGTGGTCTATGAATCTCTTGGGGGGTAGGCCCTTGGGCAATTCCGGGAAGAATACTTTTTTTGTAATCCTCCAAGACTTTCTGTATCTCCTTGGGAACGGGGCTGCCTTCTTGACTCTCGATGTCTTTCTTGATGTCTTTTGGCGTGATCAAGGCCAAAAGAAGCTCGTGTCCCTTCCTCACAAGTCTCTTGAGTTGGAGGGCGGACAATAGAATCTCGTGTGCCGGCTTCTTTACATCTTGGGTCTGAATATTTTGGATTGCGCGCAAAATACAAATTTTTGAAGTGATGTCATTCTTGATCTTGATGGTACCGTCTCTCCAATCAACTTGGAATTTGTGCTTGGTCAACCAAGGCGTCCCTAGGATGACGTCGTACTTGCCCAATTGCATGGGGGAAAACACTACTTTGTCATTGAAGGACTAGTGTAGTGATTTGAGTTATAATGTATTAGTTTGCATATATTTTAATGCTTTTGAATATATTTGGAGTAGTATTGTGTGGATTCAAGTGTAAATAGATACTCTAGTGACTTGGTTCATGTCCTTTGAACCTTCTAAGGCATTTTCGAAGTTAGAGGAAGGACTTAGAAGAACTCCATGTGGCAAAAGTCAAATGTGACATGTTTAGGTCAAAAGGACATGTGTATATTATTCTAGAAAGAAGTGGCAAGTTTTGGGATGTGTTGGTTGCCAACACATCAACATGCACCTTCCTAGAAATTACTTATGTAGCAAGTATATAGACAAGAGCTAGAACATAGAAAGGCATTGGAGAATCACTCTTGTGCGTGCCAAATTCCAAAAATATATCAACTTTCAAGAAGCCATCTCTTTTTCAAGAAGCTACCATTTGTGTCCAAAAGTCCTTGTCTCGAATAGATAAAGTATGTGTTCTATTTTAGTAAGTACTTTATCTATCTGTTTCACTACACAATCCAATTATGCATTCTTCCTTCATTGTAATATCTTGTTGTTCATGTATGGCAATACCATGTACTTAATTTGTATTATCATTTAACATCTTCTTGTCCGTAATTATTACTTGAGAGATTGTTGCAAATTTTACGATTTGCAGTCAAAAAATGTATCAAATGATTTAAGTTACAGTAAAAGGGTATCAATAGTGATTATGTGAGAAAATATTAATGACCTTTATATAATTGAGACACCCGTGAGTTAAAAGACGAGGCAAATTACCAAACTAGCACTCCAAGTTTCCTCTATTGTACAATCTAGCATCCAAGTATCGTTGTTACAAAACTAGCACTCGCACATGTAAGGCGAATCCATGTAGGCCTTACACGATCAAATGACGTGCGACATCAATTGGCAGGCGACCCTACATGACACACCACTTCTCTCTTAAGTTTTCCAAAATCTTCCACCACCACTTTTCTAGCTGATCCACTTCCACGAATCAAACTGCCCAAGGACGCCAAAAAAATTGGTCCATATGTATTTTCTATACCTATTTTTTTATTTTTTATTTTTGTAAACTGTGTATTTCTTTGAGAGACTATATTCATCACTTTCCTTGCTATTTCATGTACGAATGCAGTCACAACAAACTAATTGTAGCAGCTGTGCTAAGTGATAAGTTACTAATGGCAGATTGCCATTGAGGTTGCCTGTGGCTATCCTTTCTTTTTTTTAAGCACTAATGGAGGGCTTGCCTAACCAGCCGCCGTTAAGACCCAGCTATGGAGTTTGAATTGTTATCTTCGTGTTGGAGGCGCGGCAAAGCCGTTCAAGCCCTTCAAGAGATTTTGAGCGCAATAACGAAGGACGAAAGTGAGTAGCGACAAGTGTGTCCACCCAAAATTAGGCGTCCTTGGGCAGTTTGGTTAGTGAAGGTGGTTCAGTTAGAAAAGTGGTGGTGGAAGATTCTGGAAACGAAAGAGAGTATCGTGTGTCAGGTAGGGTCGCGTGCCAATTCGAGTGTGGCACGTCATTTGATCGTGTAACACTTAAGTGGACTCGCCTTACATGTGCAAGTGCTAGTTTTGTAATAACGAAAATTGGGAGTGCTAGATTGTACAATAAATAAAACTTGGAATGCTAATTTGGTAGTTTGCCCAGACTTAAGCCCATGTTATCAAACAAGTCTGTAAGACCTTTGCCGACCTTTGCAATCCGTACAATTGTACCTACTTTATTTTTCCGTGTAGTGGTATATTTTGGATGTTTTTGCCTGGCAAGAGGATGCCTCTTAAAATCCTTCATTTTGAGTAGGGTGTTGGTTGAAATCCATTTATTGTCAGGGTGTTGCCAAAATCCGAGGACTTTTGTCTAATTCTGGGGCCTGGTCTGTAGTTGTCTGTAGTAGTTCGGTTGGTTCTTTTGGGTTCTGTAGGAAGACTGGGATATTCCGATCTGTCACTCAGTAAGACTTGGCGTGGACCATTGACTTTGAAAACGTCTCGTGACGACCTTGAGATATGAGAAAACAGAGCGACAAGCTTGACACTTGGCTGAGAGTACGCTGGTCGCAACATGGACCGTCCAAGTTCACCCAACTGGAGCCTACAGCATCTCTATATTCGTTTCAAATCATGGCAGATTCCTTTTTTCTTCGCCGGTTAGCAATTAAAACATTGACTTCCTATCCCAGCCGAACTTCATTGCACTTCAATGCCCCGCAGTGGATTGAGCAGGCAGGAGCGATCAAGGGTGGTGAAGGCCTAATTGTTGCTATTTTTCATCATGCTAGTTTCACTCTGGTTTATCCAGCTCAATGCTGCCCGTAAATGTGTCGAGTTAATCTTGTGTATTTCCTATAATATACTTGAAATTGCTTGACATGCATCCGGGATGGATAATGGGCAAAGCACGCTAATCGTGGAATATGTCGGAGCTTGGGCCAGCTCGGGCAGCTCGGGGCCACTCGGGGCTGCTCGGGGCAGCTCTTGGGCCACGGGCTCTATGTATAGCTAGCTGCTCAGCCCAGCCTCAAGCTGTTTGAGGTTTCCGAGACGGTGACACGTCAGCATGTTCTCTGCATTTCTATACAACGCCCCGGACCATGCCGGACCACCCCCCGACTTGCCCCGACTACACTATGCATTCTAAAAAGTTTGTTTCTATCCATTTATTTGCCAACGTTTCCTCTTGCTCCTATGAGTCACGACTCTGCCATCACTAATTACTCGCCAGCATCATATGAGCAACTTGGTACCAGGAGCGGGATTCCGTCTATGCTTCTCTAAGATATGTTCGTGTGAAGGTGCAAGTGATGTACATATATGTTTGTAGCCAAATATGCAAGTGACGTACTTGCAAGATTGTTAAATCTACGTCATTCAAGTAGCAAATTGGTCGAAGTACTTCTTGATGTACATTTACTCAATCGAGGCATCCGCTGCGTCATGTAGTGGCCGTCTTTTATGGTTTGAATGGTGGCAGGATTTGTAGGAAGTATCTGCGTGCAGATGAATTGCAGAAATAGTGGCGCTCAGAATTCGGGGTGACGACTAAGCGAGTGTTCTCGGTCACTCACACAAGAAAGTGGTCACGTAGTAAGCAAAATCTTGAAGGCATTTCTGAAAATGTCTCCTCACATGGATCTGTGTTCTTGAAAGCATTGTAAGCTTACGAGAGGCATCTATGCAGACATTTTTGAATTTGGGTCCACAATATGTATCCTGTCACCAGATTGATCTCGCAAGGCTTGTACAACGTTTCTGGTCCATTTCATCCGTTTGGGGGTGCTGTGGACATCATTGTTGTGGAGCAAGAGGACGGAACTTACAAGACGTCGCCATGGTATGTTCGATTTGGGAAGTTTCAGGGTGTTCTAAAGAGACGAGAGAAGTTGGTCAAGATTGCTGTCAACGATGTAGAAGCAGATTTTCACATGTACCTAGACACAAAAGGCGAGGCTTACTTCTTGAACGAGGGAGAAGCGGGAGATGATGCAACGGCCCTGATGCTTTCCCCACCAGATGGGACCTCCTCAGGAGATGAAGTAGGCGCATCCATTGAACCTTTGCTTCTAGAATACATCAACAGCAAGGACCCGGCAGCTGCTGCTGAATCATTCAAGAAAGCGGCGGGATCCCTCAGGACTTCAAATACTTTGAGGACTAGCAGCAGCACAGTTCAAAAGAATGGGGGTCAGAGTGGGAAGCATGCCGCTGACCTGCAGCTTAAGGCTATGTCTCTTCCTCTGGAAAGCCAGTTTCAGCCTGCAGAAGATATCGCATCACCCGACCACGTCAATCATGCCCTTTTGCGATCTGCGAGCGAAGGGGTGCAGCCCCTCTTGAAGCCAAAGCCCCCGCTCGACTTGGGTGTGCCAGCAGCACCAGGCCCTTTCATTTCGCCCAGCAGCTCAAAAGGGAATGCTGACAAGTACCCACAGCCACAAACAGGGGCACCGCTGGGGCCTAGAGGGGCGTCCTTAGGGTCGGCCAACGCGAAAGGCAAGCACTCTCTGGGACCCTCTGCATCCTTGGGTGCGCCAGCTGGCAGCCCTTCTCTCCTGGAGGGGCCACCTGCCAGGCTTCTCAAGGCCTCCAGTGCTCCTCTGCTGGCCGACACAGTCAAAGAGCTCAATGGCATGCCGCCAGCAGCAGCAGGTGGCAGCGGAAGCTCCTCCGCCTCTGCAGCTGCCTCAGGAAGTGCCCTGGCCACGGTGGGGTCTGCAACTGCCAGCGACCTCGCCGTATTGAACCAGCTGGCATCTGCACACGATGCCAGCAGCCTGGCCGAAGCCATCAGCGCCACCGCTGCCCAGCTGGGCACTGCCACTGCACACGCCATACTCGTCGCTGCCAACCACGCCAGTCCAGGCGGTGCTACTCCTCCCCGGGATTTTGCCCGGGGGCAAGGCTCGGGGGGCAGGCCATTTGAGAACGTGGAGGCACTGCTCGACGGGCAGCCCTCTGCGGCCGACGAGAGCGCTTCGAGTGCTGACAGGGACGCCAGTGACTCGGCAGGGGGAGAGGGAAAGCCAGTGGGAAGGGTGGGGGAGAGCGGCAGCCGGAGCAGGATCCTTCAGGGAAAGGGACTGCCGCCCAGCCCTCGCTCTCCCCTCAGTCACGTCGTATCCGCCTCGAATCAAAGAACGGCTCCAGGGGAAGCTTCTGCTGCTGTTCCAGGCCCATCAGGGCACTTGGAGCATTCAGGGAGCCCTGCGTCAGGGCGTGCTTCTAAGGCTAGGCTGTCTCTCAGGTTTGGGGATGCTGCCATGTCGCCCAGTAGGAGCAGCTCGACAGGTCTGCCCCCCGACGAGGACGTGGAGAACGACAGGCAGTCGGGCGGCGGCGGCTCGTCCAGCGGGCAGGGGGAGTCTCGAGGAGAGGGAGAGTCGAGGGACTCGAATCCCCTCGAGCCGCCCTCCAAGCTGGACATAGCAGTCGAGAGGGAAAGGGCGTGGCGGGACGTGGTGGAGAAAGCGGCGAGGGCTCTGGAAGTGGCGCCGTCGACCTCGAAGCTGCACTTCGATGCGCTGAGTAAGCAGGAGCAGGAGAGGAAGGCGAGCACTGCCAGGAGGCGCTGGAGCTGGTTCGGGTGGCAGTCGAGCAGACCGGCCAAAGGGCAGGAAGGAGGGGGCCCGGGCGAGGGGGGAGAAGGGGGAGACGGCCAGGCCGGGAATGAGGGGGGCGAAAGTGCGCGTGACGAGGGGATTGCGGAAGGGCATGAGGGGGAAGACAGCCCGATCAGCGGGAGGATCAATGGGGTGCTGCTCGATCAGTCCGGCGAGGGAGGCGGTGCGGGGCGGGAGCAGCAGCAGCCGCAGCAGCAGCAGCAGCAGCAGAAGCAGAAGGGTTCAGGTGCAGGGAGGAGGAGAGAGACCTCGACGCCGGAAGAGAGGGCAGAGTACGTCGCCGCGCTGCTCGACAGCAGGTGGATGGAGAAGAAGAAGAAGAAGAAAAAGATCGACGTGCTGGCTGAAGCGGCCGTCAAGATTGCTGCCGCTCTCCAGGAGCAGCAGAGGCAAGGTACCCACGCTCTGCCGCCGATCTGACCCCTGGCACCCCTTCACCGTGCCAGCAGCCGCATGCCTCGCGAGTCAGTGTTTTCCCGTCTGATCGTCATTCCAAGTACGCCCTCGTGCTCATCCGCAACCCGTGACAGTCTCCACACGTGCCTTTCTTCTGTGCCCGTCACTTCTGGTGCTCATCCGACTGCGATGTAATTCTCCTCACTCGCTTCAATGCCCGCCTAACCCTCACTCTATGGCGACAAATCAATCTTTGAAAGAAAATTTCACTTGCTCTGCATGCCCGTGGACGTCTCTGGCAGATGCTTCCACTTCCGCTGTTTCCGCTGTGCCAGCAGTTCCAGCAGTTCCAGCAGGTCCGGCAGTTTCGGCTGATACAGCCGATGCACCGGCGGAGCCGGAGGAGCAGGCTGCAGCGAGCCCCTGGGCCCCCCCCGGCAGGCTGCAGAAGCTGGTGGGCAGCCAGGAGAAGCTCAAGAGCGTCGCGGAGGAGAACGTCGCCCTGGAGCCAGCTGGCAGTAAGAGTGGGAGCGGGAGTGGGAGTGGTGGTGGGCCCCCTGACGGGCTCCCTGGGGGGCTCCCCGGGGGAGGGGGGCAGGAGGAGCCTGCTCCTGCAGATGCTCCCGTGGGAGAAGAGGCAGCAGCAGCAGCACCCCCGGAAACAGCAGGAGCAGCAGGAGCAGCGCCCGATGTGGCGGGGTGCGGCGGCGCCAGCTCCTCCTCGGCTGATCTGCAGCAAGACCAGCGAGACGGGCGAGAGGAGGCGCAGCAGCCTGGGGCTCCGTCTGGGGACACGAGAGGTCCGGAGGGCCTGCAGGGAGCCGAGTCACCAGCAGTAGCGTCAGCAGCACCTGTCAGCGCGGGGGGCGGCGGCGGCGACGGCGATGGCAGCGGCGGTGGAGGTGGCGGCAATGTGGGTAGGAGGAGTGAAGCCGGGGCCGTGCAGGGCGTGGACGTGAGCGCGCTGTCCCCTCACGATGCGCTCGTCATCGACGTTGCGAGCGCGCTGTCGCGCGAGAGCGCGAGGAGCGTCGGGGCTGCAGCCGACCAGGCGGCTGCTGCGGCTGCTGCGGCTGCGGGCGAGTCTGACGGGCCGGGGGCTCGGGGCGAGAGCAGCGGGAGAAGGCGGGATGAAGTAGAGCCCCTTGCTCCTCAAGTGCTCGAAGCCCTCGAAGCGGTCGAGGCCGGCTTTGCGGCGCGAGGCCTCGTGGAGTCTCTGGAGCGTGCTTTGGAGCCAGCTGGTCAACCGGGTCAACCGGGTCAACCTGCGACGGAGTCGGCAGGTTCGCACGGTCAAGGGGTTCCACTTGTTGTGGAGTCTTCGAGGCCGAATGGTCAAGAGAGTCAAGTCACCAGGGAAGCTAGGACGACATCTCCGGAGGCAGCTAGTGGTGAAGAAGGTCAACACGGGATGGGATACTTGGGTTTAAGCGGTCAACGGGGTCAACAGGATACGGAGTCCGTAGAGGCGGCTGGTCGAGAGGGTCAAGCTGCTGTAGAGTCCACAGAGACAGCAGAGACGGCTGGTGTATTGGGTCAACCTGGTGTGAAGTCCTCAGAGCCGACTGGTCAAGAGGGTCAACCCGTTGCGGAGTCCAGAGAGTCAACCGGTCTCGAGGGTCAGCCTCTTATGGATCCTCCGGTGGCACCTGGTCAAAAGGGTCAAACCACTGCGGAGTTCAAAGAATCAGCCGGTGAAGAAGATGTACTTGTAGGGCAGCCCTCAGGTCAGGATGGTCAACTCATCATAGAGTCCTCCGCGGCAACTGGTCAAGAGGGTCAAAAAGGTACGGAGTCCACAGAGCCAGCTTACGGAGAGGGTCAACCTGTGACGGAGACCTTGGAGCCACCTGGTCAACAGGGTCAACTTGTCGTGGAGTCCGCAGAACCAACCGCTGAAGACGTTCAACCGGAAGGGAGCGGCAAGGGCATCCAGGAGAGGAGTGCGGACGGTGGCGACGGGGCAAGGGTTGAGGGATTGGAAGTGGGCAGGGTGGACGTGGAGGTGGAGGTGGAGGTGCGGGGTGGTGAAGGGGAAGCTTCCGATGGGGGGGGGCATCCCCACGACGAGCTAGACCGGGGGGACTTCCACTCTGCGGAGTCCACTGACGCGGAGGAGAATGGTGAGGATGATCTGCTCGTCTGTTATGCGTGTGCATGTGCGTGCGTCGTGCAGGTCGTGTCACCCCCGCGCTCATAGTGGTGCGGAGACCTCCTTCCTTGCTGCATGCAGCCCGGTTGCTTGCGGCGTGGGCCTGGTAGCATGCGCATGCTGGTGGGCGTTTGACTGAGAGAGAGCTGCGCCCCTTGCATGCATGCCACGTGTCCAGCGGAGCTTGCCTCTTGCCTGCCACCTTCTTCCTGCGTGGACTGGTTGAGGGGGAGTGGGGGGGGTGGCCCCTGGAAGGAGTGCTTGGCTCTGCATGCAAAGGAGGAGGAGAAGGAAGAGGAGGAAAATGCGTCCTTTTGCTCGTTGGAGACGACTGTCCACGAGTGAAGTGGTACCACTTTTAGGAGGTCTTATAAACCTCTCCTGCCCGATGCGAGCAGGCAATATTTCTGGACAGATGGCAAGTTCTGTATGCGAAGGGAAGGCATCGTGGTCTCTTCCGCACGCAAGCGTTCCGCATCTCTCTGGAGTTGAAGAGGCGGGAGCCGTTCTTAGCTTTTCTTGGCGGTGGCTTCTCGGATCATGTATCTGCTCCCCTCCGTTTCAATGTCACCTACAGCCTACTGAAGTCACACCTTTCTACTCTCTCGCTCTCTCCCCTCCCTCCTCCCCCCTTATGTGTCCGCATGCGTGGTGCAACGGCCGCAAAAGCATCGTGCCTGTCCCCGTTTGTCTTTAGAGTGGCGACTACGAGCGCGTCCGGGAGGATGCACGCGCAGGAGGTGGACGTGGAGCAGCTCCTGGAGGAGGGAGAGAGCACGCCATCAGAGCAGCAGAGATCACAACCACCACCAGCAGCAGCAGAGGCAGCAGCAGCAGAGGGGCAGGAGAGCGATGCCAACGACGCCTCGAGAGACAGGGAGAGGGACGGGGACGGAGACAGGGACAGGGACAGCGGCAAGGCCACCCCCTCGTACTCCAGCGGGGGCGAGGAGGGTGGGGAGGGATCGAGCCTGGCCTCTACCGGCACACCCACGGCCACCCCCCACCCCACCCCCGCCGCAGACACCGGCCTGGAGCTCTCGCTGTGCCGCCACCTGTTGTTTAAGGGCATGGGCGTGGAGGCGGCCGCGGCGGCGTTCGAGAAGGGCCGGGTGCGGATGGAGCAGTTCGCGCGCAGCGCTGGCGCCGTCACGTCGAACGACCGCCTGGTGGTGCGGGTGGGCGGGCGGTACTACCCCTGGGCGGCGGCCGCCCCCAAGGTGCTGGGGATGCTCGCCTTTGGCTGCGTCGCGCCGCCCTTCACTGGGGAGCTCGACGGCGCCATCGTCGTCGACAAGACCCCCAAGAAGTCGAAGCCCAAGGGGGGGGGCAAGAGGCAGGCGGGCGAGGGCGCTGAGGAGCTCCCGGGGAGAGGGGGGGGGGAGGGGGGGGAGGACGAGAGCCCGTCCCGGCAGGGGGCGCACGCCCCCCCGGGGGGGACTGGGAATGGTGAGGAGCGTGCGCTCGTGCCTAGGAGCAGCTGGAGCCTCTGGCCCTTTGGCAGCGGCAGCAGCAGGACAGGGAGCCCGACGCGGGGCCAGGGGGGGGGCGGGGGTCAAAGCTCCCCCATGATGCAGGGGCGGGGGGGCCCTGGCGGCGGCGGGGGCGGCGACCTGCCGCCCAACATGATGCTGGCGGCCGCCCGGGTGGCGCTAGACGGGCCGCTCATGTACGGTGGGCGCACGGGGTTCTACGCCCGCCCGGGCAAGTCGCGCGTGCGCACGCTCTCGCCGACGCCGGAGCAGCTGCGCTCGCTGGCGCTGCGGCCAGGCAAGAACAAGATCAGCTTCTCCTTCACCACGCGCGTCCTCGGCAAGCAGCAGGCACGCACGCGCGCGCGCACACAGCTCTCCCCCTGTCCTCGCCTTAATCCTAGCCCCATGCCCTTGCCCTTGCCCTGCCCTGCCCTGCCCTGCCCTGCCCTGCAAAGCCCAGCGCCGGCCCAGGCCCTAACCCTAGCTTTCATTCTGCCCCCACTCTGGTCAACTTTTGAGCCCCAGCCTTGCCTTCATTTTTGCCCGAATCTGAGCCCTAGCTCAAGCCCTGGGCGTAAGTCTGAGTTCAACGACTTATATGTGCAGCCCTCACTCTAGGTCCAGTGCGCGTCCTGGTTGTCGTGCGTCGGAATGCGTGTGCGCTCTCTCGCCGGCAGTTTGTTTCGGGACACTGACCTGCTATCGGAGAGGGCAGATCTACGAAGGAGGAGGTTTTTCTCTCAGATTCGAGAAATGCTTCCCTGCGCTTGAGATGTGCTTGTGGTACTTGTTCCATCCAAAAAGAAGAACGAAATAGAAAACCGTTGCTTAAAGATTGATTGAGGCCGAGGGGCGAGAAGGGAGCTGGACCCTCCCTCTGTGGACAGTGAAACACGCGTGTGAGTGCGTCCCCGCTCTTCCCCCCACCCTCTTCCCACTTGTGCATATACTAGATGTACGATTCATTGTCTGATGTACGCGCCTGACATGTGGCTGCTGTGATTTTTTTGGCATGGTGACAGGTGGACTGCTCGATGTTTGTGTGGAAGTATAACATGCGCGTTGTCATCACCGACGTCGACGGCACCATCACTAGGTGCCTACCCCCTGTTCCCCCCTCCCCACCCTCCCCCCTCCCCTTCCCCTTCCCGGGGGGAATAACGACATGCTCATTTTAGCGTGGCGATTGGCTCGCCTCTCCAGATGGGAGGTACTGCCTTGCAGCCTGCGATCAATAAGCAATCAGCTTCTGCAGTTCATTACTCGGCCTCCACGCTTTCTCCTTGAGGGTATGCGACCCGGTGTGGAGCACGTTGCCTCTTGCTAGCATGCAACGCGCACTTGCATGCGAGCGCGCGCCCACACCCCGCACGTGCGCGCACGCGCGCACATCTGCCAGCACCTACTTCTGCTGTTGCGGCAGCAAGCCTGCCCGGCGCTCTCTGGGGAGTTTTGGCATGACTGACTGTGGGGAACGTGGTGACGCTGCAGGTGAGCAGAGCCGCCCGCTGTCAGCGGCAGCAACTGGGGAGCTTGCGTATGTTGTGCAAAAGGGATTCTGCTTCAAGTGAAGGTGTGATGCGGCTCTAACTTGACAAACACGTGGGGCTCTGTGTGTCTCTATGTTTGCGCGTGCGCATGTGTGTATGTGTGCATGCGTGTGCGGGCACGTGTGCAGGTCGGATGTGCTGGGCCAGGTCATGCCGTTGGTGGGCCGCGACTGGTCGCAGTCGGGCGTCGCTCGCCTCTTCACCGCCATCAAGGTGCGTGCATGCGTACGCTCTCGCACGTGTGTGTCTCTGTGTGTGTGTGTGTGTGTGTGTGTCTGGTTTCTGTGGTTGGGGCTGGGACTGGGGCGAGCGGAGGGGTGCAGGGGAGGGGGAAAGGGTGGTTAGTCCTCTCGTTCTGCTTGTAAGATCTGACATGGGAAGAGGACCCCGATGCTGCTGACCTCAGGTTGTCATAGTTCACAGAGCAGGAGAGATGTTTCCTCGCTTTGGTTTTTTCCTCGGGCTCACACCATGTGGCTCTGCCAGCTGTCGTGCTAGGAGCAGCTTTGCTTGTCGTGTGCACCCGTGGAGCCACCTCCAGTGGCAGGCAGGGGGAGGGAGTGGGTTTAAAGTCTGCTGTGGGACGCATCGCCAGCAGGCTCCTGAGAGCAGCACCACATGCTACCCCGTACCTTCGCACATACTTCTCCGCGTATATGCCACGCGCGCGCGCGCGGCCGGTGTCTGGACCTGCGCTGCGTTGTTTGAAGATGCGCAGGCATGCGTGCAAAGGTGCACGCATGCAGTCACTCGAGCATGCCTCCAGCCGCACACGCACTTTAAGCCTGGAGGGGAAATTCCCAAGCGCTGCCCACTTTGGTTGATGCCGATGAAGAAGAGGGGGGAGAAACAGCCTGAGAGCATTGAAACAGAAGCAGGAGCAGGAGCAGAGGCAGAGGCAGAGGCAGAGGCAGAAGCTGAAGTGGAAGCAGAAGTTGGCAGCAAGAGAACACTCAAAGGCCTGTGTCCAACCGGCAGCACCACTGAGTGGGTGTGGGCGTGGGCGTGGGGACCACTGGGCGGGTGGGGATGCAGGAGAACGGGTATGAGCTGCTGTTCCTGAGCGCGCGCTCCATCTCGCAGGCCTCCCTCACGCGCACCTTCCTCTTCAACCTCAAGCAGGTCCCTACCTACACCCCTCTTTCCCATTCCTCCTCCCCGTGTCGCGCTCCCCCCCCCCCCC